>CM068835.1:18143666-18353666 GCA_028554795.2 Sinohyriopsis cumingii
CTAATACATTTTTCTGTGTTTGTGTATTTTCCAAGCTTTTCCTGCAAACTTGGTGACTAAAGGATCTATTAATTTTTATTTTTGTGAAAGTATCAAAGACTTAGATGCGATGCAAATTGTTTATCGAGTTCATCAACTTAGTGAACAATCAACTATTTGTGCAGTCGTATGTGTGTGTGTTTGTCTCTGTGTCTGTGTGTGTGTGTGTGTTTGTCTGTGTGTGGTTTTTTCTTTCATTCTTTAGCTGAACAATGAAGTTCTAAACCAAATTGTCTCTTTTGTTCTTTAATCAATATGAAGAAAATTGAAGTTCACAAAATAAATAAGATCATAAATAGACGCAGTCTATACGTCAGTGATGTAAAAAGAGTTAATCCCTTTGTTATTTTCGTTGCAGCGAATATTAACGCCATTTAAAATGCAAGTTTATATATACCTGTATACAGAGTAAAATACAATATATGCTCATATATGTTTATTTTGATAAAGAAAAGTTGGCGACACTCGATTCTTTGTAATGATGTGAAAAGTGACAGAACAAAGACTACCTTTGGTGTGTGTGTGTGTGTGTGTGTGTGATTTGGATTTTTCACATAGCTTTAACACTTGTTCATCCATAAAGCTACGATGTCTGCATTGTGGCAGTTTGTAGTGATGCCTAGCACTGGGACCTGATGGCGCAGACATGCATCATGATGTCCCCTAGAGTCACATTATCCTGGCCGACCAGTCCTAACACTAACCTTTTAATGTTGAGCGCCAAGCGAAGTATGTGTTGGTGCCATTTTTGGTATGACTCGGCTAGGGTTGGAACCCGCAACCTCCCGCATCCGAGGCGGACGCTCTAACTACTAGGTCACCACAGCGGTCGTCTGATTATATATATATATATATATATATATATATATATATATATATATATATATATATATATATATATATATATATATATATATATATATATATATATATATATATATATATATATATATACACGTGTTTAGGCTCGAATAAACAATAACACAAGAAAACGTGAAAACAACAAGCTTTGAAAAATATAACAAATAATGTAGTCCCTGGAAAAAATCTGGAAAAATGAAAATATAAGTACTTACTGTTTCCAGAATAAAATCCAAAATTAATCCAAGAATAATCCACGAATACAATTTTTGAAGTCTTAATATTGAAATGTATTATTGATTCCAAGTTTGAGTCCCGACGAAGAATTCAAGATGGAAGACGATGACGTATGCTGTAACTCGTATTGTGTTGAAGTCTACAGTTCCTGGTAGAAACACAATAATTAATTCTTCGGTCTTGGAAATCCAAATAACATTTTCAAGAAATGTCCTTGCTCAAAAATTCTGTATGATTTCAATAATATTTCCAGATAAACGAATTAATCTTCTAGAGTCAAAATAATCTTAAGAACGATTAACAAATAACTCAAAAACTTAAAACTTCAATATTGGTCACAACATAAGAAAACAACATGACATCAAGTGAGTGTTTAATCTCTCTCTCTCTCTCTCTCTCTCTCTCTCTACTAAGTATTTCGCAATTTTGGTAATGCCTAATTACATATAAAATAAAATCACGTAGCCCCTTTATGTCCTTGATAAGGACCAATCATTTTACTCTGAGAATAAAAGTTGTTTACTTGACCCTCTATATATATATATATATAAGTGTTGGTGTAAAGCAAATTTATGTCAAATTGTGATCATCCAGGCTTATAGATCATTGATGAATTTCTACTCATTAACCATAAATGACATATGAAAAATAACGATACAAAGTATTAATAGACCTCGTTTCCTAAATGAAATTAAAATGGGACACTATTTCATCGGAATCCTTTTCTTTTCCCTTGCCCCCCTCTCCTCTCGTGCGTAAGGGACAAAATAAGCAACAATCTGGAGTGAGAGTAAAAAACAAATCGCTCTGCATGAAAACATTAAAATTGAACTAGTACCAAGTGACCTACAGCAATATGGTTCGTCGTAACGGTATGTTTACACTTTCCTTGGGATCAATCTACAGTGTTCATAATATCAATGATACATAGTTTAATAGCCAGTCGACACTATATGTTAAATTTGTTGGTTATAAGGCACACATACTGTAACGTATTTAATGGGCTGCTGCTGTTGTTGTTTCTTAAATATATTATTAATTAATAAATATGAAATTGTCCAAACAGTCACCCCCTCACACACCCCTTTCTCTCTCTCTCTGGATTATCGCAGCAAGGTACCGGTGAAAATCTATGAAAATACGAGCGTTGGGGAATTTCGCTTGTGTCTGGACCTATGAATGATTGTAAAGTCAAACTGTCCAAAGGAAAAGAGAGAGAGAGAGAGAGAGAGAGAGAGAGAGAGAGAGAGAGAATTTAATAGTCTTTAGAAATGTTGATTAAAGCAGAATAATGACTTTAATCAATTCTAAATATATTAAATTGTTTTAATTACTTCCTGTTGGTTTTTCATTTTGCTTAGTTTCTATTCCACGCTTTTTTCCATACGCCAGTATGTGAATAACTGAGCGTTCTGGTTCATTGTACAAGAAGGTAACCGTGTTTGTAGTGCACTACTTTCTTCATAAAAACCATCTTCCATATTTAACTCAAAAATAAAACAATCAACTTATCAATTTGCATATGTGATTGTGCACAACAAGAAACGGCGTAGAATTACATTTTGTAGCGGACACACTCGCAGGTATGTGATGTGTTCATTCTCTCGGTCAATACCCAGTTGCCCGGAACATATCTTAACTCCGTGTAAAGAGCAAAGATGTGTATTTGTATGTGATATAAATAGAATATATGTATAGTATGTACGCTGTATCATTGATATACCACTCGTGGTATAAATGTTTCATTAAAAGGAATTAAACACTTATACATCTCGTGGTATATCATTGATGCAGCGCATATACTGTACAGAGAGAGAGAGAGTTATCACGATGAAACAATTCAGAGAAACTAGCCCAGAGTTTTCGAGATCGATTAGCATTCTTATTGAATGATGATATATTGTGTGTGTGTGTGTGGCGTGTGGTTTGTGAGATGTATTGCAAAACAATATTTTTGCTGCATACATTATTTGTGGATAAGTACATTGTTTAAAAAGGTTCAGGATATAGTAAATGGCAATTATTTAATATAGCTTCCTTGCATTTAGTCGAAATAATATCCTTCTGTTGGCCATTTTGTCCGTTTAACATAAGTAAAAGTAAAATATGAATTTGCGTATTTCGGGCACATAATTGCAATAATTTATTGATGATTGATAATGAATTGTGATATTAAAAAATGATAATTTTAGGGGTTGTATTATCCACGCTGATTTCCAGCGACCGAAAATTCTAAATCTTAATATGAATGCAAACCTCGCATGCAAGACGGCGGAGTTATTTACAGAATGTTTTATTAATGAAATTATAGGTATTGCTGATGCTTTCTATATGTACTTATTTTCAGAAAATCTTCCTTTGTTTACTTTCTTTCGTTAAGGAGCGGATAATGTCTGAGTACGAAAATATCATAAGTAAGGATGAGGTGACATCCATGCAAAAATCGCAACAAAAGCTGAAAGAACTGCATGCAAAAATTCAGCAGAAGATCGAATGTGGTCTCTATTTGTCAAATGGCGGTTATTACTCGTATAAAAAAGACATCGAAAATTTGAAGGCCAGCTATGGCGAACTTCCTGGTCTGGGATGCAAGGTATGTCCAATATTCCTTTATGCTTTAAAATTTCGTAATTTTTCAGTAATGTCAGCACTTCAATTCAAGCATCTTCGTTGCCAAATTGCCATGTATTGCTATCAATCTGTCGAACATGTTGGCTTTGGTCTCTGTGACGTTTTGGAACGGTGTGTACATGTCTGTGTATTAGAATGCATACTAATTCAAAATTAATCAGTAGTTCACATAGATCTGGTATTTTCAATCACGTTTCTGTTATTGAATAATTTCAGAGTTTTATTTTACTACTCAGAGGTATAACAACAATAGGTCGTTAGTTATAAGTAGTTATGGTTTCGTGTAATTAGTGTGTCAATGCATGTAATACTTATAAACTGTTCAAAAGAACTAATGGTGTATTATTTATTTTAAATATTCAGAGTTTTCCCTTCTATCTGTCAAAAAAATGTTTCTAACCAATTTGAAAATAAGTTAATAGGCTGGAATACATTTTACTGGACATGTGTTGAGCTGAATTTTTTTTTACAACGGTGTGAGCAAGTATTCGCGCTTAATTTTGTTGGTACAGAACGCAGTTTATGCCCATTATCTTGTCCGTGAATATCGAGACACGAGTATCAACTTTGCTGCCACGACAACGCTTACGTTCATAAATTTAATGTTTATAGTTAAAGCTTTCGAACGTCAATTTTCTTCTACAGTTTTTTTTTAAATATACTTCCCGATTTGCAAGTGTCCTCTCTTCTTGAATAGCAAATATGCTGCATTGATATTAATACCGTTTTAATTTTATATTCAAGTGTTAAAGGTAACATATCTTTAATATCAGTCTCTGTATTCAACTAACCATTGGTATCTCAAGTAGGCAACGGTTGATATAAAAACTTTCACCCTCTATAATGTGCCTTTACTTAAGTAAAGTATATACTGTGATAATTGTAACACGACTAATATTAAGTGCAGATAAAAGTTAAACTGCAAACTATTCTTATATGTATACAAAGAGGACATATTTTAAGAAAGTGATTAAACATTCAATAATAATAATAATAATAATAATAATAATAATAATAAAATCTGAGAAGGATGAAACATTAATGTAAAAAGTAAATGAGACCAGGAAAGAAAAAAGATCAGAATGTTTGTGACTTAATGAGTATCGAAAAGCTTCAGTTTACATTTTCTCGTTTGATCGAATTCACAGTGTGTGCTGTCAATTGTAGTATGCAATACTCTTCTTTCTGTGTCCACCAGCTATAGTGGCCGCCATCGATAGCCTACAAAGCGCTTATAAAGACAGATATAGCCTATCAAAACTTTAATAATACTTTCATGATATGCTTTAACAGTATTAGATGTCTTCTCTATATATGACTTGCTAAGAAAGTAAACTGAAAAATAAAGACGAAAAAAGAAAAATTAATAAGAAAAAATTATGCCTTGGCGTAAACATTTTAAGACAGAAAATCAGACCAAAATACAGTTAGGTGAAGAAAATGAATTTTATAAAGGTAGAAAATAAAAAATAAATAAAATATTAAATTCTTGTCAACTGACTTAGACAAAAAAGCGTTTGTAGTGCAAATATTAAATCGAAGGCGAGGATGTGGAATCATTTTACTGAAAATGAAACAGGACCATTGCTAGATATATTACTGTATATTATTAATGATATAATAAATCATATCCATATATGGATTAGTTAAAAATTAAAGCAATCAAAGAAGAATTTAGATATAAATCTAGATAACCATATTCGCCTGTCTTAGGTCCGATGCATGACGAATGCCAAAACATGAAACAGGTAGGAAGAAAAGGACCTCAAAACATAAGTCTATTTTCTTAATTTCACCCAAGAATTTGTTTAAATCACAGACGTAACGTTGGGAGGTCACGTAGTGTATACTATATGTAGAAGACTCAAAAGGAGACAATGCTGTTAGACTGTTTTACAAGGGTGGGTTATCTCTATATGATAAGTAAAATGATGCTTCGAGATTGATAGACAACAAAACAAGAAAATAATTAATGGCAAAAATGAGCTTGCATCCATACTGCCTAATTATTTTTGGATTTTGCCAAAATTTCAAATTAAATTGTTCTGTGTATAATCACTGAATTTCACAATTAAAATCTGAAGTGCAGCGTTTGAAAATTTTCAGTGGTTTCCATATAAAATATGTATTTTCTGTGTAGTATATCTTTATCTCGTTATATGTATTTGTTATTTATCAGCTGGTCCATTAAACTGGAATGCAGGATAAAAATCTGAATTAAATGATGTATGTATGAAAAATGCAGAGAAAACTCAGGGATATTTGTTATATAACTGACCCTCTCATAAGAATTATTTTTGATGAGCAATGATGAAAGTTTTCGACATACAAGATTTGACGACCACTGAGTCAGATTCTCCCATAATAAAATTTTGACGATCACTAACGTGTGTTTTTCTTACAAAAGCTTTGACCGCCACTGACCCAAAATCTACATGCTGGGTTTTTTTTCTTCTCCATTTTTAAATGACTAGACAATTACTGAGCCACGTTTATCTCTTTAAAATAGTTACGACGATTGACGATGATTGAGCCAGGTGTTTTGTTTCTTGAAAAGAAATGATTAGTGGGTTCCAAGAGGATGAAAAGTGGTTAACCAGGCTAAACGAGAATGATTTTGTTACCTGACCCAGAACCCGTATATATAACTATGTGAGTCAGTACTTTTTTGACTATACTTGATGTTTTTGGATTTTAAGCTTGGTTCATTATCAGGACTTCTACCATTATCCATATTTATGTATGTATTGGATGTATGTGTGGACTTGTAGGGATTAGTAGGACTGGTGTTGGCGTGGTAATCTAGATTCTAAATTGGTGATTGTTTAGAAGCTCATTAAGTACAGAGAGGGAGAAATTACAACACAAAAGCCCTTAAATTGCAAAATGTTGTACTAGGTTACAAATATAAAGATAAGCTGGCGCCTTTTACTTCTTCTATGATACCACATAATGTCCTGTACGGAAGCTCTTTATTTCCTCTTATTCAAAATATTTAAATCGACGACAGTCACATAATAACTTTGGTAAGTAGCGAAAGGAAAAAGGCAAAAATTAGACATGATGGTGACATTCATAACCTGGATCATAAAGACAAAAATATAGATCCGGCTCATGCTTCCTTCCTACTTTATAATAAACATTACGTTGTATCACGGTCCTTTCATAAGTGTTAGCTTTGTTTGATAGATTTTTTGAAAGCCATTCTGTGTTCTTGGTAGTCGGACTAAGGTCAGACAACGAAGCACTGAAAAATAAGTCTAAAGGTCTCGCATTTTGTAGTATCAAAGATGTGCTGTTCTATGTTGTTTACAAATAAGTGTTCATTTGTTCGAGCTTTCAAGAGCTAAATTTTGAATATATTTTTAAACAAATGTTTAAATGATCCATTAAATGTTACAATGATCATACCTATCACATGTCGGGGAATTATATTTTATCAAACCTGGACAAAGGTTCTTTGAGAACGATTTGGAAGTATATTTATATGCACTTTAGATTAAGACTTTGCCCTTTGAGATTATGACTTTGCGCTATTTGATACCATGTCGTCACTTGTAGAATATTTTCAAAATGACAATGTTGTTTTTGCGACGTTATTTTTTGAAAAGCAATACACAAATGACATAATGACATAATTAGTATACTAACTGAGTATCTATGTGTTTAAAATTATCACCTGCTTAACTTTAATATAATCTACACGTAGCACAGAGTTTAAATCACTTTACCCACCAAATAAATATGGTTTTACCTCTATTATATCACGCAGAATGAAATCAGTCTATGTGACAATAATAACGATCAAAACAGGCCATAAAATTTATATATATGCCGATATGTTAAATATTAATTAGCAGGGGACAATGCTGAATAAAAAGTGCAAACTCTTCTATAAACGAAACACAAACAGTTTAATATTTCTCTTATATACTTTTTCTTACAGAAAAACGACGCATTAGTGATATTTATCAATGAAAGGTGGACTGAGGCAGAGGAAATCTTAATGGTTGAAGGAGGTACCCTCACACACACACACATATGCAGAGAGTCTACGTTTATCCATCCTGTGAACGCTTTTCGAAATCAAATCAACTTCTGCAACTTCTGAGAAATAAAACTGGAATTCGCTGCATGCAGACAAACTTAACAAAAAAAAAAACACAATACAAAGATTGAGTACTTTATTTTATAAAAACAAAAAGTTATGGTTATCACATTGATTGTTGAATATATTTATTTTTCTTCATTGGTGTCCACATGTTTGAATGCTCTTATGCACCGAATCCAATATATTTTCTTTTTACTTCTATCGTAAAGCTTCAGTTTATTACTGTGCTACACTCATCACCAGAGAATATCCTGCTGATGCTCAGTGATTAGCTGAATTGGGTACTTTGAAATTCTAAATGACATATTCTCAATCAGCCAATCGTGTATAATTCTTTACGTGAGTGTCTCTCCGCTGTTGATTGATATCAACGTTTCTCTGCCGTTTTATACTACGTTCATATACTGTCTCAACATAAAGTGTTTTGACCTATGCAGATACAAGAAATTCATGAAAGGAGGTTGGTTTGATGGATTCAACTCGTTATGCTGCAACAGGCACTGATTACAATGAAAACGTATTGTTTATTGGGGTTCTTTAAGGCTTGTATATCATCATCATCACTGCCGGCTCAGTCTCGAGAGACCATGCGAATAGCGCCCTTGGAGTGTCGTCTGTCTCTGAGGTGTTGGCATCGTCTGCTGTGGCTCTTCAGGCCTATGCGCGAGTGACAGTCCCTGTTGCAGTTGGTGCAGACTACTGGAAGTCTGAGTTACTGGGGTTGCTGCCTCGCTCTTCTTTCTCTTACGTTTCTCTGACGCCAACTGGCATCTCTCAGCAGCGACTGTTATGCCCTTGCTTAACGTCAGTCTCCAGGTGGCTCGGTCCTCGGCCAGCACTTCCCAGCCGCTGAGTGAAATGTCGCATGCCTTCATGTCACTCTTGCATACATCCTTGAAACTGAGTGAGGGGCGGTCGACTCTTCTGGTGACAGTGGCCAACTGTCCATATAGGATGTCCTTTGGCATTCTCCCATCCTCCATGCGTTGGACATGTCCCAGATATCGAAGGCGGTGTTTGCTCGGCTGTGAGTACATGCTGAGGGTACTTGCACGCTGAAGTATCTCGCTGTGTGGGATGCGGTCTTGCCAGCTGATTTTCAAGATGCGTTTTAGGCACTGTATAGGGAAGGATTTGAGCCGTCGCTCTTGCCTCATGCAAGTGCTTCAGGTCTCACTTCCATACAGATGGATGATGAGAACACAGGCCTGATAGATCTTGGTGTGCTCTGTCGGTGCGTTGTTTTCCCACACCCTCTTCGTTAGTTGTGTCATGATTGTAACGTAATCGAGCTAACACCCTTTGAGACCGAATTGGTATTTAAGAAATAACACGTATTCATTTGACAATACAAAGATGTATTATTCTCTCACACTAATGATAAAGTAACATGACATCAAAATAAATGCAAAGGTACATAATATGGATCCAATGGAAAACTATGAACATATATACTCATTTGAAATATTCAATAATTATAAAATTGTCTCAGATAATTAAACACTAATGGCATTCTTATAGTCAAACACTATAATGAAATTCTCTTAGTCAAACACTATGACCTTATAGTCAAACACTATAATGAAATTCTTGTAGTCAAACACTATAATGAAATTCATCTTATATGTGCAATGTTTACTTGACATTTCATATGCCCATTGACGCGCTCCCCGGCTCGGTCACATCAACCATCCAGACTTCTCATGCACATATACGTTGTCACTTTCCTGGCGGTTTTGCATCACTATTGCTGCGGCCTCTGGCTACACCTAGTCAGTCCGCACACAGTTATCCACACCTAGATACTGATACCTAGTTATCCACAACTAGTAATCCGCACCTAGTTATCCACACCTAGTTGGATGAATATGAAAAGAAACAACTTTCCAAATAGTCTGCTTTGTGTGTATCTAGATTAAAATATCTGTGCATTTCAAATGGATTAACACTAACACACCTGAAATATTCGTTATGTACGACTTTAACGTACGAATGGCATACAAAAAATAGAAATATGATATACTAAAACTCTAATACATACGTAATACGTCTTCAATATTAGTTATAATGGCGACAAGATGACCTACCAACAGGAGTATTGCATATGTTCAAATCCCTGTACCATCTCTCGCTACCAAATTACGTAAGCCATACACTCTTGATGAATTAAACTACAAGTACGATAAAATAACACAAACGTATAATACAACATTGAACGTGTTTTGCGAAAATGAACATTAATTAAAAAGAACGTTGATTAAAAATATAACTCACCCAACTCGATGCTCAAACTAAGATATATTGGCGATCCCGCCCCGACAGCTAAATGCATAAAGAACTTCCCTCTAATGGCTGTATCAGTCAAGATCCCTAAGTAATATATATAGTCGCGCGCGTTAACATATATTACGCACGTGCCGCGCAAGCAATGAAGGCGTCACGCGATGCAAAGAAAAGGTATATGTACAAGAAACTATGGCGCGCGAAACACGTCAAATACTAGAATTTATGGTGGTCTAGACATGCCATATCAGGTATTTCGTAACAATGATGGTATTTGTCTTTTCAAGCCTTCTGTCCAGCTCCACATCAAGCGAGAGAGTGTTACTGATGGTTGACCCCAGGTAAGTAAAGTTGTTGACTGCTACCAGGGTGACACCGTCAATTTTGATTGAATGGGCAATGGTGGTATCGTGCACGCTGACCTTTGTCTTTCCAGGCTGATGGTGAGCCCAAACTGCTTGCAGGCATCAGCGAAACGGTCTCCCAGTCTCTAGAGGGAGTCCTCGGTGTAGCTCACAAGATTCGTGTCATCTACAAAAAACATCTCCTTGATGAGCACCGACCTCACTTTGGTCTTCGAACGCAGTCGTGCCAGGATGAACAGCCTCCCGTCGGACCCGGTGTGTAGATATACGTCATCAGTGGACGAGTGGACGAGTCGAAGGCGTAGGACAGGAGAAGGGAAAAGAAGTTCCGGAAAAGGGTTGGCGCCAGCACGCAGCTCTGCTTCATGCCGCTGTTGATTGGGAAGGAGGCTGAGGAGGATCCATGATACATGACTGTTCCCTTCATATCGGCATGGAAAGAGATTATCATGCTGCGGAGTTTTGGGGGGCAACCGATCTTACCGACAAGTTCAAAAAGGCCCTTCCTGCTGACCAGGTCAAAGACCTTGGTGAAGTCGATGAACATCATGTAGAGTGGTTGACCTTGCTCTCTGCCGTTCTCTTGAAGTTGTCGCAGGGAGAAGATCATGTCTGTCGTCGACCTGCCTGCTCTGAAGCCGCACTGGGATTCCGGATACACACAGTCCGCCAGCAATTGCAGCCTGTTGGGTATGGTGTTGGCATACACCTCGCCATCGATACTCAGGAGCGAGATCCCTCTAATCATTACAGTCACTGCGGTCGCCCTTGTTTTTGTAAAGGGTCACAATATAGCGTCTCGCATGTCTTGGGTGACTGCTTCTTCTTCCCAGCATAGGCAATGTAGCTCATTCAGCGGCTGAAGCAGTGTTGGTTTCCCACGTTTGATAGCTTCGGACGGGATACTATCACTACCTGGTGCTTTGTCGTTTGGGAGGGAGTCGATCGCTTAGCTGAGCTCCTCGAAGGTGGGCACTTTGTCGAGTTCCTCCATGGTGCTGCTAAGGGCCTCATCGGTGATTGACGTTTCTCGGGAGTATAGCTCTGAGTAGTGCTCCACCCATATGGCCATCTGTTGCTCACGGTCAGTGATCTTCTCTCCCGTCAGAGATTTCGGCGGGGGGGGGGACACGACCCCTTTCACTGTAGGGCCTACAGCCTTCTTCATACCAATGTACATACCTTGGATGTCTCCGGACTCGGAGTTACGCTGGATTCCTTCAAACAGTTGTTGCCAGTACTCGTTCATGCACTGTCTAGCGATGCGTTGGGTGTTACTTCGGGCATTTCTGAGAGCAGCACGAGTCCGTTCATTGGTGCATTTTTGTAAGCTATGAAGGCTTTCCGTTTGTCTTCGATTATTGGTTCCATCCTTGCTAGATGTGCGTTGAACCAGTCCTGGCTGGGCCGTCCCTTCTTGCCAAACTTGGACATGGCTATGCTGTAGATGGCACCCTTCATGGCGTTCCACTTGGATGTGGCATCGTGCTCTGGCAGGTCCTGGACAGCCTGGTCAAGGGCGGACGCATACTCCTCCACCTTGAAGGGGACCGACATCTGCGCACTGTTTATGCGAGGGAGTCATTTTGGTTTTGAGCGGTGTAGTGTGTGTGACTGTAGGCGCACCCTGCTGCTCACGAGGGCGTGGTCGCAGTCGCAGTCTGCACTCTGGTAGTTTCAGGTGGAGAGGACGTTGTTAAGGGCAGAGCGCATGGAGATGACAAAGTCGAGCTGGTGTCAGCGATGAGACCTTGAGTGTTTCCGTGACACTTTGTGTTGTGGCTTACACTTAAAGAAGGTGTTTGTGATGCACAGGTCATGGTAGGTGCACAGCTTTAGCAGTCTCTGACCGTTTTAGTTGGTCTTTCCAGTGCCATGATGTCCAAGGCAGGAAGGCCATGACTCGTGGTCCGCATCTACTCTGGCATTAAAGTCGCCAGGGAGGAATAGTGGTTCGTCTTTGGGGCATCCTTTGATCTGTTCGTCCAGTTACCCATACAACTGATCCTTTGGGTCTTCTGAAGACGTGAGGGTGGACACGTAGACACTGAGGATGTTGACAGGACCTGCAGCAGTGTTGAGGCGGATGGACAAGAGACGCTCAGTGCCCACTGTGGGAGGCTCAACCGAGGTCAGGAGGTTGTTTTTATGGCAAAGCCCACTCCGTGCTGGCGGGGATCCTCAGATTCTCGACTCTTCCAGAATAAGGTGTACTTTTCCTCTCTGAGGGATCCGCTAGAGGAGAGCCTGGTTTCCTGGAGGGCAGCTATGCTGATATTTAGTCTAGTGAGTTCTCTATCGAGGATGGCCATCTTCCTGGTGTCGTCCACATCCCTAATGTCGTCAGAGATGCCTGTGCACATGGTACGCACGTTCCAGCTTGCACATCGAAGAGCTTGAGTCTTCTTTATTGGTTTATTGTTTCTTTTGTCTGGTGTGGAATTACCGTCTGCATGTCATGCCGAGCAACACACTAAGCTCCACACACCCACTGGAAGAGGCAGACGGTGGCGGGTCAACACCTTATTGACCGGGGTATGCCTGGTTTGAGGCGGGCGGTAGTCGGCCAGTGGAACACGAAGATCCATCCCACCGTCGAAGCTGAACCGTGGCGCCCCTTTCCTACGCCAATTGGGTGGGACTTATAACCCGTAAACTGGCAGCTTCCGTGTGGTTTCCTCACTCAGTAGCAAGACTGGAGTGACCTCTCCATGGCGCCAGCCTGGGCGTGGAGTATGGAGATCCTGGGCTGCCCAGACGTCAGGAGCCCCCTCTCTTCCTTGCTGGTGGGGTCCAAAGGAATGCTGAGCATGACATTTGGCACCAGTTCTGATACAGGAGCTGCCGGAAGGAAGTCGTAGTTGATACCTAACCTCTTTAGGGGCTCTACTCCGGATTTTCGGTTTGGGTTTACCCCCGTAGCCTTTCCTTCTTTCTAAGATATCCACAAGACAGCGGAGCCAAGATCCAATGGCTGAGACTTGGTGGGTTTGTGTGTGTGAATAGTGAATGGGGATACTTTAGGGACTAGGGGAGTTCCATGTTAAAAAGGCAATATCCACTCTGGGGACTATGGAAAATTTAACATGGGAGAAAAAAAATATCCACTCTGGGGACAAGGGAATTTAACATGGGAGAAAAAAATATCCATTCTAGGGACAATGGGAATTGAACATGGGAGAAAAAATATCCATTCTAGGGACAAGGGGAATTGAACATGGGAGAAAAAAATATATATATTCTAGGAACAAGGGGAAATGAACATGGGATTTGTTTTTTTAAAAAAAAAAAAAGAGGGTTGGCAATTGAAAGTCAATCTCTTTTCGAGACCTATGAGTGGCCCTGAAAAGGGCCTTTGGGTTTCTTCTTCTTCTTCTAACTCCCTAACTTCTTTATCCATCCTCTTATTTTTTCCATCATTCCTTTCTTCTTTTCCGTTCCCGGTATCCAGTCCGGGTGACCCATGGCTCGGAACTTGGCCTGTATCTTCATCCAGTTGTTATTCAGTTGGTCGAATTCTAATTTCTTCTTCTTATTCTGTTCTTCCTTTCTTTCTTTAGTCCACCTTTCCTTTATGTTCTCTACTTCTTGGGTCAGCACTCGTTTCATAAGTTCCTCGGCTTTTATAAGTTGGTCAACACCCCATTTCACAAAAGACCACTCACTCCATAATAAGATATCTTGTAGGAAGCATCTTACTAATGTTGTATTTTCCAGAGCTTCCTTCAAGCTACCTACTCTTACATAGGGAGGGTCAATGAATCCCCTACTTTTCTCATTTCATATGATCTACTATCCACATACGTGAACCAGCAATAAACAAACCCCAAAATCTACTATTTACACACGCAAATCATTAAAATGAAATCCATAATCTGCTATCCACACAATCGTACGTGATCGGTTACAAAACCCAAACTATACTCTCCACATACGCTAAGAAACAATAAACAAACCCATAATCTACTATTCACACAAACGTACGTGAGCGCTTACAAACACACAAACACAAACACAAATACATACCCTCACACTAGAAAAAAAGAGTCAGTGTTTATATTCACACTACTCTACCTACACACATTGGCAAATCGATTGTTATTTCTTTTCTAGAGTATTGGGTAGCCCTGAAAAGGGCTGTTTGTTTTTGAACTCCATGACACCTGGTTAATGATGGCACCTTCCAGGCCTGGCACCACACACACATCTTCTTCCCCAGTCTCTTTTCACTCGTTTTGGGGGAAGAGCAGAGGCGGGATAAGTGGCTTCAGAATCCCAATTTTCTGTCTCTGGGATTCTGAAATTTCCTCTCTCCTCTTCTTTGTTTCTTCTCTCCTCCTCTTTCATCCTTCCCTCTTCTACTAGGGCCTCTGCAGCCAGTTCATTCACTATACGCCTGGCATATTCCAGGTGTACATGAAGTTCAAGCAGTTTTGCTAGTCTGGTGTTCATTCTCTTGATCAATCAACAAGGGTAGCTAGACTGCCGAACGAGTTTCAATTTATACTGAAAGCGCGGACGTGATGGAAAACATCCCCTAAAACAAAACTGATCTTACCTAGATCATGACCAAACAACGCGCGGACCTAAAAGAAACACTCACTCACTTTTTTATACTACCCATTACTAATTTAAAAATTTTCATTAATCACTTCAATATACTATCCACAACGCAAAGCAATCAAACCCCAAATCTACTCTCCCCCCAACCGTCAAACAGCAAAAAAAACAAACATGATCTTAATCTACTATCCACACAAACGTACGTGAGCACTTACAAACACACAATCATATACACAAACACATACACTCACACTATAAAAAAGAGTTAGTGTTTATATTCACACTACTCTACATACACACATTGGCAAATGGATTGTTATTTCTTTTCTAGAGTATTGGGTAGCCCTGAAAAGGGCTGTTTTTTTTTTGTTTGCTATGGCAATCTTTTAGTTTCTAAGAATGCGACGTCCTCTGAGGATAGACTTTCTGACGATAGGTCTGCTTCTTCGGAAAGAGAAGAAGAACTCTTTGGTGTCGATACAACAATCGACAAAGCCTCTGTCAGGTTCAGGTTCCTGCTGCTGCTGTTGTTGTTGCTGCTGCTGCTGTCTCTGAAGTCTGTACTTCTCTGTCCATTCTTCTTTCTCCCTGTTCACTTCTTCTCTGAAGAGCTCTTCTATCAGGTCTTCAGTGACTTTTAACATTCTCACATTCTCTATCTCTTCAGCTTTCGGTATCAGACTGTGTCTGACCCTATGCAAATTCACGTAGGCTTCGTTTAGCTTAGCTAGTTTGGAGCACATCTTCGTAGGAGGATGAGTCGACAATGGATGGTTTGACTGGAAACTGCCCAGGTTCTTAAAGTCAAAGCGCGGACGTGAAGGAAAACATCCCTCTACGGTTTTCGAGCCGCAAGGTTCAATGAGTGTCATGAGAGAGATAGAGAGAAGTCAAAGAGCATGAATCAACATTATTATAGCCAAACAAAAGACAAAGGCATTTATTTCTTCAAAACACAACATTTTTTATTCAAAATCACTTAACACTAACAGACAACTCTAACATTTTTAACAATAATCCAACAATATAACATCAAACATTTTTTTCAAATCACAAACATTTTTTCAATTCACACTCTACTTTAAACAGGGCTGACAACGTTGTGAATGAAATTGTGATTTCCACTGTTGGAAGTCATTAGGCCATTGATGGACACTACGTTTCCTAGCTTGAGACAAAAGATAAACATAATGGTCACAGAACCATCGATCTACTTTCACATCGTTTCTTGAAGAAGAACGAGGATCAAAATGAGTCACTAAATGTTCTAAAGAATAGCCCAGGCTGCGATGATGCAGAAAATACACACAGTACTGTCCACACACCAAGGAATCTGTGCCTTGTAATTTCACATTATTGAATCGGGTGGTCTGAGCATTTCTTCTCATAAAGTCAATGATATCGTCTTCCAAAGGGGGTAATCCGTACGAATCGAAATATTCCACACATCCTTCTTGAGGAAAGTAAACGGCTACCCAGTGGGTTCCTGGGAGATGACTGTCGTCCGTGTTGATGACATAAGCTAGATGGTCTTGAGGTTTGCGATGAGGGAGTTCATCTTTAGCACAGACGACAGGATTCCAAGAAGCCGTATACGAATTGTGGTTCAAAAGGTAATAAAGTTCCCAGGTATCCATGTTTCTTTCTTCTTCACAGGTAATAATAAGTCATCAATTCGATCCTGACTTTTTGCTTGAAAATGTCTGACAAATAACCGTTTCTTCGTTTCGTCTCCTCACTCTGATTCAGGAGAGCTTCGTCCGAGATGAGACTCCAAGCTTCGTCCAGATACTCGTCCAATTTTTCTTCTTGACTCAGCATCAGACATTTATCGTGTTGAATTTGACTGGGATGATCGTTTTGACATCCATAGCAATGTTTTTGGATCAATTCCGTCATTTTTTCGACCAAGTGTTTGGCAAAACAGGAGACTAAATGGGCTTCTTGTTCTGGCCATCTAGACTTCATCATGACAACTTCTTCGTCTTTGTCTTGAGATTCTTCTTCCACGATCTCCTTACATTCCATCTCCAAAGTTTCTCAACTTTGTAAAGAGGGATAACAGTCTTCCATGGCTTCTAATAATCTAGAATGACTTTTCTCAAACTGTTGATTTCTATCGTATTATCGAATTCTGCATACAGTATGACGTTCACCGTTTCATCAGGGTCTCGTTTTGCAAACTGAATTTCCACACGAATCTGGCCGGATTTTATAGGGTGGAAATGTCCCTCGTCGCTGCCTTGGTCTGGAGTGAAATCGAAAGCCCACAAAGCATAGCCTCCTGCATAATCGTCGTACGATATGCCATGACTGGTGTTGGTTCCTAACTGTCCGGTAGCTTCGTACAAGGACAAGTACGACCTCAAGTAATTCTTCTTGTCAAAGTCGGGTTCGAAAGGTCGGGTACACAAGGTTTTTCCATCGCGACCGACTTCGATCTTGGACACGCCAAAGTGTTGAAAGTAGAAAGGATTTTTATTGGCAGCTCCGTTGAAGGCTGTATTCTCGACGATACCAACGATCAAACGTTTGGGTAACTGTCCTTGGAACAGATGATCTTCGATCATGGATCGCTGTCCCTTGGGAATGGTGAAGGTTTTCACTTCCACGCGTCGTATGGGATACTTGGCGGTCGTTCTTCTCAACGTCTGACTGATGTCGTTTCCCACTTTAGGTAACACTTCCACACGGCGTACGTTGAGTCTGGCTTCTTGGATTTTGGTTTTGTAATCGTCAGCACCAGCCATTAAATGGAAAGCGCTACTGCTACGATTCAGTCTCAGGCGGACATCCACCCCGTTCAGCAAATACTTTTCTTGCAACCACATGTCCAAATGCAAACGATCCATCAGTTCTAAACTCTGTCCGTCTTTGATTTTGTTTCTTCGTTCTACAAATCCCTCATTGTATTCTTTCTTTTTATCAGTTGTATCAGTTTCCAATAATTCAAACTGGCCTGCATCGTCAGCTTCCCATACCGCACAGGCATTGAGATGAGTGTTCTTCGCGTCTATTCCGTACGTCAAGAGATTTTCCAGGTACGCTCGATAAGGGTAAGTATCCATGCTGCTACTGACTAGTTTGTTATTCAAGTACAAGTCCACTCCACTGAACAAGGAATGCATGAAATTGTTGACGGGAGCTACTGCTTCAGTGTCTATATCACCTCCTGTCTTATCTAGAACTTTGACTTTCAGGTACAAGTAACTGCTATTCAGATCGATGTAATCTTTGGGTTGTCCTTTGATTTCAAACTCGATGGGAGCGGAATCGGTCAATGAGGAGACGGGGTGAAATTCTACCCATTGGGATTCTTGCATGGTCATCATGGTGGGTGGCATGGCAAACAGATCCAGTTCCGACTTGGAAGAAGCGCAAGACTCTCGGTGCATCATTTTTTCTCTGTGTCTCAATAATCGAAAACGTCTAAGTCTCGAACGGTTCTTCTTTTCTTTGCCTTTCTAGCTTTAGACGTGTGAAGTCTGGTTAAAGGGTGTTTTCTTCGTCGTCTCTTTCTGCCTTGTCCTTGCTGAATGCCTGACTCGGTAGCGTGCAGGGCATTTATAGGTGTGTCTCGTCGGCTCAAAAGGTCTTTGCCCGTTTGCAGCAAGACATTTTTGCCTGCCCTCATGAAGGCTTCTTTAGGGTTTTGTTTGTCCATGATGACATTTTGGAGAAATTCCTTGCCTTGCGTCAGTGCCGCATCTTTCAAGGCGTGCAATCCGCGTGTCACCATCGGCTTCAACACCGGGGCCACCGAACGAAAGGCCGATTTTAACATATCTCCTAAACCGTGTCCTCGCTGTCGAGCAACCCCTCGGTACACTGGATACATGACTTACGAGTCGTGAGAGAACCGTTTTCGAAAATGGAGTTTCACCGTGACTTTTCCTTTGGTGAATGGAATATTTTGTCCCAGATCTCCTTTTATAGCAATGTTGACCGTGTCCATATACGACTTACTGACGGGCAAATAGTGAGGATGTACAAATTCGCGGTGGACGTGGTAAGTGTTTCCACCTTCCTGGTCATTGGTCGTGGCACTATCCACTTTGAAAGGAATGACACGCAGTAACGGTACGGAGGTGTGTCCCACCACGTTGTACTCCACCACATCGGAATACACAAACATCAAATTCAGTCGTTGGTTCAGTTCTACAGGGAATCGAAAAAACTTGTAAAATTCCGTATTGCTGTTGATCTTCGGTTTAAAATTTGGAGCCATTTTTGTGTCTCCATCTAAAATATCAAACAAGTCACGATTAAAACTGATGGACAACGTTTGGATATCCTGAAATTTCATCAGTAAGCGACGAGCCACTTTATGGTACTCCAGGGTGACACCTTTTCTGGTTCTGTTCAGGGCTTTGCCAAAGGCTAACTCGAGCCTGGAAGCAATGGTATCCACCAAATGTTGGCCACTAAAATAAAACCCTGAAGGAATTTTCAAGGTGTAGATACTGAAGGCTGGATTGTTGGCTGGTCTTATGTCGCCTGAAAACCCAATTTCATTCATGGTTTCTTGAAATTGTTGGTTCAGGATTTCGACCTCAAAAGTGTTTTGCTTTTCAGTGATGTTTTGGATTTGTGTAGGGTGAATCATTTCCACTAAAGCCACTTCCCAATGGGCTTCGTGATCTAATAGGATGGCTTGAGGTAATTTGGCCGTGTAACAGCACCACGTGTTGTGGGGAAACACCTCCATGGAACTGTCACTGGGTAAGGTTAAGTAAAATTGGTTTTGGTGACTCATAATTCCAGAGTTCTGTGGCTGTCCGAGGGGTTACTGGACGTCAGAGGCGTGTCTCCTCCTAAAATGGGGTTGTTGTTGTTATTGGAGTGGTGACTGGCACTGGCACTGGCACTGTACAAAAGGTTCCCGTAGTTCCCGTTCGAGGAGAATTTCAGGGAGGGATTGGGAAGCAGGTAACCGACGCAACTGCTCAATAAAATGGTCCACAATTGTTTGTCTCCTTGTTGCAAACTCAAATTGGCGATGGCTGCCCCGATGACACAATACACCACGAAGATTTGGCAGAAAAAGACGATTTGCGTTTTAGGCACACGTTCTCCACACCACACCCACAAGGGTTGTTTTTGCAAATCTTGTAGAGAACAACTGGGTGAAGGATTGGTAGCCGTAGTAGCTGCGCCTGTGTGAAAGGGCATGATGGTCACTTCTTTTTATAGTCCATGACTTGCGAAGCATCGATCCAAGAATCAAAACTGGGTGGATATCCTTTCCAACGTACTTTGACTTCTTTCACACGTCGTTTGCCCACTTTACGGGTTCTGCGTTCGAGAATGCTTTCGATGTCGTACACGTCGTCTTCTTTTTTGGTCACACGTTGTAACTCGGGCAGATAAAACGTTCCTTTGAGCACTTCTCCGTTCATGTCTTCCAATTTATAGACGGTAGGATGACGGCCATGCACTCGTCCACTGACACGAAACAATTCGGTCGTCCAGTTAGGTAACTAACCTTTGTCGAAAGTGCGTTTGGTTTTGCCAATGCGCACCCAATCTCCTATGGCCAACTCTCCACTTTTTTTGGGGACAGCCCTCGTCGGGGACGTACCAAACAGGCCCTCAAACACCAACACTTCGTTCTCGGGAGTCACTTCTTGCGATGCTTCGATGGTAAGATTGGTTGTACGCTTGCACCAGGTGCGGTAAGATGTCGATGTACTTCAGAGTGTGGTGATGCGTAAAATATTTCCACATGCGTTCTTTCAAAGTGCGTTGAAAACGTTCCACGATGCTGGCTTTGGTTTCGGGATTCTCGGTGGTCAAAAAATGAATGTCACGTTTCTTTAATTCTTTTTGGAAAGCTTGGTTCAGAAATTCGGTGCCTTTGTCCGTTTGCCATCGAAGAGGGTGACGACCGCTTTGTTTCAACACTCGTTGCAGGGCTCGCACTGACTCGATGCTGGATTTGGAAGTCAAGGGCACGACCCAGGCAAATTTGGAAAAGACGTCGATGACACAAAACAAATATTTGTAGCCACGATTGTAGCTGGCCAAATGAGAGACATCGGCTAAATCGTCTTGCCATTGATGATCGTTGCCTTCCACTCGGGTGCGACTTCTGGAAAACTTGCGTCGAGTGGATTTGTGTAAAGTGTAGGTAGCTTGTTCTTGTAACCATCGTTGCACTTGAGGTAAACGGAGACTTTTCAGTCGAGTTTTGGCAGCACGATACAATTTTTGAACTCCTCCGTAACCTGCAGGATGAGAGGGATCGTAGTAAATGCTGGCTAAGACATTTTCCATTTTTTGTGTTTGTGTGTTAATAAGACACCCACTCTTGGAGGATGCTACTCTTTTTCTCTTGGGGTATTTTCTTGGATTGCAATGCTTTGCGTGTGCGACCGGCAATAGGTGTTGAAGAGGAGGATGTCTGAGAGGGGGATATCGGTTCTTGTTTCACTTCTGTCTTCACTTCTGTCTTCACTTTCTTTTTCTCTTATGATGAAGAAGGGGTGGCCATCATCTTTTTAATCCATCCAATTCTGGAGGTAGGTGGTGTTTTTAACTTGCGTACTTTTTCTGGTGGAGTTTGAAACCCTTCTTCTTCTTCTCCTTTTTCTGTCTTGGTCACTGGTAGTGGTGGTACTGGTACTGGTGATGGTGCTGGACTTTTCATCAAGGTCTTAAAATCTTTCAGAGTGGGTAGAGCTGTTTCGTCTAAAGCTTTCTGGTGAAAGAGTTGCAGTCGTTGCAAGAGTTGACCGTACTTTTGCGATTTTTCTGTTTCGGACAAATCTTGGCGATCCATCAAAGACTGCAATTCGTGTTGTAACTGGGACATCGCGCTCAAATGGGGATTGGGAGGTAAATGCGGGGTGCGTTGTTCTTGCCAACGATGGTATTCCATCCATCGTTTGTAAGGCACTAAAGCTAGTTTTCGTCCTTCCATGGGGTTGTCAGGGGTCGATTCTGAGATCTTGGGACTTCCGAGGGCCTTTTTATCTTGCTCCCACCAGTCCTCCCAACATGGTTGCCAAGACTCCTTTCAGTAAGGGGCCTAACAAGAGGGGTAAAATGCCTTCACGTTGGACCAACATCTTCTTCTTTTGACGAATGGGAATTTTCTTTTGAACCATTTGGCGAAGAACGTGACGATGTTTGCCTAAGCATTGTTTCTGGTGTTTGGACAAAGGGAGCGTGCCTTTCAAGACGTTCAAACAACATTCGCACACGGTATCGATGACCTCTTTGGAGGCTGATTGAATGAGGTTTTTTTTCGTAGAGGTTGAGAAGCTTCGGACAGGACAGATAACATGTCCCCATGTTTGACTAAACGAGGAGGCAGTCCTTTTCTTTTCTTTCCTTGGGGTTGTTTAGAAGAGGGATGTTTTCTGGAGGGTGACATCTTTGAGTCTTCAGCACCAAAAACACTGATACCCCGACTTGGTCACAGGCCTTTTTTATACTGGAACGCGTCGCCACCGATTGTCTTTACGTCGTATCAACTTCAAGACAGGCATGACACGTCGTGCAGGGGTACGCAATGGACTAAATCGAGCCAGTTCTTGCTTGGACAAATCCAGTAAACTTTGTAACATGCCCGATCTTTCTTGGACTTTGATTTTGGGAGAAGGTACTTTGTGAGCAGCAGCCACTGCCACTAAATTGGAGGGTCCTGCCACTGGGGAAGTTCTTCTTGGGGTCATCAACGGAGAAGTTCTTGGTGTGATCAACGTCTCCAAGTACTCTTCAGTTCTTGGTGTCATCAACGGAGAAGTGGATGAACGTGAGGCTGCCGGAGACACGGTCACCGCCGTGGCAGGTCGTGGTTTGCGAGTGTAAGGTTGCGTTTTCTTCTGTGGACTTTTCTTTTTCTGGGGACTTTTTCTCTGTTTCTTTTTCTGGGGGCTTCTTTTCTTTTTCTGGGGTGGTGTCTGGTAAGAGGAGGGTCCCGCCACTGGAGAAGTTCTCCTTGGGGACCTGGTCTTTTTCTTCTTCTTGGGGCTTCGTTTGACTTTTTTCTTGGGGAGAAGTTTGGGGGCATTAGGATCCCATCTTAAGAGAGAGCGAATGATGACCCCTCCTAGAGTACCGCTCCCTCCAGGTTTCAAAATGATTTGTTTTTTGGTTTGAGTGTCGATGCGGGGATCGGCCAGTTGGGTCAAAGCGACTTTGTTTCGATCAAAAAAGCGTTTGGTTTTATGAGGAATCTGAATGATCCCTTGGAGTAATTGACGTGCCGTCACCGTGAACCATCGTAAGACTTCTTTGAGACTAGCTTCTAAGACACGAGCTCGTATTTGTGGATTTTTTTCTCGACTGATGCCATATAAGGCACGAATCAATTTGACGGGAAGATGCGACTGAAGGGACGTCATGTTGACGTTGTGTGAGACAGACGAAAAGGGTCTGAGGTTTTTATAGATTTTTTTGTGGAGTGAAATTAAGTCGAAGACGGAGACGTGTACAGGACAGGCCCTCCGTCTTGGCACCAGTGGTGAAACAAGTGGGTACGAAATCGCAAATCATCGGGGGTCGTAGGTTTCAAATCGACGAGTAAATAGGCGTGTGGAGTTTGAGTGGCATCGTCGTACGCCTGAGTCAGCCAAGGCGTTCCTAACTGTTTGGCTAAGACTTGCACTTGCGATTTATCTCGAGGGCTTTTAAACAAGACCACGTAATGCGCATTGAGACTAATGGTGCGATGGGCTTTACTTTGTTGAAACAAATTTTGGGTGATGTAAACGACACTGGCATTACGGTGATGCCCTTTGCGCGTGAACCACAGTTTAATTTCTTCTTCGTCTTCTCCTAACATGTCGTCAAAAATGACCAAATGGGTTTGACGGGAGTCAGAGACGATACCGTCGTCTTCTTTAGGAATGCCTTCCACAAACACGATGGAATCGCCTTGACTTTCTCGCAAGAGGCTGTACGCCGATTGCCACTCTTTGTAACACCACACGATCCGCTGAGGTGGCCGATCTATCAAATGATGTTTATGTTCGATCAAACGTTTGACGAATTCGGTTTTGCCTGAACCGCTAGGTCCGGCAATGAGCATGTTAAAGGGATGGCGAAGATACAAAGCCTCCCAACTGGCACGATCTAAGTGTTCGTCGATGACTTTGACAGTAGAGGAAGAGGGAGCAGAGACAGCAGAGGTAGCCATAGTGTTAGGAATGTCACTTGTGTCACGAAAACAAACAAGACGAGAGTTTATATACTTTTCTTCAGAACACGTTTATTGAATGTTTTAAACATGAATACGAAAGACAAAAATACATAAAAGCCAAAGGCTTAAGTACAAGGATAAAAGGCACATGATAACCATTAACGTGGAATAAAAACAAGTGTCTGTACAACATGTTTTGGGTAAAGTTCTGACCAGTTCTATAGGGGGTAAGGTCACACAAGTGTCCTCCCGAAAGGGTCTTTCAGGCCTGTCCACGACAGTCCTGTCCTGGGTGATGGGTTCTTCTGGCACCGTCACTAACACAGGTTGAAAAGTAACTTTTTTCCTTGAACAACTCTCGTGCATACTGGGCCACTTCTTGGGTCCAAGCCTCAAAATACCATTCTTTCCAGGCACGGACATCTGTCCAATGGGGGTGTAAGTCACAAGCTACACACACATCGTCATACACGTCTTGGATAGATAAAAGTTGACGAATCTTTTTTTCCCGTAGAGGTCGAGAAGTATCCAGATGAAACCGCAAGGCTTTGAGCAAAAGGAGTCTCTCGTGAACATTTAAAGGCACCACTTTCTTGTTGAATGGGTGGTAAATACTGTTCGTAAAGAGTCCACGAGGAATCGGCTGGTAAACGAAATCCCAGAAAACAAGTCACTAAGACACACACCACTTGTCGACCCAAATTGAATGGATACAGTTCTTGTAATAATCGATGGTAATGATCCACGCTTTGAATATGGTCATTGAGTTCCTTCCACGGAATCTGTTGGATTACATGCGATAAAAGTCGTGGCATGGCAGCCTGTTTTTATAGTCTCTTTGTTTCGGAAACAATACACGTACTTTCTAGCCAGAGATCTTCGTTTTCCAGTGGGGAATTTAAATGTTGCATACTGTAACCGAAACGTCAGACTTCGTTTAGAAGTTTCCTCTTCCGCTAAGTAGATTCCACGTAAAATATGTCGGTAATCCTTTACCTTGTCTTCCTCAGTGTGTTGTACTAGGTGAATCTCGAAGTAACCAAAATGATCAACACGTGGATCATCGGGGGCCTGGAAGTATTGAACAAGGTCTGACCACTGAAACAATTTCTGACGAATCAGTTCTCTTATACCATTCAGGTACCAGTGCTTAAAGATCTGGTGACGTAACGGATGCAACTGTTCTTTACGTTTCACTTGTATTTTCACCAGCTCTCGGTAAATCCTTTCTCTCAACTCCACAGGCAAAGCACGAATGTTCTCTTGTAAAGTATCCATGAATAGGTCAGTCCGTACAATTCACAATCTTCTCCTAGAGCAAAAGTAATCCACATAGTGAGTAATTTCTGACCACTGCCATTCAGGGTAACGTCCAAGAATGTCACTGAACTCTTTTCATGTAAACGGTCTAAAGCGATATAATAGGATGAATGCACCCTTGACCCAGAGAAATCTAACACACTGGTTGACTTTTTTCACTTTCCTCTTGTGAATTTCTCGGCACAAAAGTTCTACAGTCACCCATGGAGATTTCACTCTGGCAAGTCCCTGCCAAACTTCCTTGTAAATCTTCTCTTGCAGTTCTTTAGGTAATGATTCAATATCGTTTTTGAAATGAAGTTTAAATACTGGTCTCGGTGATGTCAAACATTTGACTCCTAGCCAGTCTGGTTTCTTCTTCGTCAACGACATGGTAAGTTACTTTAATGTCTCGGTCCAACTAAGGGTAAGTAATGACAATTCGGTGACCATCGAGCATGTTCTACGTAGGCCAAATCTTGCGGTTCCCAGTGGTGAAGTGACACACCGCAACTGAAGAACTTGACTTTATCTCCTTCGCCCAAGTAGAAAAATCCGGCTCTGGCTAATTCTTCGGGGGTCGGTCCTCCCAGATACTTAGGCCATTTTCCTTTGAACGACTGAAGACGATTTTCAAAGTCGCAGTATTCCGACAAACGCACAGGAAACGAATATTCGTCTTTCACAGGTTCGTTTCGATGAGGGTTGGGTGACATGAACAGGAGTTTGCTCAGGGCTGGATGACATCCGTACGGGGGTAGACGTGAAGGTGAACATTCCCCTTTAAAACGAAACCCAGTAAAATGTCCAAGAGGACGAGCAGCATCACTTTCGCATCCCTCAGGTTTGACACGCACAGCATCACTTTCCATGAATGGGGTAGTGAGAACAAAGTTCCCATGATGCTTTACGGCATCGCTAAGGTCACAACGTAGAGCATCGTACCCATCGCAAGGCTCACAATCGCATTCCACTTCAGAAGCCCCACACTTGAATTGTGCCTGTCTAAACTTGTTTTGTGTTTCTCTGAAAGTATTCATCTTGTTCGCTCGGTCTTGGTAGTCCCAATGAACTATCGATCTTGCCTAGGGTTCCTTTTTATATACAGACCAATACCAACGTGTCCATACGGTAAGGTGAAATGATTGGGAAGTCGCACTCGCTTCTGGTACACGATTTGATAGACTTTTTCCAAGGGTCGACTGACGATGTGGTGAGTGGGTAAACGTACAATCTTGTTGGGTTGATAGGTGGTCACTTTAAAGTGTTCATCTTTTCCAGACTGCAAGGCTTCTTTCAATACCCCAAAGTTGACCACTCGACTGGTACGATAATTCAGAGTCAATCCTTTCACTTTGCACGTCGTGTGCACTTCTCCTTGTGGGTCCCGGTATTCGTAGCTGTAATTTTTGGGACTGCCACTGACGAAACATAGAATCTTGTCGTCGGGATGCTCGTCTGTCCAGGCTCCTAAACGGTCTCCTTCAATGTCAGGGTGCTGTTGACTCGGGTGATGGATGTAAATGCAACTGTCCGTGTCAAAGTACAGGACGCGTTCCCCTAACAGTTCTAAAGCTTCGTACAATTTTAAGCGAGCATGAGCTGTCACGTAAGCCGCAATGATGACATTCCAAAAGGGTCATCTTGTACAAAGTCCAGATCTTCTTCGTAATTGACCAAGATCAAATTCTCTCGAACGACGTCCACGTGTTTCATGTATTTGGTTTTGTCGTGAATCATCTGGAAGTAGCGGGAAGGTTCGGTCAAATATTCCGTCTTGGGTAAACACGGTCGTTGTGCCATTTTACCCCACAAGCAATTTAACATCACTTTGGCAAACGATCGCCTGCCTTCGTTTTTCTCGATGTGGTCTAAAGAGATGCCTTCTTGTTCATAGTATTTCTCTTTGAATGTCTTTTCGTCTTCGGGAGTGTGACACCAGGAAGGATAGCCGCTGGCTTCTTGTTTCAGTTTCAAAAAGGCATCCACGTAGTCTGCGAAAATGCCTTTCTGACTGGGGTCACCCTTGTGGTATTGTTGTGTCTTGGGAAAGTGGCAAATTTCGTACACTTCTAACAGTTGGTATTCCATGTCCAGAGCTTTGAACAATTCCACGCTAACCCACGTCCCCGTCAAGGCACGTTCTTCCTGGGTGTGCTGACAAGGCTGATCTTGGTTGCACGTTTCGGCACAAGTACGGCACAATGTAAACATCAGTTTGCCTTGACAATGGTGAGGTAAGACGGGATGGTATAGGTTCGTGGGAGGCGAAACTTTACACTTGATCAAGCCTTCATATTGTCGAATGTTTTTCAGGTCGATGTGTTCCGTTAACAATTGCGGGTGCCCTACAGGAAAGCGACAATATTTACACACGTAGGGATACAGCGAACACACCTCCAAGTATTTGATTTCTTCTCCTTTCTCTTCGTCGGCTTGGTACAGCAAACAGGTGGCATTGGTCCTTCCTCCGTACAAACTATCCCTCGGGTTCAGCGGGTCCATGAACTGGTAACTTTCCACGAGGCGTTTAAACTCGGGATCGGTTTTCATACGGTGATCGTACTCGTGTTCCCATATTTCCACCACTTGGTATCCTTCCTGTTCCAACTTTAGGCGTCGCTGACAAGTGTCCTGGTACAAGTCTTCCATGGTTCGTTGTAAAATCTGATTTTAGTACCACGGTCAGGGTAACAGACTGGACATCCGTGAAATAAGCAACCGTTAAACTCGTACATGATCTTGGGGTTTTCTAAGTCCCAGCCATCTACCGAATGCGTTCCGATGGTGAAAGTGAATGCCAGTCTCTTGCATGCATTCGAAATCGAAAAAGATGAAATTGCCTTTCTTCTTGTGACCATCCTCTTTCTCTGGTGGGGGTTGGTATTTTTGCACGTAGCATTGGTGTTCCAAGTCCACGATGTGGTGACAAATGTGACATTTTTTCTTTCCTGAACATACGTGTGCCTTGGCACTGTTGGTACGTATGCCTTGTCCACACGTAGGGCACAATCTCAGGAGTTGACAAGCACATTTCTGCTGTGAACCTTGCGTCTTGAAATGTTGTTGGTAACAGGAAGGGTTGACAAACGTGCGCAGACAAGTTGAACAAGGCACTGGTCCTTCGCTCAGACAGGGTGGAGAGGCCAAACATCCTGAGCATTTCAATCCGCAATGTTTGTGTTGCTCTCGATTGTTATAACCATGGTCACATTTCTCACAGTAATATTTGTATCCCAGGAATCCGGTAATACTGGTAATGGTATCGAAATGGTCATCGTGATAATAGACATGAATGTATTTTCCATCCTTAAAGTCTTTCCCTCGAAACAACAGAGGCCCGCGCATTTCTTGAGGGTACACTTTCAAGGTGTATCGTGGAGCTAGGGCATCTTGCAATTTTTGCATCTCAGGAATGCCACAGGGTGTGTCTTTGGACAGTCCGGCTTGTTGTAACAGGAGTTCTGCTTCATTTCGTTGTTTGGCTCGGTTCGATTTTCGAATGTTCTCCCAGGCTCTTTTCCATTCTACCGTGTCGTTCTTGTTGGCATAGGTTCGTCCCACCACGATAGCCCTGGCTAAACACATCTGGTCTTGAGGGTTGTGAATTCGTACGAGGCTCGTTTTGGTGATGCGAAGGTCGTCCACCAATAAGACCTTTTTGCGTCCAGTCCCTTGAGGAGGAGAGACGTGGGTCATGTCGAGTGTAGCTTTTCCATCGGTGATGTCAAACTGATCATTGGATTGTTGTACGTGTTGAATCTTGTCCATAACTTTGGAAGCAGTCAATTCTGCAGGGGTGCTAAACTCAATCCAAACAGGGGATTTCAAACCGTCGTGTTGTATGGAAATTCTCAAGCGATCGTCTTCTTTGGGTTGACATTGTCGCTTGAGTGTGGTGAGCAAAGAATCCCACACCCCGGTGATGAACCCTTCTGCTTTCTCTAACGGTACTTCGGACTTGAAATCTTTAAACTTCACCGTGTATTTGTAAGCCGTGGTTCTAAATTTTCTAGAGGAGCGCTTTTCCGTCTCTCGAATGGAATAGTACTTTTCAGGGTTGACTAAGGGTGGTGAACTTTGTTTAGAGGGTTCGGATTCTGGTTCACTCATGTCCTCTTCAAAATCACTGGCATGAATTTGTGCCAAGATTTCAGCCCTGGTACGAGGCGATAGATCACGTTTCTTCCTCTTACTTTCTTCTTTTTCTTTCTTCTCGAATGAATTGGATCGTTTCATCATGAGTGCAAAACGTCAAATGACTCAAGTTTAAACACCATGGACTAATTTATAGTCATGGCAGACCAGCGTATATAAAGGGCATGTGTCTTGTCCTTTCACTATTCATTTCACTCTCAAACCGAGCACAACGATGGAAGAGACTAGCCAAATCGAACGTTTCATCAGAGCTTTGCGAGGGGTCATTAGAAAATTCTCTTCAGACCAGCCGACGGACTACTCTCCTTCCTTTCAAGATAAAAGTCAAGATACTTGCTATATCTGTCAAAAGAAAGGGCATTAGTCTTCAGAGTGTCCAGACCGTCAAAAAAGAAAAAAAAACAGGGGCTAGAAAAGACAAAAGTCAAGATACCTGTTATTATTGTAAAGAAAAAGGACATTGGTCTCCAGATTGCCCAAAAAAGAAACAAGAGGAGTCAGAAGAAAAGAGGGATTCTTCAGAAGAAGAGAGGGATTCTTCAGAGGAAGAAAGCAGCCAGGTGAAGAAAAAGAAACAGGAGAAAAAAAGAAGTGAAGAAAGTGAGGAGGAAGAAGAGGAAAAGACTGTGAAGGTGAAGAAATTGAAAAAAAACAGAGAGAGTAAACAATGAGATAGAAGAAGTCTATGAACTTTTTAAAGTGTTATGTTGTGAATTGTGAATTGGATTGTAAGTATTGAGAAAAGAATAAATTAATTATATAAGGTAAGTGTCTTTGAGTTTTGATTTTAAAATAAGAAGCTACACTCACGCACTCATATACACGTCCTATAGGGGTAAAATGGGGGTTTTTTTCGTATTTTTTTGTTTGAGTTATTGGCAAATTGAAAGTGTATCTCTTTTCGAGAGACGTGGGTGGCCCTGAAAAGGGCCTTCGGTTTTTGGTGTAGGGGTGAGTTTAAGCAATCAACTTTAACTGTCTTAAGCCTTTGCCACGGCCAAGGCCTACTTCTGGACTGCGTACTGTTGATGATGATGATTTGGTTGAAATCACAAAGGGTGGTACGGTAGGGTTAGTCACAGGGTTGACGTGTTTAGCTCGGGAAGGTCGTATTCTCTTCGGTCGTGATAAAGAAGTCTGATACATTTGTTTCAGACTTCTTAACTCCGCTAAAATGTCCAATAGTACCGTGACCGTTTGATTTTCACCCTCTTGTTTCTTTGCTGCTACTTCTTCTTCTTGTTTTTTTTTCTTACCTCTTCTTCTTGCTGCTGTAGGAGAAAAGCTTGTTCCGCTTCCTTTTGTCGTTGTATAAATTTCTCCAATTCTTCTTTCTGTCTCTGTCTAAAATTCTGCAATTGCGGTAATGAAGGTGACGAAGGTTCCGGAACAAATTCTTGCGAGGTAAGAAAATCCACAAAATCCCAATTTACCTCTTCTGAAAGTAAGTCCGGGTTCCCTTGGGCGGTCTCCACTGCTGGTGCACCCCAATGGATCGTTTTCTGAGTTTCCGTCATGTTGAATCACTGTCTCGCATCGATTGACTGCACACAGGCGCTAGCGAATCTATATAGACCACGTGACGTCACAGACTGTTCTCTTCGGATTGGATGCGGACTGACTGAATTTTGTAACGCGTGTTTGGATTGGTCAATGAACTCAATCCATTTCAATCCTTCCTACGCCTATAAATAAGCGCAGTTCACTGCATTGATTCACCTGTTCTCGGTGCCTCAAGATGTGGACCACAGTCGAATCATCCACCCTTGTTTCTTCAATGATGTTTAGGACGGACATGCTAATGTATGTCCGATCCAAGTGGACAGTTGTCCACAAGTCAGACACCAGTCTGTGGATACGAAGAGTGTACGTGGAGAGACAAGGTTGCCTCAAGAGGACACTGATTTATGGCCCTCGAGTAAGACGCAGCTTGAGAACAAGAAGATGCCGCAGATGCCCTTTATGTTAAGGGCATATTAACATAAACCCAAAGGCCCTTTTCAGGGCCACTCATAGGTCTCGAAAAGAGATTGACTTTCAATTGCCAACCCTCTTTTTTTTTTTTAAAAAAAAAACAAAAAAAACAAATCCCATGTTCATTTCCCCTTGTCCCTAGAATAGATATTTTTTTCTCCCATGTTCAATTCCCCTTGTCCCTAGAATGGATATTTTTTCTCCCATGTTCAATTCCCCTTGTCCCTAGAATGGATATTTTTTTCTCCCATGTTAAATTCCCTTGTCCCCAGAGTGGATATTTTTTTCTCCCATGTTAAATTTTCCATAGTCCCCAGAGTGGATATTGCCTTTTTAACATGGATCTCCCCTAGTCCCTAGGGCGTCCCCATTCACTACTTGTGTGTGTGTGTGTGTGTGTGTGTGTGTGTGTGTGTGTGTGTGTGTACGCTGTATCATTGATATACCACGAGATGTATAGTTTTGTTATTAAAAGCCAACCTTGCTTGCAGAGTTTCCTTTTAATGAAAATGTACAAACGGAATGGCATATCAAAGATACAGCGTACATAATATACATATATCTTATTTATATCACATATTACTACACATACTTCCATTTCCAACGTAGTTAAGATTGCTTACATAAAACTGTGTATTGACGGAATGAATGAACTTGGCACAGCCCTGTCTAGTGTGTTCTATACAATATTGATATATCAAATTGCATTTTACCAACACATTAAAAGCCATGTTATTTTAATGTATGTGGTGTCCGGTACCCAAAAAGAAAACATTTTTGTTTTTCCCACTTGCAAAATGCGTAACAACATTTTGGATAGAGGTCAGTTTTACTACCGTTTCCATGTCTTGCAGCGTTGAGTAAGGTATATATTTTCTGTTCTCGATTTGTTAAATTTGGAAGGAAAGATGAAAGGGACACAGGGAGAGGGTGCTATATCCTTTTAATCCCTTCAATCTGTAATTTCAGCGAAGACAAAGATGGATGCTGAAGAAAAGTTAAACAAACTTATCGAGATAAAAGGTGCAGAAGTGACAAAACTAAAGCAAGAAATTGACAGTAACTTTTGGAATCGGATCGCTCGAAGCTGGCCATGGAATTTCCGAAGGTCTTAAATTCAGTATCCTAAACAGACGTAAATATTTTCAAAAAGCTTCAGCAAACAAGATGTATATTTTGGTCCAGGACTTTCAAGTGACAATGTTGTTTATTGTAGAATTGATATGAAACTCTTATTTCTTTTATTTACAATGAGGCTATGTATTATCTTTATTTACAATGAGGTATGATGCTTTCGTCTTTGAATAAATTGACCAAGCTTCCATTTAATTTAGCAATTAAATGAAGATCATTCTTATATTGAACAAACTAAACTATATCCACACTTTATTTATGGACCGCGGATTGTTCGTGTAAAATTTTAATTTATTTTTAAAACAACAATTAAAACTATAAATTTCATAAAAAGTAAATAAGCTTTATATACTACATTTATCATTGATATGGTTATTACAACTAATAATATGTACTCCTCTAACGAATCACTTAGAAATGTATGATGAAAATAGAATAAAATAAGTCTTTGATTTTCTTAATAAAACGTGGACTGGTTTAATGGCTTTACAATTTAGATCAAAAGATCAACCTTGAAGTAGCAGGACATTCTTCGTGGGCAGATGTAGGTGATTAAGGCTTACACGTAGGACCCTGTACTGATTTACATAACGGCAGCACTCTTTTAACAGAATAAAGAAGTTTCGTGCTCGTCTCCACCATTACATAATAATAACTAAATCACCTGGTTATTGGATAACTCGCTATTCAAGCGCATCAGTTATTTCTAATTCTTGCAAGGAGGATTTAATATTCTTTTCACCAAGTACATAGCATGGTGAGGGTTACATTGCTAACAAGTTATATGTGTCGTCTAAATTCGATAGTTTACGTGATAACGTCCAAGTAAAAAATGGTCTGCTTCATATTTTTAATCTAATTTTTTAAATTTCGAAATTAAATCTATTTCTTAGATTATAACTTGTTAGATCGGAAGGCGAGGTGAGGATCGTTCATAAAGAATAAATCCCCAGACAGCTTATAATTTTATAACAGATTTATAATTTATGAATGCTTCCCCTGTCCTATAATTTAAATCTACTAATTTTCCATTACAAGTTTTCAGTTTTGATACTTCTGTTATGTAATAACTCTTGGTACAACTAACTTGAGTTTTCTAAATCTGTCTGAATTTTCTTGAGAACAACCTCTCCATACAATACTTTCATACCTCAAACTTGGTCATATAAAATGACAAATACATTATATTTTGTCCAGAGACTTTATCAGTAACATGTAATGCCCTAAGTGACTATCATTTTGGATACGAATTATATATTTCCTTTATTTGTGATAACCATTTTCCATCATTACAGAACATAATGCCCAAAGGTTTGTGACATAGTGTAGAAGTTAAGTATTTTCAAAGACTGGATTTTGGGATGAAAACCGAAAATCTAGTAGAGAAAAGCATCAGCTTTGCAGGGATTAAACGTTACTAGCCATTCTTTAGACCAAGATCGATGTGCAAAACATATTTGATTTCATCATCATTGTCTGAAACATATGTTCACCCTATCGTCGAAGTTTTTAGCAATCAAAATAACATATTTGTTATTCGTATCAAAACCATTGTTTTTATATGCCCTCACCGAATCATTATCCTCCCAATAATTGAATATACAAAATATTTATTAAAAACAGCATTACAAAACGTGCATATGCAGTTCGTCTGTTCAGTTATAATAAAAACTGAATAATGTATTCTTATATAAGGCAAAAGTTCCGAATCCCTTTTACTTGTGATATAAGCAATCCAACCAAGTCCCTCAAGAAAAAGATTCTGTTCTTTAATGTAAGAAAAATAAATGTCCTTTTTCTATTGCAGTCAAGAAATATAACAAACAAGAAATCAGAATCGATATAAGGATAATAATTTTACTTATATTTAGAATATTCAATGAGGCACTTCATAAAGTTAGCAGCAATCTTTCAAAAAGGAAGCTGCTTTTTGTATACCTGTTCGCGAAGAGAATAAAACTGAAAAGCATTGGATGAATTTTCACTCTACTTCCTGGAAGATATTTAATATATAAGTGACGACGTTGTTATCATTGTCTTGACACAACCATCGTGCATTTCCATAGATTCGTTCTTTTTCATTCTTGCGCATTGAAGAAATAGCTTTGACATGACCGAGGGCTTTGAAACGTTTAATTCAAAGTTTGTGACTTAAAGAAACTACTTTCAAAATTGAACCTACTTTGTAAATGATTTTTTCCAATAATGGCTTCTAGCATTTCCTTTTCTTTCTGTTTTTTTTTTGTGCATCTGTATCATTAACCGCCTTTCTCACTAGTCAATATCTACTTGTTTGATGTAAGTACTATTTTTGCTATAAATAAAAGCTTCAATTTATTACCTAGTCACAATTTCCTTATTATTATCTTGCGATCATTCGTCTTTAAACGATATCCGATTTATTATAAGACTTACGCTTAAACTGAATATACAGTTTTATATATAAAAAAAATCACGTAAGAAAGACCCGAGGCCACAGATTAACCTTTTTACAACTCTCTCTCTCTCTCTCTCTCTCTCTCTCTCTCTCTCTCTCTCAACAACTCTCTCTCTCTCTCTCTCTCTCTCTCTCTCTCTCTCTCATACACACACACACACACACACATATCTATATACAATCTGGTAACAATATTGCAAAAATGCAGAGTTATTTTAATTGAATTGGAAAACATTGGGAGAGAAAAATAATCTAAGTTGGTGGTTTCTACCAAGACAAGGAAATCCCAGTCGCGGGGAGTTACGTTATTTGTGTCTCAACCCGGCAAAGCCTCGTGGGGAGACAAATAATAATATTCCTTGACTGGGGTGTCCTTGTCTCGTTCCAAACCCCAACATAGATTCTATTAATCTCATTTTGTGTCTTCCGTAATGTCGCGTATTACATTGCTATGGCAATTCGCCTTATCGTGTTATTCAAATTTATCATTTTTTATTTATTGTGGATAATTTTAGGATATACTTTCCTTTATCCTCTAGTTGTTTGATCGTAATACACTGGCATGCTCTTATTCGCTTTAACTCATTCATTCTCAGGTGAGCTATATTTTCTCTTTCTACGTATATAACAGTATGAAAAATGATTATCTCTCAAAACCGCCAAGTTATCGCATATGTTCATTTTATGTATGATGTCTCCTTCAGTCACCTCTGCCAGAGAAATGGTTTTATTTTATTTCATTTATTGGTTTAATACCTTCAGCAGTTTCACATTTGTTAAACGTTTCATCATACAATTGCTTTCATTCAAGTGTTTGCTTTTTGCTGTTTATTCATTTAGTCTCCAATGTCCGTCCAAATTTTCATGTGTAGTCTTGTTTGTTGTATAGAGATAACATGTGTAGGTAAAATGTATACTCTATATCCTCTCCTTTCAAGTCTTCAGGTTTGTAAATTACTTGCCTGATTTTAAACATTTTATTGGAAATGTTAGGAAGGTAGCTCTTATTAAAAATAAGCTTTGTATTTCGAAAGATCTGACTGTTTCGCCGATTTTAAATGTAGGCGTAAGAAATTTATCAGTTTTCAGGTAATCAAGGTGATTAATCGATATTGTTATATATTCAATCAGTAGTATATCTATTAAATTTTGATGACTGATTCTATCCCTAAATTAAGTCAGGTAAAGCTTCAGCTCGTTATCTCATTTTATATTGAGTGAAATCGTTCCGCATTCTCGTCTTAAAACTTACCGCTATATATGCTTTTGTCTGAGTAAGTTGTAAAGTAGTCACTGTTTACCTTTTTCTGACAAATCTTTAACCTTCCGATTGCAAAAGTCTTTTCTGTCACCAAACTGTATCTTTTACGTTTATCTCTTTAGGAACATTTGTTAAAATGCAACCTGCATGTCATGTTTCCTTCCACTTCTTAATATACGAGTATTTTGGAAAGTATCTATCTATTGTTACATTGTATATGCTGGAGTGTAAATTATATATATTGTTACATTGAATATGCTGGAGTGTAAATTATATCTACCTGGCCCTTTTACAGAGAAATATTTTTCTTACTTGCATATGCAATTGTTTGTGAAGTGCTCAATTAACCATTTCTTCAACATGTTTTATGACCTGTTCAATTGATTCACCAGTTAATTTCTATTTGTGTAAGCAATTGGATTCTCAGCATGGTAGTAAGCATGTATTCAATTTTATTTTTTGTCGGTCATCGCGGATGGAGAGGAGCACGTTCGATATATGTAATGACCCACCGGGATAAAGTCCACAACAGGAACTTTTACTGTGAGCAATTTGAAATGCTTCTTCTATCATTTTACATGTATGAACGTTTTCAGATATGCCTAATTTGCCATTTTCTTGGTCGATTCTGAAAGAGCTATCTTCAATGTTGAGTCATTATTTGTTCTTTTAAATTTAACTTTGATTTCTTTAAGTTCTGTATCGATTTTGTCGAATCAAGGTAGGTTGACATTATGAAATTTAAGAGACGTCGACTTGTGTTGCAAATTAAGGCGAATACAAATATGTAAATTTACATTCACCAAATACGTAATGTATTCCTAGTTCCTGTTTCACTGTTTTAACGTTCTTGTTATCGGGGTTAAAGCCGCTTATTTCCACGTTAACGTCACTAAATTATATCTGTAACTCTACATATTTTCTAATACACTATAGTATTTCCTTACATATTTGAAATTATTATTTCTTCAACACAACTAACAAAACTTTTATCCCCTCCAAGCCTATAAACAAATAGGCCATATATCTTGATAGCAGCGGTGTCACTTTACATTAAAATACAATGAAAACTATGAATTCAATCGAAAGTAGAATTGTGCTACAGTAGTGAATAGGGCCACCCTAGCGTCAAGGGGACTTACCATTAAAAACACCCCTGGGCCACTCTAGCGTCAATGGAAATTTAACATGGGAAAAACCCCTGGGCCACTCTAGCGTCAAGGGAAATTTAACATGGGGAAAAAATCGTGGGACAATCTAGCATCAATGTAAATTGAACATGGGAAAAATTGCTGGGTCACTCTAGGGACAAGGGGAATTGAACATGGTGGGACTGTCTAGGGACAATGATGGTAGAGGGTCAAACACAACAGAGACAGAGACATACATACACTAGTACAAGCGTGAGATTTATATATAAAGCATTACCAAGACCTGAAATCTTGCTGGGGTGTTCAAAAATTTGCATAATTGTAATAATGCTATAAATAGCTATAATCAAGGAAATGCTCAACGACAAAATGGATGTGACTAAAAGTAACGCTAAAATGACGAAATTGTCCCAGAATTTAAAGGAAAATAAACATATCCCCGAAAATTAACTTACAATGGTTTAGACTAAAATGGATAAAATTAGTAACTACTTACAATATCAACTTGTGTGACGATCGTGGATAAACACCCATGTATCTATTTATAGCTATAATCAGCTGAAATTCCTATGAAATCTCACTATCTATTTATAGCTACAACTTGTGGGTTATTCCTTTAGAAAACCCCACTATCTTTTTATAGCCTCAGCTTGAGTGACGTTCCTGTCTATGAACTCTAGTACATATGTATAGCTACAACCTGTGGAAAATCCCAAGTCCATATTTATAGTCTCAAAATTTCCAACGTCATTGACGTCACTGTACTGGAAACTAGGGGATAAATGGCAACAGTGTTGCAAGTGGCTGACCTGAATACGCGCTACTGTAGGTAGGTAGGTAGAATGTATTTGATAGGGATAAAGGGAGTTTTATAGGGACAAACAGAGACCAATACACACACACACACACACACACACGCACACCACAGAGGGAAGAAGAAAAAACAAACCCAAAATATACTATTCACACAGGGAAGAAGAATAAAACCAACAAATATACTATCCAGACGTTCTTACACTAATACACACACACACACACACACACACACACACAGAGATCGAAGAATAAAACCAAAATTAAAATATACTATCCATACAAACGTACCCTAACGCATACAAACCCCAAATATACTCCATACAAACGTACGCGAACGCATACAAACCCCAAATATACTATCCACACAACGTCGCTAACGCGTACAAACCCCAAATATACTATCGATACAAACTTACGCGAACGCATACAAACCCCAAATATACTATCCACACAACGTCGCTAACGCATACAAACCCCAAATATACTATCCATACAAACGTACGCTAACGCATACAAACCCCAAATATACTATCCATGCAAACGTACGCGAACGCATACAAACCCCAAATATACTATCCATACAAACTTACGTGAACGCATACAAACCCCAAATATACTATCCACACAACGTCGCTAACGCATACAAACCCCAAATATACTATCCATACAAACGTACGCGAACGCATACAAACCCCAAATATACTATCCACACAACGTCGCTAACGCGTACAAACCCCAAATATACTATCCACACAAACGTAAGCGAACGCATACAAACCCCAAATATACTATCCACACAACGTCGCTAACGCATACAAACCCCAAATATACTATCCACACTCGGGAGGAAGAAGAAAAAAGACAAGCAAATATACGATCTACACCACGTACGCAAACACACACACACACACACACCACAGAGGGAAGAAGAAAACCATTATACACTATCCACACGTAGTGAAGAAATAACCCTTTATATATACTATCAACAGAGAGTGAAGAAAATAACCCATTATATTCCATCAACACAGAGTGAAGAAGAAAAAGTTTTCTGAAAGCACCTAAGCCCTCACCTGCAATGACCAACTCTGCCAAACACCTACACCCCACCCCCACCCCCAACACTACAAAACCCATTTAACCCGTTATTATTATGGCATCAGTGTGTGATTTAGGAAACATCAAGACACAAAATGATGGATGAATAGACTGACTATTGTTTACCGACTTGCATGCCTAAAGAGCGTGCGTGAAGGAAAACATCCTTCCATTTCAATTCTAGCTAAAACATGATCCAGAGGGATAGAGAGAGAGGTGAAAGAGCACAATTTCATAAAGTGTGAGTAAAAACAAAACACGCCATCCTTATTATACAATGTCATGACCAAGAGACACTTACGTTTTCTTTCTGGTCTATTCTCTTTTAGAAGGTAGTATGAAATTTCACATCAGGGCCAACGCATCGGCTCACATTGTCAATTTTTCCATTTCCATGTCTTTACTGGCACAAGTTCTTCCTTATCTTCAATTTCTTCTTCTTCTGAATCCCTCGTCTCTTTTTCGTCTTGTTTCTGTTTCTTCTCTTTTCTCTTAGGACACTCTGAATCCCAGTGTCCTTTCTCCTGACAACGATATTAGGTATCTTGACTTTTGTCTCTCTTTCTTAGACGAAGCAGGTATTCTGGAGACAGATACCCATTTACCTTTGCAGATATAGCAAACTTCATCAGCACTTACACACTTTCGTATGACTCTCATCAAATCAACGACCAAAAGAGTAAGTTTTGTTGTCACTTTCGCCTGTGAATTATGCTTTCGTATGACTTTTAGCATATATTTGACCAGCAGGTCGATCTGTGCTGACTCTTCCATCTTCTTGACCGTTTGAGAGTGGAATGAATACTCTGACGCTAAGACACTCTCCCTATATACAGGGACCTGCTGCGTATGAAACCTAGTCAAATGTAATTTTTGCAATAAGATGAAACGATTTCATTGAGAAAGTAAAAGGCAATGACGTGCCGTGTCGCCTCCCACAAGACCTGAAGTGTTAGCTCAAATCCGTGTCAGCGATTTCGAAGACGACATAACTGAGCTTTAATCAATGCTCTCCATTTATGCCACAAAACCACGAGTCCTGATTCACGCCAAAAGAAATTTCGTTCGCTCCATAAAAAATAGTATCACGTCTGAGAAACGCAAAAACGAACTTCCAGAAAACTGAGAACGACGGCTTACACCTACAACGTGAAATGTATGAGTTCAAGTAGTGCGTAAAACTTAGTCAAATTAAATTTTTATTGTCAAGACGAAACGATCTCTTTTCGAAGAAGAAAGCAGATACCAAGCGACAATGGCGACCCGTGTCACACAACACTTTTCAAAATGTGTATTATTAGAGGTTTGTTCTAGCGATCTGCACGGTTAAATTAAATGTTGATGTATTTTGCAATAAGACGGACACAATTTCCATGGGATCGCCCATGGTACCATTGTTTGTGCATTAGTTTAATTTTTTAAAATATTTTTCTATATAAATCGCCATAGGATAGACCCAGTAAAGCATGGCCATTCTCGTCACTGTGTGAATAACTACTCAAGTCAATTCGAAGTGAACGCGGTAAGAAAATAAGTATAGCCAATGAAATGGCTTACAACGGGTGATGCATTGTTTTGTTCTAGGACTCTGTGGCATAATAATCCCTACGCTCTTGCGTTGTTACCATTACAGTGCAGACAGACTGGAATGTGAACTTACAAGCCCTCTTTGTGTATTGTACCATTTCTTCTTACCACATCAAAATACTGAGCGTCACAGTATTGGTTCGCGTTTTCAAGCTGACCATTTTTTTATATCTTACTTAAACATTTTAACATAAACACTCACACTCACATCGGTAGAGTCAGAACAGACGTGTTACAGTATTGAGGGGCATGTTACCTTTTATCTTCAAACTAATAAATTTGGGGTTTGTATGAAGCAAAGAACCGAAAGTACAGTGAACCTCAAGGATGATGACCCAATCTGTCTGTCTATTGATGCGTGTATTTACTTAAGAAGAAATATGACCTCTAAAACACAAAGAGATACGGCAAGCATGATTAGAATGAACACAACGATGTTTTCCTTCACGCCCGTGTAATTTAGAGTTTCAATCCTCTTTCAAGACAAACTTGGTCTCCTTTTGTAGGGCTTGAAATAAAAAAAAAACTGAAAAATCTTAAGCACTTTGCTATAGATAATTTCATCAACAGACTAAACAACATAAATACCGTTACAACACCAGAAAGCCTTAAATTTTCTATCAAAAAGAAATGCATCAAAAAATTAAAGATTAACGATAACTAACCAATGAAACCGAATTTAACAAAGGCAATGACATGTGAAGAAATGTCTCTCACTTTGGAAAGGTAGGCGAATGTAATCTGTCATGCACCATCAACTTGAAAAAAATATAAACAGAGAGAAATCTGAATTCAAAATTCATTTTTTTTAAAAAAATTGTTTCGTTTCTTTTTTTCTTTTTGGAACAAATCTAAGCACTAATATAGAGTGGAAAAGGGAAAATGCACATAAAAGCTTTGACATTTCTGAAAAAATGAGGGGATATTCCTAACGTTCAGAATCACCTATATATGCTTGGACTTGTCTGTGACTGATCCACAAAACAAGATGTACATATTTCTGGTCAAGCTGCAAGTGTGTGCGTGTTTTGGAAAATGGTAAAAATTGGATATACAATTTTCTCGTGACACTTATAAAGTGAAGAGTCTGTGCAAGTGTCAAAAGCCAAAGTCATATAAGTTTTGTATTTTGTACGGCTTGTAAAGATTTCCACTTTAGAAAATGTGAAGTATCACAAGTTATTATCACAAACAGAAGTGGAACATAGGGGCTTGCAAGAAAGAAAATAACCCACACAGTTGGTGTCATCAAGAGTGCTAGAGACGGTACCCGAACTTGCTTGCTTGCTTACTTGAATTAAAGTGATTTTCGCTCCAATGGAGCATGTATCACTGGTTTAATCACGCACCGCGTGATTTTTAATTACTCCTGGGGAAGGAAAGAGAGCCTCATCCCCCAGGCTTTTATGTACTCACAGACTACTTTTAAATTTAGCCACTCAAGGTGTAGGACTAACTAGTCCTTAACAACCTGACGGAAAGGCTTTAAACATGAGTGGGAATAGTCTCACCACACACTCATTTTTCTTAGTTGGTTTGAAATGCCTCAGGTGTCAACCCAAGCAGTATGTAAAGCCCGCTACGATTGGTCGGTAGCGATGACGTCAGATTAGGACACATGGACGTGTGGCAGGTGGAAATCGTTCCACATTCTGCCACGTGTACTATGTCCGAGCATGGTAAAGGAGGAAAAAAGGGGCTCAGCAAGCCAGCGATGGATGTTAAGTACTCCCCAAAACGCCAGCCCGTACTTATTTCAAATCAAGTCCCGTTTTTGCTAATGGACAATAAAAAGTACCAATAATGTGTTTTCCACCTGTGCAATTAGTTCAAATTTAACGAGTCTGTTAAATTTCCTACTTCCTAACGTATCTATCTAATATTAGTACTTAGTAAACATAAAAAAAAAACATACTGGTCTTATTTAAATTAATATGTCTAAGCGACATATACAAATTTTTTCACTGTTAGGTTTAACAAGTTAAGTTTGTTGTGGTGTTCGAATGGGTCAAGTTTGTTTCGAGAATAGTTTAGTCAAGGAGGGATACCAAGCCAAATATGGTTCCCTATTTAATAAAAGGCAATCTTTTGGAGCCCTAAAAAGGGCTGTTTTTTCTGCTAGAAGGTACCACGTCTCTCTTTCGCCCTCACGATCTTTCCCGCACTCCTAGTCTCATGATTCTTGATATCAGGAAATGCGTAGCCATGATGGGCGACAATGTAAGCAGCGGCTTCTACAAGTTGACTGATGGGGTATCGAGTGTAGGCTTGTCTGTAGAATTGGGGGGAGAACTCTGACCCCAAATCCCCATTGAGAAGGTCTTGGTTTAAAGGTGTCTAGAGATTTGTAGGCAACGTATTGTATGGCTCTTATACACTGTCTTGCTTTGTTGACGTCATACAATGCTTGATCTAGCCCTATTTCGGTGTACTTCTCAACGAGGGTCAGCGTCCCCCTCCTCCTCCTCAACAACCTCTATTTCCTCTTCTGGTTCTGATACTAATTCTTCAGTTGAGGTAGATAGTTTAAAATCCGCTGCTATGGTGTCTGTCGCTATTATTGTTGTTGTGGTTGTTATTTCAGCTGGGATTGCCTGTAGTATCGGAGTGAGAGAAGAACGTAGTGCCTCCGATAATTGAGTCTAAGTTTGCCATACCGTTTGTCTAACATAATTGACCCTTTGTTCTGCCACCACTCTTTCCGGGGTGGGTTGTTTCTTAGGTATAGTCGGCTGTTGACTAGATGTTATTTGTGGTCTCGAGGTGGGTGGAGTGCTAACTGGCTGGGTCTGCATTTCTTGCTCCCGCTGCTGTTGCGTATATTTCTTCCCTCCACACCGAGTTCTGGGTCTAATCATCTTAATTTCGTTGTTATTTTTTTTTTTTTTTTGTGAACTTGAAGATATGGCGATCTTTTAGGTTATAAGATGGCGGCCTTCTCTGACGACAGGCTTTCTCACAGGATAAGGTCTGCTTCTTCGGAAAGAGAAGAAGAACTCTTTGGTATCGATACGACAGTCGACAAAGCCTCTGTCAGGTTCATGCTGCTGCTGCTGTTGCTGCTCTCTCTGCTGTTTATGAAGTCTGCACTTCTCCGTCCATTCTTCTTTCTCCTTCTTGATTTCCTCCTTGAAGAGCTCTTCTTTCAGGTCTTCAGTGACTTTCAACATTCTCACATTGTCTATCTCTTCAGGTCGCGATATCAGACTTGTCATGACCCTATGCAATTTCACATAGGCTTCGTTCAACTTAGCTAGTCTGGAGCACATCTTCGTAGGAAGATGAGTCGACAATGGATGGGCAGACTGGAGACTGCCCCAGCTTTAAAGTCAAAGCGCGGACGCGAATGAAAACATCCCTACACGGTTTTCGAGTCGGAACGTTCAATGAGTGTCATGAGAGGGATAGTAAGAAGTCAAAGAGCATGAATCAGGATACCTATAGCCAAACAAATCACAAAGGCATTTTTTCTTTCTTCAAAACACAACATTTTTTTATTCAAAATCACTTAACACTAACAATAATTAAACAATACAATATCAAACATTTTGTTTCAAATCACAAACATTTTTTCTCAGCTAACACATTATTTTGGACAGGGCTGACAACATTGTGAATGAAATTGTGATTTCCACTGTTGGAAGTCATTAGGTCATTGATGGACACTACGTTTCCTAGCTTGAGACAAAAGACCAGTATAATGGTCACAAAACCATTGATCTACTTTCACATCCTTTCTAGAAGAAGAACGAGGATCAAAATGAGTCACTAAATGTTCTAAGGAATAGCCCAGGCTGCGATGATGCAGAAAATACACACAATATTGTCCACACACCAAGGAATCTGTGCATTGTAATTTCACATTATTGAATCGGGTGGTCTGAGCATTTCTTCTCATAAAGTCGATGATATCGTCTTCCAAAGGGGGCAATCCATACGAATCGAAATATTCCACACATCCTTCTTGAGGAAAGTAAACGGCTACCCAGTGGGTTCCTGGGAGATGACTGTCGTCCGTGTTGATGACATAAGCTAGATGGTCTTGAGGTTTGCGATGAGGGAGTTCATCTTTAGCACAGACGACAGGATTCCAAGAAGCCGTGTACGAGCTGTGGTTCAAAAGGTAATAAAGTTCCCAGTTATCCATTGATTTGTGTGGTTTTTTTTCTTCTTCACAGGTAATGATAAGTGATCAATTCGATCCTGAATTTTTGCTTGAAAATGTCTGACAAGTAACCGTTTCTTCGTCTCGTCTTCCAACTCTGATCCAAGAGAGCTTCGATGCGATGGATCTCTTGAGTTGTTAATGGAGGAAAGCCTTTATACCACTGTTGCAACACGTCTTCTTCCGAGATGAGACTCCAAGCTTCGTCCAGATATTCGTCCAATTTTTCTTCTTGACTCAACATCAGGCATTTATCGTATTGAATTTGACTGGGATGATCGTTATGACATCCATAGCAATCTTTCTTGATCAATTCCTTCATTTTATTCTGCCAAGACTATAGCATAACAGGAAACTAAATGGGCTTCTTGTTCTGGCCATTTAGACTTCATCATGGTGACTTCTTCGTCTTTGTCTTGGGGTTTTCCTTCCTCAGGATCTTCACATTCCATGTCCAAAGAATCCCTACTATGTAAAGGTTGATAAAAGTTTTCCATGACTTCTAATAGTCTAGATAGACTTCTCTCAAACTGTTGATTTCTATCGTATTGTCAAATTCAGCATACAGGATGACGTTCACCATATTATCTGCGCTTAGATTTTCTGCAAACTGAATTTCTGGCCGGATTTTATAAGGTGGAAATGCCCCTCGTCGCTGTCTTGACTTACAATACGTTAGAGAACCGTTTTCGAAAATGGAGTTTCACTGTAACGTTCCCTTTGGTGAATGGAATATTTTGTCCCAGATCTCCTTTTATAGCAATGTTGACAGTGTCCAAATACGACTTACTGACGGGCAAATAATGAGGATGTACAGTGATACATGCTCCATTGGAGCGAAAATCACTTTAATTCAAGTAAGCAAGCAAGCAAGTTCGGGTACCGTCTCTAGCACTCTTGATGACACCAACTGTGTGGGTTATTTTCTTTCTTGCAAGCCCCTATGTTCCACTTCTGTTTGTGATAATAACTTGTGATACTTCACATTTTCTAAAGTGGAAATCTTTACAAGCCGTACAAAATACAAAACTTATATGACTTTGGCTTTTGACACTTGCACAGACTCTTCACTTTATAAGTGTCACGAGAAAATTGTATATCCAATTTTTACCATTTTCCAAAACACGCACACACTTGCAGCTTGACCAGAAATATGTACATCTTGTTTTGTGGATCAGTCACAAACAAGTCCAAGCATATATAGGTGATTCTGAACGTTAGGAATATCCCCTCATTTTTTCAGAAATGTCAAAGCTTTTATGTGCATTTTCCCTTTTCCACTCTATATTAGTGCTTAGATTTGTTCCAAAAAGAAAAAAAGAAACGAAACAATTTTTTTAAAAAAAATGAATTTTGAATTCAGATTTCTCTCTGTTTATATTTTTTTCAAGTTGATGGCGCATGACAGATTACATTCGCCTACCTTTCCAAAGTGAGAGACATTTCTTCACATGTCATTGCCTTTGTTAAATTCGGTTTCATTGGTTAGTTATCGTTAATCTTTAATTTTTTGATGCATTTCTTTTTGATAGAAAATTTAAGGCTTTCTGGTGTTGTAACGGTATTTATGTTGTTTAGTCTGTTGATGAAATTATCTATAGCAAAGTGCTTAAGATTTTTCAGTTTTTTTTATTTCAAGCCCTACAAAAGGAGACCAAGTTTGTCTTGAAAGAGGATTGAAACTCTAAATTACACGGGCGTGAAGGAAAACATCGTTGTGTTCATTCTAATCATGCTTGCCGTATCTCTTTGTGTTTTAGAGGTCATATTTCTTCTTAAGTAAATACACGCATCAATAGACAGACAGATTGGGTCATCATCCTTGAGGTTCACTGTACTTTCGGTTCTTTACTTCATACAAACCCCAAATTTATTAGTTTGAAGAAAAAAAGATAACATGCCCCTCAATACTGTAACACGTCTGTTCTGACTCTACCGATGTGAGTGTGAGTGTTTATGTTAAAATGTTTAAGTAAGATATAAAAAAATGGTCAGCTTGAAAACGCGAACCAATACTGTGACGCTCAGTATTTTGATGTGGTAAGAAGAAATGGTACAATACACAAAGAGGGCTTGTAAGTTCACATTCCAGTCTGTCTGCACTGTAATGGTAACAACGCAAGAGCGTAGGGATTATTATGCCACAGAGTCCTAGAACAAAACAATGCATCACCCGTTGTAAGCCATTTCATTGGCTATACTTATTTTCTTACCGCGTTCACTTCGAATTGACTTGAGTAGTTATTCACACAGTGACGAGAATGGCCATGCTTTACTGGGTCTATCCTATGGCGATTTATATAGAAAAATATTTTAAAATATTAAACTAATGCACAAACAATGGTACCATGGGCGATCCCATGGAAATTGTGTCCGTCTTATTGCAAAATACATCAACATTTAATTTAACCGTGCAGATCGCTAGAACAAACCTCTAATAATACACATTTTGAAAAGTGTTGTGTGACACGGGTCGCCATTGTCGCTTGGTATCTGCTTTCTTCTTCGAAAAGAGATCGTTTCGTCTTGACAACAAAAATTTAATTTGACTAAGTTTTACGCACTACTTGAACTCATACATTTCACGTTGTAGGTGTAAGCCGTCGTTCTCAGTTTTCTGGAAGTTCGTTTTTGCGTTTCTCAGATGTGATACTATTTTTTATGGAGCGAACGAAATTTCTTTTGGCGTGAATCAGGACTCGTGGTTTTGTGGCATAAATGGAGAGCATTGATTAAAGCTCAGTTATGTCGTCTTCGAAATCGCTGACACGGATTTGAGCTAACACTTCAGGTCTTGTGGGAGGCGACACGGCACGTCATTGCCTTTTACTTTCTCAATGAAATCGTTTCATCTTATTGCAAAAATTACATTTGACTAGGTTTCATACGCAGCAGGTCCCTGTATATAGGGAGAGTGTCTTAGCGTCAGAGTATTCATTCCACTCTCAAACGGTCAAGAAGATGGAAGAGTCAGCACAGATCGACCTGCTGGTCAAATATATGCTAAAAGTCATACGAAAGCATAATTCACAGGCGAAAGTGACAACAAAACTTACCCTTTTGGTCGTTGATTTGATGAGAGTCATACGAAAGTGTGTAAGTGCTGATGAAGTTTGCTATATCTGCAAAGGTAAATGGGTATCTGTCTCCAGAATACCTGCTTCGTCTAAGAAAGAGAGACAAAAGTCAAGATACCTAATATCGTTGTCAGGAGAAAGGACACTGGGATTCAGAGTGTCCTAAGAGAAAAGAGAAGAAACAGAAACAAGACGAAAAAGAGACGAGGGATTCAGAAGAAGAAGAAATTGAAGATGAGGAAGAACTTGTGCCAGTGAAGACATGGAAATGGAAAAATTGACAATGTGAGCCGATGCGTTGGCCCTGATGTGAAATTTCATACTACCTTCTACAAGAGAATAGACCAGAAAGAAAACGTAAGTGTCTCTTGGTCATGACATTGTATAATAAGGATGGCGTGTTTTGTTTTTACTCACACTTTATGAAATTGTGCTCTTTCACCTCTCTCTCTATCCCTCTGGATCATGTTTTAGTTAGAATTGAAATGGAAGGATGTTTTCCTTCACGCACGCTCTTTAGGCATGCAAGTCGGTAAACAATAGTCAGTCTATTCATCCATCATTTTGTGTCTTGATGTTTCCTAAATCACACACTGATGCCATAAAATAACGGGTTAAATGGGTTTTGTAGTGTTGGGGGTGGGGGTGGGGTGTAGGTGTTTGGCAGAGTTGGTCATTGCAGGTGAGGGCTTAGGTGCTTTCAGAAAACTTTTTCTTCTTCACTCTGTGTTGATGGAATATAATGGGTTATTTTCTTCACTCTCTGTTGATAGTATATATAAAGGGTTATTTCTTCACTACGTGTAGATAGTGTATAATGGTTTTCTTCTTCCCTCTGTGGTGTGTGTGTGTGTGTGTGTGTGTGTGTGTGTGTGTGTGTTTGCGTACGTGGTGTAGATCGTATATTTGCTTGTCTTTTTTCTTCTTCCTCCCGAGTGTGGATAGTATATTTGGGGTTTGTATGCGTTAGCGACGTTGTGTGGATAGTATATTTGGGGTTTGTATGCGTTCGCTTACGTTTGTGTGGATAGTATATTTGGGGTTTGTACGCGTTAGCGACGTTGTGTGGATAGTATATTTGGGGTTTGTATGCGTTCGCGTACGTTTGTATGGATAGTATATTTGGGGTTTGTATGCGTTCGCATACGTTTGTATGGATAGTATATTTGGGGTTTGTATGCGTTAGCGACGTTGTGTGGATAGTATATTTGGGGTTTGTATGCGTTCACGTAAGTTTGTACGGATAGTATATTTGGGGTTTGTATGCGTTCGCATACGTTTGCATGGATAGTATATTTGGGGTTTGTATGCGTTAGCGTACGTTTGTATGGTTAGTATATTTGGGGTTTGTATGCGTTCGCATACGTTTGTATGGATAGTATATTTGGGGTTTGTATGCGTTAGCGACGTTGTGTGGATAGTATATTTGGGGTTTGTATGCGTTCACGTAAGTTTGTATGGATAGTATATTTGGGGTTTGTATGCGTTCGCGTACGTTTGCATGGATAGTATATTTGGGGTTTGTATGCGTTAGCGTACGTTTGTATGGATAGTATATTTGGGGTTTGTATGCGTTAGCGACGTTGTGTGGATAGTATATTTGGGGTTTGTATGCGTTCGCGTAAGTTTGTATCGATAGTATATTTGGGGTTTGTACGCGTTAGCGACGTTGTGTGGATAGTATATTTGGGGTTTGTATGCGTTCGCGTACGTTTGTATGGAGTATATTTGGGGTTTGTATGCGTTAGGGTACGTTTGTATGGATAGTATATTTTAATTTTGGTTTTATTCTTCGATCTGTGTGTGTGTGTGTGTGTGGGTGGGTGGGTGTGTATTAGTGTAAGAACGTCTGGATAGTATATTTATTGGTTTTATTCTTCTTCCCTGTGTGAATAGTATATTTTGGGTTTGTTTTTTCTTCTTCCCTCTGTGGTGTGCGTGTGTGTGTGTGTGTGTGTGTGTGTGTGTGTGTGTGTGTATTGGTCTCTGTTTGTCCCTATAAAACTCCCTTTATCCCTATCAAATACATTCTACCTACCTACCTACAGTAGCGCGTATTCAGGTCAGCCACTTGCAACACTGTTGCCATTTATCCCCTAGTTTCCAGTACAGTGACGTCAATGACGTTGGAAATTTTGAGACTATAAATATGGACTTGGGATTTTCCACAGGTTGTAGCTATACATATGTACTAGAGTTCATAGACAGGAACGTCACTCAAGCTGAGGCTATAAAAAGATAGTGGGGTTTTCTAAAGGAATAACCCACAAGTTGTAGCTATAAATAGATAGTGAGATTTCATAGGAATTTCAGCTGATTATAGCTATAAATAGATACATGGGTGTTTATCCACGATCGTCACACAAGTTGATATTGTAAGTAGTTACTAATTTTATCCATTTTAGTCTAAACCATTGTAAGTTAATTTTCGGGGATATGTTTATTTTCCTTTAAATTCTGGGACAATTTCGTCATTTTAGCGTTACTTTTAGTCACATCCATTTTGTCGTTGAGCATTTCCTTGATTATAGCTATTTATAGCATTATTACAATTATGCAAATTTTTGAACACCCCAGCAAGATTTCAGGTCTTGGTAATGCTTTATATATAAATCTCACGCTTGTACTAGTGTATGTATGTCTCTGTCTCTGTTGTGTTTGACCCTCTACCATCATTGTCCCTAGACAGTCCCACCATGTTCAATTCCCCTTGTCCCTAGAGTGACCCAGCAATTTTTCCCATGTTCAATTTACATTGATGCTAGATTGTCCCACGATTTTTTCCCCATGTTAAATTTCCCTTGACGCTAGAGTGGCCCAGGGGTTTTTCCCATGTTAAATTTCCATTGACGCTAGAGTGGCCCAGGGGTGTTTTTAATGGTAAGTCCCCTTGACGCTAAGGTGGCCCTATTCACTACTTGCTACAATTCGTGCTTTGTGAAATAAATGAAATATAATCTTGAATTTAATATATATCTTTTGGTTGTATTTTATTATTGTTTGTATACGCTATAGTGGTTATTGCAAGAATATTCCTAATCGCTAGAGTTGTCAGTTTGATTTTGTATAGAGTTGTGTTGTTTTCCCTCGCGAGTGGTTGGTGTAAAAAAAACAACAACACTATGAGCTAAAAATATCATTATGATTCTATACAAATTATAGTTAGTTTGCATACACGACAGCTGGTATAAAACAATTGATAAAGATGGGGTCGATCCGACAGAACTAACATCATCCTAACAAATATTTCTCAATTAAAGGTTAGGATATATCAATGCACAGTTTTCATATTTACGTTTCGATTTTTTTTTTGTAGGACCAGTAAAATATATAGGTAATGCAGGCTTTTGTTTCAGAATGAAAATCTTGCAGATAGCCAAATTGACACAGCCTCACCGCGTATACTCATCACCCACTTTTGCAGCGATACGCTCTACCATCTCTAATATACATTACAAATATGCTTCAACAAATCACTAATGCACAATGAGTGCTGGCGGACTTTGTGGAATAAATGGTGCATTTTTTTCACACAGAAGAAGTAAATAAAGTAAAAAGATTTGATAGTCGCCTATTGGTTACAAAATCAATTGTACGGAGCTTGGCATAGAGAATAGCTTTACATGAGCTTTGGTTGAACTTATTGGGAGATTCACTGTCCACTTTAGACATGTCCCTATAATTATGCAGAGACTCGAAATCAGCTGGATATTCGCGATGGCAAGAATATAACTTCTGATAATATAGCTGTGATTCTTTCAGAATTTCTCTCTGATTACCAGAATTTGTTCCCTACGACTGCTGATGAATTAGGCATCATTCTACTTATGTATGGGGGGCCCCGAGTGGCCGAGTGGTCTAAAGCGCTCTTCGTTACGGATCACTGCCATCTCACCTCTGTCTGCGGCGGTTCGAGTCTAAGATTCAGCCAATGTGGGCATGTGAGAAAGCTTGCCAGTAGCTTCTCGTGGGTCGGTGGTTCTTTCCGGGTTTTTCCGGGTTCTTCCTCCACCATTAATACTGGCCGCCATGTATAGCCTATCGTGCTGAAAAAATGGCGTTAAACCCCACAACAACAACAACAACAACTTATGTATGGGGCCCCGAGTGGTCGAGTGGTCTAAAGCGCTCTCCGTTACGGATAACTGCCATCTCACCTCTGTCTGCGTGGGTTCGAGTCTCAGATTTGGCCAATGTGGGTATGTGAGAAAGCATGCCAGTAGTTTCTCGTGGGTCGGTGTTTCTTTCCGAGAGTTTTCCAGGGTTCTTCCTCCACCATTAATACTGGCCGCCATGTTTAGCCTATCTTGTGCTGAAAAATGTGCTAAACCCTACAACAACAACAACAACTTATGTTGTTTCTATTTTATTTTCTAAATTGCATAAATATTTTGAAATCTAATATCCTTTATTAATCCTCTTTTGCCCTTGATCTTATGCTCACACCTTCTCATTTTCTAACCAGGTTCCACCAAATGATTCATTCTGAACTTCAAATTAAAATTTTTTTATTTTCCTTAATTATTCTTTTTAGTTTGTTTCGTGAATAAGCTGCGTCTCTGGTTGCTTTCGTTGTCTTTGTTTAAAGGACAAGTAAGAGACGATTTTCCTCCTAATTTTTAAAAGCTGATCATTTATAGTAAAATCTATCTCAAAACTCAGAATTCGATCAAAATTAGATGTTCGATTAAAGCACTTATGTTGACGTTTGCAAAGATGAATTATATTGTCAAAAAGGGAAATGTAATCGGAATCTATTAATAATAAGTTATTGCAAGTTATTGCACTTCTAAAATGTTTTGCGTTTAACAGAATTTGACCCCTGAATAAACATAATTTTCTGGAATGGCAAAAGATCACAGTAACTTTGTAGTTTGTGAAGTGGAGTTCCATCTCGCATCTAAAAATCACACCTGAGGTCCAGTCAGTCCGAGCATCAATGAAGAGAGTTGAGGACAACCGAGAATATAGCCTTTCAAAGACGAGAAACCCGTAGACCATCTGAACGAATCTGTTGATCATCTTGCTGCCAGGTTGGTTTTTTTTCTTTCTCTTTCACTTCCATCACTATGAACAGCTGCGAAAGCTTGTTGGAACTTTGCGCTACATCTGCTACAGCTGTTAGAAGTGATATTTCAAAACGTTTCTAGCTTTGAACAATTTTTTCTGGGAAGTTATAGTAACTGAAATTGCAGAGAGTCAGTCTTGTCTACTACAAATCATTTTATCAACTTCCATCCCAGCAGGATAAAAAAAATTTGCAACTTTTCACATTCACAGATTTTGATCCCAGAAATTGGATTAACATCCTTTTGCAGCCTGAAGCTAATTAGCAAGAGCACATTGATGAAGAGACATGGGAATTAATCATATATGGATATTGTTAATATTCATTGTTAATTTGAGATCTTTGAATTCATCCTTTTTCTTGATAGGTCTTCTTCCCAGTAAAAATGGAGGAATTTATATCCGACTAGAGATTCATATCAAAGTAACCCATGTTCAAGTTGTTGTTAATTTAAATTATCTTTTTTACATTAAGATTGTAAATGAAACCTGAAAAGATTTTGCGTTTCTTTGCTAATTTTTAATGTAAAATTCTGCATTCCAGAATTATATGCAGTTTTCTTTATTAATATCACTTACATCAGTTTTAATGTGCTATGAATGTTTGTACTTGTTAATGTTGACGATACTTTCCACGCTGGCATACAAATCCACTGCTTTGATATCAAACACTAGATAAGAACCGTTGTACAAACTTTCAATGAGCCCCCTTTCTTGTTGTGATGTCATAGTGACAAATAGGCTTTAATATGCAGTTTCGGTTTCCATCACACATTGAGGCTACCTTTCTCTTTGCAATTTCAGTTCTTCTTGTCTGTAATTGAGTTCCAGAATTTATGGATAATACACATATATTCATTATTATTTTAAGTAAATTAGGCAGGTTATATCATATTATGTGCAGAGTGAATACCAAATGGGGTGGTTGAGACATCACAAAAACTGAATGAGGTGACAGAGAAATATTTTTTTAGGGACTTTCTATGAAATGGTACTTGGTTGCACAGTTCTACCTTAAGGACTTACAACTAAGGTACTTAGATCATTTAAAACTTTCATGCACAACTCCTCGGTGACTGTAATCTCTAATTTCATTTGTTTCACAAAATACTTTTTATCAATTTAGTTTCACAAATTGCATACATGTAGTACGTTTGGAAACAAATATTTTCTTTTTAGACTAATATTGTGAAATGTGTAATTACAGTCCACACGTAGTCTTGAAAACCTGACATGCAATTTTGAATACTCGTTTTAAATTAAATGGAAATTAAAAATTTAGATTTTTAAAGGACAAATAAAGGAAATTGGCAATGGAAATGAAATCGGTTGAATTAAAACAATTTCGTTTAAGCTGAATATGTGTCTGGAGCTCATATGGACCATGCATGAGGTAAATTGTCGTTAGGTGCAGAAGTTGAGCTCATATGGCCAGTGCATTAGGTATAGTATCCTGTTGTGCAAAACTTGAGCTCATATGGCCCGTGCATTAGATATAGCGTCCTGGTGTGCAATAGTTGAGCTTGTATGGTCCCTGCGTTAGGTATAGTGTCGTTAGCTGCAGAAGCTGACCTCGTATGGCCCATTCATTAGGTATATTTTCGTTAGTTGCGGAAGTTGAGCTCGCATGACCCGTTCATTTGGTATATTGTCCTGAGGTGCAAAAGAAGAAACATTTTGACAGCAATCTACCTCGAAGTGTGTATGTGTGTGTGTGAGAGAGAGAGAGAGAGAGAGAAAATAAATTTGGATTTATAACGTAGCTTTAACAATTTTTCAGTCATATCGCTACGATGTCTGCAGTGTGGCAGTTTATAGTGATGTCTAGCACTGGGGCATCATGTTGCAGACATGTAGCGTGATGTCCCACCCAGTCATATTATCCTGACACCAGGCTGACCAGTCCTAACACTAACCTAACTTTATGTCTCACTTATTTACTCCTAACACTAACCTCGTAATGCTGAGCGCCAGGCGAGGAAACTGTTAGTACCATTTTTGTAAGTCTTTGGTATGACTCGACCGGGGATCGAACCCACGACCTCCCGCATCCAAGGCCACCGGAGCGGTACACCTCGAAGTGAAGAAATAAAGCAATTAATTAAAGCTGTTCTCAGTTTCAGCAGTTAACATTGTTTTTATAGTGTATCAGAAACTCTTATTTGGAGCTTTTTGATTGTGAGTTGAGATATAATGCATACACTGAAATAGGAGTAAAAGTATACTTCCAGCACTGGTTAGTCGTATTCTGTTCTCTCATACCATACACAGTCGGTCTGGAAAGCAGTGAAATAGGCTTGGAAAAAGTCGAGTAGGGTGGTGTTTGGAAAATTATTTATTTTCAAATGTGAATGAATCCAGTGAAGCCGATAGTTAAATAAGCTGTATCGGTAAGAAAATTAAATATTGTAGTTGATAACATTTATATTAATTGTATTATTACATTTTTACAATTCGTTTAAGTATGTTTATGTCGAGAATGTATACATACGGTATTCCTTTTGTACATGACATACGGCAGCGAATGTTTGGTTTTGTTTCAGGTTGAAAAAGGCTAGTTTTGGCCTTTCTGCCGTAGAAATTGCCAAACTGGCTTTGAGTCCCTGTCATAAAGCCTATCTAAATTAAGACCAACTCATAAATTATCAAACACGGCGCAAACGACTCAAGATTTTCCTTAATATTTGCCTCGTCAGAAACTATACAAAATATATTTACATCCTACGTGCTTATTCAGGCCACCGTTTTTTTAAACCTGTTATGATAAACTTTATGTCTCACTTATTTACTCCAAATTTGACCTGTACGAATTCTAACATATATAATTCAGTTACATTTCATTCCAGAAATGCATCTAGGATTTGATGTAATCAAGTCGAGTATAACATTTGAAAATTTCAATATCACTTAGCAATACATAGAAGAGTCATTAATGTAGATCTAACAGCATTATATTTATCCTATTTCTTTCAAGAATTAAAGCAAAAACCTTCACAAAGTCGGCAAGAAACGAAACTTAAATGAATCAGTACAATCTGATAAGTATACACTGGATGGTGGTCGATAATTTTCGTGCGTATATCTATAGGGAAAGAACTCGCTTAGCCATCATCAATTCCTTTTCAGTTGCTTCCCCTGGAACGCTTTTTCAAAAACATAAAATTAGTCCCTTTCCAGCTTCTCTCCTTTGCCTGTTCCATCCTCGTTGCGGAGGGTGGGTATAATATAAATCCATTGGTTCATCTTAATATAATTATAACGGAGGAAAAGAGGCTGATTAAACAAAATACGTTTATCAATTAACGGATGTGTCCATACTCTAAGTATTGTGTTGGACATCTGCGAGTAAGGTCCGAGATTTAAGAAAGTTGCACATAACAATTCCACGAATGATTGATTATTTGCATTACTATTACTCTCCTCGCCTCATCACCATTAACATTATAATATTCATCATTATCATCATCATTATTTACATCATTAATAATTTCATATATTAGTAACAGTAGTAGTAGTAGTATCGTTGTTGTTGTGGTGGTGGTATTGTTGGTTTTGTCTTTGTTGCTGCTGCCGCTGCCGAGGGTGTTGTTATTGTCTCTCAATTCCACAGCAAGCAACATAATTGTCACATTCTGTAACGGCGGAAGTAACAGCAGTGACAGTGTTTGGTAAAGAGAAGATAGCAAAATGTCCGAATAATGTTTTTATTTTGTTGGGGTTTTCTTGCGGGGCGGGGGTGGTGGCTTCCTATCTTCACTTTGTCCAGTAATAAATATGACAGGCACTGAAGACTTTTAAACTTTCTAGAAGCAACAACGAAAGCCCATACACAAAACCTAAAATGTTTAAAACTGAACGAAGTCAATAACAAATCGTAACAAATAAACAAGTGTCAAGTCAGGAAAGTATTGCCAGTTTCAAAGGTTTCCATAGAACCATCGAAACGTCGTATCTCTCCGAAATAAGCAAGTAATAATTACTGTATACAACGACAATATGAACGTGGTATCCATCCATTTTCTTAGGGTTCCTTGACACGCAAGACTCACACAGACAGGGTAGCATATGGTAAGGTAAGATACGTCACACTCTGCGTGATCAACCCAGTAGGAGTTATCATCTACACTTACTTTTCATCCTGACAGCTTCGTCATATCTCATTTGCAACATCCCGCGATTATTAAGGACATATCTCCTTTACTATGTAAAGGATTTCCTTCTTTCAAGTAATCGATTATTGGGTCATATACTAGCCGTATGTATGTCTACATGTATGTTGGTCTGTGTCTGCATGCCCAAATAATAATACTGATAAATAGTTTTCGGTGGAACTAGTATGTAATTGTACAAGAGTATACAATTGCGCAAGAGGCTATGATATTCGGTGACACTAGTATGTAATTGTACAAGAGATTACGGTATTTTGTGGTACTTGTATGTAATTGTGCTAGAAGTTGTGGTATTCGGTAGCACTAGTATGCAGTTGTGCAAAAGACTATTGTATTCGGTCGCATTAGTATGTAATTGTACAAGAGGCTATGGTATTTGGTGGTTCTAGTATGTATTTGTACAAGAGACTACGGTATTCGGTGACATAGGTATGTAATTTTACAAAAGGCTATGGTATTCGGTGGCACTAATAGCTGTACAAATGTATGTGGTTTGTAATTTTCTTTTTTTCTTTTTCTTTTTTTTTTTCTTTTTCAAGTTTTAACGACATATGTAACGCTATATTGGCTATATTGTTACCAAGAAATGGGAGCGAAGTCCCTCTCCAAATAGCAAACCAAAGCAGACGACATAGACTGAAAAGGGGTGGTTCTGAACCTGCAAGCCTTGTATTACGAGTTCTACGATCTGTTGACGGAGCGACCGAGCTCCCTTGTTTTGAGTAAGAGTAATAAATAAGACAGATTGTAAACATCTTTGAGCAGAATAAAATTTCTCTAAACAGTAACGTGAACAATGTTTTTACTTAAGACATAACAGTGGGCAAGTACATTGTTATTCGAGTAAAAGTTAAACTTAATTTTCAGTCCTTCAGTTGTCATGCATTTGCATGGGATAACTCATTTTAATTTTGAACCAGGCCACAGCATATAAGACCAGGCGTGTGACAAGAGAAATGTACCACCCTTTGCAATTGTTTGACCGTTTCAGGGAAATCGTTTAATATTATAGAATCATGTAACCGTTCTGCGTTGTGTGCCATTGCGTAATAATAATAATTAGTAGCATTGGCCATCGTCCTAAATTATTTGCATGTATCAAAAATATGGTACATCCACAAAACATAACGATTCTATGATTAACACACTGATTATTTCACTTCTAAGGACTTTGCTAGATAAACAGCAAAATTGTGTGGGATGTTAATATCGTTATTAATTCTCGTGATTAATTTATAAAACTTGATGTTATTTGCATTACAATGAATGCACGAAGGTGCATGGGCTTTTCTCAAAGTATCATACATCAGGCATTTAACTGCAAAGTGAACATACTCTTCTATATCTGCACACAATTGTCACAAACTTTCAACATGAGGGGTATTTTTTATACCAATTTTTTTTTCAACGTTGTTTAAATATAATGAGGAAAGGTTTCTCATCACCCACTCCTTGACTAACCCAAACTTCTCCCATTCCGTTTCACTACTGTAGATTCTTAACTTCGCTTACCAAACAGTCACAGCGTTCGTCCCATGTCAATTGTAGGTTATAACATGATTTTGTGAATCTATCATCAATGATATTTATAATTTGAACCAGTACTTACAAATTGTTCTGTATCTTACTATTTGCATTGGCATTCTACCCAACTCATTATAGATAAAAGTGTGTGGTGTGTGTTTTGTTATATCAATAATATGTTTGCAAAATTACGTATGTACAGCTTCAGTATCATTGTTTTATAGAAATACCAGACTTCCTATCCATGATTAAAAAATGGGGCTATATTAGTATAAAATGCTTGGAATAGAGCTTTTGTAGTTATACCTTGAGGTTTTAGAAGAGCGTACAGCCAATATATATATATATATATATATATATATATATATATATATATATATATATATATATATATATATATATATATATATATATATATATATATATATATATATATATATATATATATATATATATATATATATGTGTGTGTGTGTGTGTGTGTGTGTGTGTGTGTGTGTGTGTGTAATAAAATACTACCTCTATCATGCAATCATGCACTCCCCAGAATACTGAATTTTCTATTTTCTCAAATATCCCCCTTTTTCGAAAAACTACACTTTTAGTTTTTCCAGGTTTATCTTTAATTTTCAGATGTTGATATATTATTTAGTTGATTTGGAATTCTTTGAAGTTGAATAGCTTTTTGTTGTAGAGTTTAACGACATTTTTCAGCACATGATAGGCTATACATGGCGGCCAGTATTTAATGGTGGAGAAAGAACCCGGGAAAACCCCGGAAAGAACCACCGCCCCACGAGAAGCTACTGGCAAGGTTTCTCGCATGTCCACATTGGCTGAATCCGAGACTCGAACCCACGCAGACAGAGGTGAGATGGCAGTGATTCGTAACGGAGAGCGCTTTAGACCACTCGGCCACTCGGGGCCCCCAAGTTGAATAGCAGTTTCGGCGAAGGCAGCCAAGTCATCATCAGTATACAACAGTGCAAATAAATTAGTAAATTCTAGCGTTACACTGTTATTCTGATCAGAAATGTATGTCTTTAAATCGTCTAGAAATAAGGAAAATAAATAGGTGATAAAACACAACCTTGCCTTATCCCGGCAGGGCAGTTAAATATTCTGTCAAGCCATTTAGCGTTTTCACATAAGCTTTGCTATTTCCATATATGGCTTTTTATCGTAACCATCTTACTACTTCTATTTGAATTTAATAATTTATAATAAAGTAAGCTTCCATCAATACGGTCAAAAACTTTTTCATAATCAGCAAAAAAAGCAACAAAAAAAAACAACATCTCTTTGTTCCATAGATTTCCATCTAAATGTGCTTAGGGTAAAGATATTATCGACAGTGGAATATCCCCTTCTTTAACCAGTTTATCACACACCTAAAATATACTTTTCTATGAACCAATTATCCGGTCCCTCATTTAAAACGGAGGTAAATATTATGCTGAAGACTGGCGAGAGGCTAATACTTCCATAATTTTCAAGCATATTTCTATTCACCTTTTGTGAATGGGTGTGTTAACAGCTGTGGACCAACACTTCGAGAAGTATCCAAGTTCAAACAATTTATTGAACACAGAATCTAAGATAGATACCATAATCTTTCCAGTTGCCTTTAAAAAATCGATCAGAAGGTCGTCTATTCCACCTGATTGTACATTATTATTCCTATTATTATTATTATTATTATTATTATTAATGCTAATACTACTGCTACTATTACAGCTGCTACTACTACTACTACCACTACTACTATTTTGTTAAATAACCATACCCTTGCCCTGCCTACGAAAATATTGCAGGAGCCAGATAAAAAGCATTTCTGAAAACATGCAAGAGGCATCTAACCGAGAATAAATTAAGCCATCAATAAGGAAAATATTCAATAGACACTTAGACAAAATTATTCTCTTTTATTTTAATCTGGTTCGACTTTATAAAACTGTACGTTACATAAATGGTAAGTTTGAGTGTATTCCAAAGACGTCACTAGCACTGTACAATTTCAGATAGTGCATGGTCGCATTCTCATGATGGAGACTGGACAAAGCGATACCCATATTTACTAGTAATTTATACCGTGCTTTCCAAGACAATCCTGACTAATAGTTGTGTTTTAGCTTTCCTTATCGCTTTTCGAGTGTACAATTACGTATTGTTTCTAATGGGATAATAATGTTACATCGTTTTATCTTCCTGGATTCAACAGCTTCCTTCAAGGTAAGGTAAATATTTACTAGTGTTTACAGTATTGTGTTAAACACTTAGTTTAGGACTGAATTTGAAATGAGTGCTTAGATCCCCAGATTTTATTATCTGTGCTTTTTATATAGTAACAGCCTGTCAGGTTCGAAGGAATCAGAGAAAAAATGTTGATTTAAAAATGTTGAATTCAGTGACACCTGCAAAACAAACATTCGACGAAAGTGAAGACGATCATTCAACGTTTACCTATTCAAGTGGACACATCTCTATACAGCATACCATATCATAAACATGTTTTATATCAGATGCAATACGAGGCACTAATCTTTAGCCCCTAATGAACTTGTCTTCTCATCTTCAGCTAAACACTAGAAGTGCTGTCAGTATCCTAAAGATCGCGTCAATAAGAAATTTAATCAGATATTCAGACAGGTGCTACATACATTTTGTATTAATCGAGAGCGTGCATTGTTCTGTGATGCGGATAGTTCACAGTAAGGCATCATACCGTTTTTACTGTATTTTAACGAATCCATAATATAGCGTTTACTGTATAATATTAACGAATCCATAATATAGCGTTTACTGTATAAGATTAACGAAATCCATAATATAGCGTTTACTGTATAAGATTAACGAATCCATAATATAGCGTTTACTGTATAAGATTAACGAAATCCATAATATAGCGTTTACTGTATAAGATTAACGAAATCCATAATATAGCGTTTACTGTATAAGATTAACGAAATCCATAATATAGCGTTTACTGTATAAGATTAACGAAATCCATAATATAGCGTTTACTGTATAAGATTAACGAATCCATAATATAGCGTTTACTGTATAAGATTAACGAATCCATAATATAGCGTTTACTGTATAAGATTAACGAAATCCATAATATAGCGTTTACTGTATAAGATTAACGAAATCCATAATATAGCGTTTACTGTATAAGATTAACGAATCCATAATATAGCGTTTACTGTATAAGATTAACGAATCCATAATATAGCGTTTACTGTATAAGATTAACGAAATCCATAATATAGCGTTTACTGTATAAGATTAACGAATCCATAATATAGCGTTTACTGTATAAGATTAACGAATCCATAATATAGCGTTTACTGTATAAGATTAACGAAATCCATAATATAGCGTTTACTGTATAATATTAACGAAATCCATAATATAGCGTTTACTGTATAAGATTAACGAATCCATAATATAGCGTTTACTGTATAAGATTAACGAAATCCATAATATAGCGTTTACTGTATAAGATTAACGAATCCATTTTATAGTGTTTACTGTATAATATTAACGAATCCATTTTATAGTGTTTACTGTATAATATTAACGAATCCATTTTATAGTGTTTACTGTATAGTACTTAAATAAGTCCATTTTATAGTGTTTACTGTATACTATTAACGAAATCCATAATATAGCGTTTACTGTATAATATTAACGAAATCCATAATATAGCGTTTACTGTATAAGATTAACGAATCCATAATATAGCGTTTACTGTATAAGATTAACGAAATCCATAATATAGCGTTTACTGTATAATATTAACGAAATCCATAATATAGCGTTTACTGTATAAGATTAACGAATCCATAATATAGCGTTTACTGTATAAGATTAACGAAATCCATAATATAGCGTTTACTGTATAAGATTAACGAATCCATTTTATAGTGTTTACTGTATAATATTAACGAATCCATTTTATAGTGTTTACTGTATAATATTAACGAATCCATTTTATAGTGTTTACTGTATAGTACTTAAATAAGTCCATTTTATAGTGTTTACTGTATACTATTAACGAAATCCATAATATAGCGTTTACTGTATAATATTAACGAAATCCATAATATAGCGTTTACTGTATAATATTAACGAAATCCATAATATAGCGTTTACTGTATACTATTAACGAAATCCATAATATAGCGTTTACTGTATAATATTAACGAAATCCATAATATAGCGTTTACTGTATAAGATTAACGAATCCATAATATAGCGTTTACTGTATAAGATTAACGAAATCCATAATATAGCGTTTACTGTATAAGATTAACGAATCCATTTTATAGTGTTTACTGTATAATATTAACGAATCCATTTTATAGTGTTTACTGTATAATATTAACGAATCCATTTTATAGTGTTTACTGTATAGTACTTAAATAAGTCCATAAAAAAGTAGTTACTGTATACATAGTATTTAACGAGGTCCATAATATAGCGTTTGCTCTAGAAAAGTGGACCACCAAATGTAAGTGGTTCCCAGGGACGAAGATCAAGGTCCAAAGAGCCCGTGGTGTTGGTGCGCCAGGACCTCAGGCGCCCGGGGCAAACGCCCATTCCGCACCCCCACCCCCACCCCACACATGCACACACTTAGTATTATACTGATCTAAAGTATTTAACAAAGTCTAAAATATAGTGTTTACTGTATAGTATTAACGAAGTTCATAATACATTTTTTACTGTATAATATTCAATGAAGTTCATAATACAGTGTTTACTGTATAGTATTAACGAGTGTTTACTGTATATTATTTAACGAAGTCCATAATACAGTGATTACTGTAGAGCATTTAACGAAGTCCATAATACAGTGATTACTGTAGAGCATTGAACGAAGTCCCTTTCTTTGAGGAAAAGCAAATAACACGTGATCGTGTTCACGCTTATTTCTATAGCGTTTTTAGTAACTTCTGAAACTTTGTAACTGCAACTTTTGATATCCCAATAGCATACAGAAAACAAAAATACATCCTACATATGGGATGTCCTTCAAATGCAAATACATTTTTCAATGTGCTACTGTAAAAATATCATCTGAAATGAAAGACTGGTTGAATGGAAACAAACGTTGGAACAACATATGACAATGAAGCCCTTACACGTTGGCCCATTCTATCAGTATATACATGTTATGAAATTCTCTAATCAATATTAAAACGGATGGAAACTTAAGTTAAATATCGAATTTATAACTATTTAAGCTGTGAATGTAAACCGATGATATTTGGTAGTTTCTATTTTTAAATATTATTGTCCGTCGCTTACATCGTAAGTTCTAGAAAGATAAATCTAGCTCTACAAATAGGTCACGTGGTTTCCTGGAATGTTTCTCGAATGAATAGAACAATAAATCGCAGGGAAAACCAATGACTTTGGATGGGTGACGATAATCTCTCGTAATTCGGAGATGGAACCTAGGTCACCAAATGTACCGGGTAAATTTGCGACGGTTGTGAAACTGAGAATCCATTAATGTAATTTACAATGTTATGTTATGGTTCCATCATGAAATTCTTAATGTGCCCAACATCTCGTATCTTTAAATTAAGGACTTTCTTTCAGCAGCAATGGCTGTTTCAGTGTAATGATCTTTTATTTATGAAACTAAAGCTATTTCTTTGTATTCTTGATTGTATTTTGAGTTGATTTATTTAATCCTTAGAGCTTGAAATTGGCCAACAATAAGTTACCTATAGTAAGAATATCATGTTCCCAGATCACGTGGTCTATTACAACATATATCTGCGCATTAATAAATACAGTATAGATGACATGACTACTAACATCTCGCTGCATGCAGTGTCCGAATGAATCATCAAATGAAATTTTCCATTACTCTTAATAAGGTAAAAAGGTTAGGAAAACTATCAGAAACAGTTATCATCAGTGACACATGACTGTATTGACAGGAACAAGCTTTATTCTGCTGCTTGGGGGATTTGTTGTCAGTCTATAAATAACAACCGAATTGATATGTTACACAACGATATGCTAATTCAACAGGTAATGCTTACCAGCCTTGCAAATAGTACAGTGCAATGCTGTATAGTTTTCTACAATATTGATCCATAACATGGAATAGGGTTATTTAACCACAGCTGTTTGTCAATGAGGAGAGCAAAGAATAAGGCAACGAGGAAGATTTGATGAAGATGAGAATGTTAAACAGAAAGATTGATCGCGACTAGTTAGAATCTATACCAATGTTAAATACACACAATGAAGTTAAAGCGAATCCTATTATTTTACCCAGGGCAATGATTTGATATCCAGTGATTGTATTTAAACCCACGGTTTTAGTAACAACAAAAACTAATCGGGCTTTATGTATTAAACCATTGAAGGTACGCATCCATTTTTTATATAAATGGATTTGGTTTGATGTATGATTTTAGTTTCTAAAATAAAGGTAATACTCTCAGTTTAAAATCTACTTGCATAAAACTATCACTTAGTGAACAATTTTCTTTACATAAGAAACCATTTAATTCTGTTTTAATTTGTATCGGTGTCTTACTTTAACTTTGTAACACAGCAATTTAGAAATGATTATCATGAGATTAATAAAGATAAAATCGAACATATGTCGTATTTTTCTGTGAGTTTTATTGCTCGGCATATTTAAACTGAGTATGGTTCTTTTAGATACGACATGTTTAACGGGTTTCATTGGTTTTCCAGGATCCTGATGTAGAAGATAGTACATAATACCGATTCGGGGTGAAAGTTGCGTTTGTTTCTGCCGTGCGGAGGTAAATAGCTACCCTCCTATAGCAGTAACAGTTCGCTCTCACTCTGTGGTTAGTTTACGATGCTAGCAAGAAGAAACAAGATGGTTATTTATATAATATGAGAAAGACGTAAATATCGTTAGTATGTGAGAAAGGCCCTGGAAGAAGCACTTCTTTCGTGTTCTCATGGTCACTGTTCTTTATTAATGAAGGAATTGGACGATCTAGACAGCAAATGATGTAAACATTGTAGTATATTACAACATTTGTTGGTGTTATTGTTGTTCTAACAGTTATGTATTTCATATAAGACACGTGTAACGCTCACATTGTTGTGATATGTAGTTTCCTTTTTCTGTCCGTTCTAATATGTGTTCTCGTAGCGCCCTGAACAAGGGTCGCATAGGTATTCCAGGCTATTCTCCTTGAAGAATACTGGGTGCAGATATATGTAAACATGTATGCACCTTTGAAAGGATGTCGAGAATATTCTATGTTGTCCATCTGTATATAGGATTTAAATGTTGTACCCACCATTGTCTTCTGTTGCATGTAATATAGCTGTGTCGATTTTAAATCAAACTTGACTGAGGCACGGCAGGTGATGGCGATGAGTGTGGGGTCTGAACCGTGCCTGGATAAATTTGGTTAAAGAATTATTTTAAAAGCATTGTGGGAATTTTTCCTGATAAAAAATTATAGTAGGAATGTATCATTTTCTAAAATTAAAAATCACAACTGTATGGTGGGATTTGATGATTTCCCAAGATTAAAAATCATGGTGGGAATGTATAATTCCCCAAGATTAAAATCGTGGCGGAAATCTACGATTTTGCTTAATTAAAAATCATGGTTAACTAAAAATTGCTACGCGGCGGTAGTTTGGCTCTCTTTGTCTAGGAGATGATGGAAGACTGTGTTATTGCCCGAATCGAGCAAAGAATAAAAATAAAGTATGAAATTAATGTATGGAATACTAGAGATCTGAGCAAAGATAAAGAATATAACAACACCAACCCACGTAAGTAAAATATACCCAGTCAATCAGTTACTTAAACAAAATGTAATTGAACATGACATTTGAATGATATACTTTCTCTTAGAAAATAATTGCGAAATGCAATTAGCCGTTCTGGGAAATACACACCCTCGTTTAGCTTAGCCAATCAGGAATGACATTCTCCGCCAAATATTTAACAATCCCATTGAAACTGAAATAATTATGTCTTTTCCGCCTATATTAATAATTATTCCTGGACAATTTCATTGTATGATACCTAATTTCAAATGGCCCAATATTTCCAAAAATTTGTTTCTGACTTGTCGAACTTGATAATATATCTGTCGGACCGTAATACTGGCGGGTCCTAATTCGAATTTACTCATTCCCCGCAAGAGAGGTTAACCGTCGCAAGCTACCAATTTATTGCTAGCCTAGCCCATACGTCAACCTGAATGGTTATGTTCACTCTAATCACGAAAAAAAAATGTGCTGCGACAAAACACCAACAAAAATTTTACACCATTACAACCAGCTTGGACGTAGCTTATCCAAAATGAATGTTATCTTACATTTTCTCGAAAGTGTTGCATTTGAAAGAAATAACTAGCTTGACTTTCAGTAACGGGCCAAATCACACGTTTCTGTTTGGTTCTCTGACACAAATGCCCAGAGGCTGAGCTCAATAAGAAGTTCGTTTCTTGTTTAGGTCTTAATGCTCCTTTATACTGAAAACGAACAACATTCACCGCTGCTTAACAAATCAAGGAAACAAATGTTAATGATTTTCTATAGGACTAAAATATGATCCACAAAGAGACGGTTAGCTTAATTAGAGTACTGACCAGTTAAAAAGATTATTAAAGTTGCACATTTTAATAAGTTTCCATTGTCTCTGTCAGTAGCGACCTTGAAATATTATGCATCGCTGCAAAGATTGGTGGCAATTTCTCAAGCAAGACAATGGTCTCTGTGGATTGTGATACCACTGGTGACAAATTAAAGGCCCAAACTAAATTATTATCTTGCCCTACTCATAACAAATTAAACTTTTTTGATATGCTTGACCTAATTAGAATGATTTTATATTTCTTTACAAAATCATTATTTCGTTTATAAGGACCAGTTTTACTCAATTGTGATTTTTTTTTTAAATTTACATTTTGAAGACCTGAAAATAATGTCAACATTTGGGCCAAAAACTCCAAACTTGTTGTAGCTATGGAAGTTATATGTCACGAAACAGTATTAAAATGGTATTTCTAATCTCAAAAAATAAATGGATCTGTATAACGTATTTCACTTGTATGCACCCTAGATCAATATCACTTGTGTGTACCATGTCAATATCACTTACGTGTACCCTGAGTCAATATCACTTATGTGTACCCTGACAATAACACTTATGTGTACCCTGGCAATATCACTTTTTTGTACCTTGGGTCAATATCGCTTGTGTACCCTAAGTCAATATCACTTATGTGCTCCCGTGTGAAATATGATTTTTTTTTAAATATTCATAGTCTTTTTCCAGAAATAGAAAACTGCACAGATACAAACTGCCTTAACACTGGCATTCTCGTTGGCGTTGAAAAGAGTGTCATAATTTGTACATCCATTTCCAATTGTCAGAAGTTATTTACAGTGTTGACTATTTTAAATTTTAACATTTCTCTATAGTCAGCAAAATTACCTTAATAGTGATATATCCCAAAAATCCATCACAAAACATAAGTATTATCCAAGTACTGTTGGTTACACTTTAATTCCTCTTTTCAGTAAAAACAAAATAATAATAATAATAATAATAATAATAATAATAATAATAAAAATAATAATTCGCTCAATTTAATTCTTTGCATTCGGCCATACCCTTTAACTTCCCCAATTAAGACCTAATTATATTGGTGAGAAATCAAAAGTAGAATTTAGTCTTTGTATCGGACTGTTTTGCTACAAAACGAGACAGGTAAAAACGAATATATAATTCAATTCATTCAAAAAGGATCGAGACTTTGTTTTATGTAATAACATCCAGTGCAAAGCATTTGAAAATCCCGATATGACTTTGATTGAAAAGCTATTAATGCAAGACCAAAAGTAATGTATTTGATCTGGGTTTTTTAAAAGAAAAGAATTAAGGCAAAACATGGACAGTACAAACAAAGAAATTTACAAGTAGAGAACATGAAACAGAGCAGGACCGAATCCAGGGAGAGGGATCCGAGGTTTCAGGTCCACCCTCCCCCAGGCTAAAACAACAAGAAAAAACGTACACACACACAAACATACAGTCACTTGTCACTTGAAATTTGACCATCATTTTATTCTTGTGCACTTTTTTGGGTATTATGAACACCTTGAGTAAATAAACAAAAAGACTTTTGCTTTGGTGCCCTTGCGAGGAAAGTTAGGGCCTTTTTTTAATTTCGGACACCCCACCCCAATCATTTCACCTGATCCGGTCCTGCAGAGAGAAAGTCTAAGTTACTGTTTAAGTTGCAAAACATAATATAAAACATCCTGCTCTGCAAAACATCATTAAATTTTGCCATCAGGTTTGTTTCTTTTCTCTGTCCTTTCTGTATTCCTTAAAACATCCAGTAGTTGAGGCTCTTGGGGTTAGTAATATAATATTGTATGTGGAGTTAAGATAACATCCCTCGATTCATTTTAATTTCATTACATTTGTGAAAAGAATTTAATAATGCATACTAAGTTTATCAATTAATGGTATGTACATAGAATGAATCGTATTTAACGTCTATGAATAAAATCTTAGATTTTAAACTTGAATCCCACGAGTAATTAATTATTTGTATTACTATCATCGTCTCCTCCTCTTCCTCCTCCTCATCTGATTCATCATCGTCATCATCAACAACAACATCAATAATTTCTATTTGAAGCAAAGAAAAACGTATGTAGCCTAAACTTTTATTCACACCAGAATATGACTACAATTTTGTCTACTATTATCTTCGATATAATAATAATTTCCGTGTTGGACGGTCCCTACGACACGGTCAGACAGGTATGGTTGTATATGGTAAGGTGATAGCCGTCACACGCAAGAGAGGTTATCAGCAACACTTATCCGTCAGCGATACAAATACGTCATATTTCATTTTCAGTATCCCATGATTATTAAGTACCTATTTCTTTCACTATGTAAAGGATTTCGTTCTTTCAATCAGTCGATTATAGGGTTACACACTGTTTGTATGTGTGTGTGTGTGTTGGTGTGTGTGTGTTTGTATATACATATAACATAAAACACCGTATTAGAATACAATAAAACTTGCAGCTGATAGTACAATGTCAAACTACAAAGAGCTGCTACATTAATTGATCATTCAAAAGATCACGGCAAATTTTGCAGTATTTAAAACAAAATGTCATCGTATTGATCGAAATTTCTCAAACGGCACTATTTTGCACATTCCTGAGAAGCGAACAGTGCAGCATGTGTATACAGGAAGTGACGTTGAAAGTGTCGCAACATCGTTCCAGATATCTGTTTCTGGACTGTATTTATACAAATGGCTCTCATCACCTCTTTCCTCGCCGGATGGTCTCACACCCCCAGTCATATATATTCTTTCATTGCGTACAAACATTACAAAGTGCCTTCTCGCACATGGTTGCAAAGCACAGAGCTCAGAACTCCCATCTGCCGGCTTGAATCGAATCATGTGACCTTCTGTGGTCGCTATATAGATAAAGTCACCAAGAACAACAGCCTGACTTCCTGAACATGCGCAAGGAAGGTCATCGAGTCTTGCTATCCGATTCGTTTTGCAGTTGAAACTTTGCACCGTAGAAATGCGGCCTGCATGATTTTTTCCACCGAAAATATAAATAGTTTCATTGTAAACTGCGCATGCTGTAGACCATGCTGCAACAGAAAGAGATCCAATCTCGACGCATTTTCCACTGATGGGGTCGAACTCTTCGATACATGCTACATTTTGTCCTCCGATTAAATAAATCTTATCTTTCACGGCGACCATAAGATGACGTGATCGACAGTGTAACATCTTTCCTGCTTTTGACCACTTGTCCAAAATCACATCATATTGCCAGATTTGACTATTTTTCTTTTCCTCGCCACCAGATACGAATATGTAAGGACAGCCATCTTGCTCGAATGCACAGGCAACGAAACCAACGCCAACTCTCTGCACCTTTGGAATGTCCTGCTTATATATCTTGAACTCTCTTGCAAAGTCTATCACTGCAATAGGTTGTTTTCTTGCGTGTTTATCTTTGGTCAAGAACAGAACTTGAAACTTTCGATCCGAATCCGAGTCCTTTTCATGCCAAAGAACTGACGTTTCTCTTCGATACGCTGTTGCAACTGATTGTTCCAAATAATAAATACATTCACACATACCAATTTTCTCTTTGATTCTAGTTTTATCTCCTTTCTCATACACCTGCACGCAACACTGTAGTAGTCTTCGCAAATTAAGATGGTTGGCAACGTGAAAAAAATGGTGAAAGTTTTCTTCGTGTATGTCGAGGTCGCCAGTTACGCCAGATGACAGAAATTCAACAAGACATTTCCGGACATCCTGTGGGATGTCTTTGAAAAATTCTAATACATTGGAACAATGACCGTTGACAAGCCCTCGAAGGGAGGGATGACAATGCTGGCCCATATCGAGTGCATCTTGGGAAGGGTTCCTGCATTGAGCCGCCCCGAGATTTGCAATGGCAGGGCATGCCTTCGGGTGAGGTATTTCAATGCATTCAGACTGGTTCTTATGGTTAGACATCCCCACATCATTCTCTTTGCTGGGAGCGGAAAGAGATCGTCGACATGCCATTCGAGTCATAGTACAAGTCTGCGACAAAAAAGACAATAATAATAATAATAATAAGCAACTGCTCATACACATTAGAAACAGTGTTGAAGAATATGCGTATACTGCATTTGCATAAAGAAATTTGCAAGAAATGTCACACATAGTTACATTTTAAATAATAAAGTCAATAACTGACTTGATGATTTCTAAGGCATCAGTCTATGTTTATACTCCAAAAATGTATTCTCGTGATCTGAATATTTCTATCAGCAAGTAGCTCTCTCTCTCTCTCTCTCTCTCTCTCTCAGATGCGCACGTCCGACAATAGCAGGCTGTATATTATCCGTGCTAAAGTTATACTAACACTGAGAATCCAAGATGACAAATAAGATAGCCTACCTATTAAGTATTTGTTATGCAAAAATGGACTTACGTTTTTTTATACCCCTTGACTGGAATATTCCTCAGTATATTAAAATCGTCACAATCACACTTATAGTAATATTCATTCACAATATTGTCGACAGTAAAGTCTGTTTTGATATCGTATTATAGCAACTGGCGGAAAGTTATAAACAATTCACAACACAAGGTTTTTATTATACCTTGCCTCGCACTGTTTCGACGCTTAAAATAGACTTGATGATATGAAAACCTGTGGCAGGGGAAATCCCCGAGGAGATACCGCTTGCCTATTAGATCATGCGCTTATTAAAATCAGCGTACCTATATAGTTAAAAATAGGAATCAGATTAGCAACAGATCCATGGAAAATCACAGCGGTTATTCAAACACCCGGAAGTATAATTTGTTACACATACATACCTCGCCATCGTGGACGATAACGCCTATTTATATTTCCAATGCTAGGAATCTTACCAGTGACGGTGTGTGTGTGTGTGTGTGTGTGTGTGTGTATATATATATATATATATATATATATATATATATATATATATATATATATATATATACGTTTTATACCTTTTCGTTAGGTTTAAAGGATTATATTCTAATCTACTAATCTTTGTGAAACTAAGATGATACCTAAGATAATGGTCTTAAACCGAATGCTCATTGCAGTCATATATGCGTATTTTTAATGTTCAACATCTGCCATGAGGGAGAAAGCAGCTTCATCTGAGTAGGTGTATGATTTGTGTTCATTAAAAAAATGTGGAATAAAATTTCATTTTTGAAAAAAAAGCATGGTTCATTGACACATCTCTTGAGAAGATATATTATTCTGTGATAGCGGCAAGCAAAATGTATCACTAGATGTGGTTTGTAATTAACCCTGTCTGTACTACATCCATATGTTTGTTACTCCTAAGAACTAAACCATACATGCCAGCAGTGACTGCTGACGTCATATAATTAGCTGAACACACCATAGACACTTAGACAACTAAACGTATTTTAGATAATTATATAATAACTTTGAAAATCAGTATCAATTTAAATTAAAAGCAGACTTTATGAAATTAATTTTAAAAAGTATGTTGAATATTTTGAAGATGAATTTTTCCCTCTCTTTATACGTCATATTACTCTCCAAGATGATGCCGTTGTGATTAATTTGTTTGTATGAGTACTTTTAATACATAATTGGCTATATAATGGTGAGGAAATGGGTGCTTAGTATCTTCCTGAAGTACACACCAATGCAGCCCACCCGTGCACGCCTGAACGGGTGTCAACATGCGAACCTTAGATTATTGGTTTGACGCTCTTCCTACCTTGATAGCATGGATCCCTTGTTGTTAATGCGAACGATAAATAAAATAGATTGTAAACACCTTTGTACAGGAATAGATTTCCATAAATAGTAATGATAACAGTGTTTTTCCTTAAGACATTAAAGTGAGCACGTACTTTGTTATTTGAGTAAACGCTAAACATCAATCTTCAGTCCTTCAGTTGTAAATTTGCATGGGAGATATGAATTTGAATTTGAGCTAAGACGCATCATGTAAGACCAGACTTGTGACAAAAAAGGAAGTAAGACTTATTTAGAATTATTGGTTATTATAACAAAAGTACATATTCGTTCTGTGAGGAGGGGTGGGGTAGACGTAACAAAATCCTTGCCCATGCAACTATGAAAACTTTGCAAGACGCCGGGCAAATAATCATTTCTGAACACAAGCAAGAAGCGTCTTACTGAGAATAATTTTCACCATTTAATAAAAAAACATTTCAACAGACACGTTGATGTTGATTAATCTATTGTAAAAGTTTTCAAACCGTACGTTACAAAAACGACAAGCTTTAGCGTTTGATAAAACCCGTCACAAACAAAAAACAATTTCAGATAATACACGTCTCATTCTCATTACACGTGTTTTGGTTGTGGAAACTGGACAAAGCTAAAAGTGTAATTAACAGTATTTATAATGTTTTTCAAACTGAATCTTAAATAAAAGTTGTGTTTCGACTTCCTTCGTCGTCTTATGGGAATTCCTTTAATTGCGTATATTGTATTATAATGGGTTCATTATATCGTACCATTTCCTCTTCCTGGGTTCAACGACTTCATTCTGTGTTTCAACGTAAGGCAATATTTATTAGTGTTGACAAAACTATTAATTAACCATTTTTTAAAAATAAAGTTTACTGTCGAATTTGCAACGATTGCTACTCCTCAAGTTGTCACGTTAGAAGAATGGTTTTATTTTCTGCGCTTTTTTTTCTGTGACAGCTGGGTTCCAAGAAATATAGAAAAATGTTACCTTGAATGTCTGCAAGTAAACAAAAATTGAATTCAGTTTTATTTGTAGAAACGTAAACTTACTCCTGCAGAGCAATAGTTCGATAAAAGTGAAGACAAAATAAAGCAGCGTACTCTGGAAATCTGGTAAGCATTTGAAGCGTTTCGTTATTCAAGTGGACACACTCTTATACAGCGTACCATAACCGAAGCATGCCTTTTTACACGATGGACTCAAGTCTCAGTCTCGGTCAGCGTGGATTTGTGAGAAAGCATGCCTGTAGCTTCCCGTGGGTCGATGGTTCTTCCCGAGGATTTCCGGTTTCCTTCTCCATCAGAGATACGTCCCGCCATGTATTACTTATCATGTGCTGAAAAATGGCGTTAAAGCCAGAACAGTAACAGCATACAGGATTCAGTGAGAGAAAGTAATCTTAGCCCCATATGACCTTAGATATCAATCTTGAGCCGTACACTAACAATGATATATGTTTACTAAAGCCTGGGTCAATTAGAAACAGGAAACAAAGTAGAACAGAGTTTGTTAGTGGAAAAGGCATTCTGTTTGAATCAAGGGTATGCATTGTTCTGTGATACGGATATTTCCGAGTAAGACATAACACAGTGTTTGCTGTATATTATTTGAGGTAAAGCAAATGATAGTCGCATTTTTGTTCCAAAAGGGATTCAAGTAACTTCTGAAACTTTGTAATGGCAACCTTTTATATCTCAGTAGCATATAGAACATATCCTCATATGTTATACTGTAAAAGTATCCTCTCTGATAAAATCTTGGTTGAATGTAAACAAACTTTTGCCCAACAGATGACAATGCAGTCTTATAATTTTGATTATCGTCTCTGTTTGGGGTAGGAGATGTGATCCTCGCTCCTTAAGGCGCTTTGGTTATCGTTATCTATGAGATGATCGACCACGTTGTAATTGCTAGGATCGAGTAAACAAAAACATAATAAATTAATGGATGAAATAACAGAGATCTGAGCAAGGATACAGAATAGAACAACAAGAGTTCATGCATGCAAAATATAACAATTTAATCAATTACATAAACAAAAAGAAACTGAACATGACATATGAATGATTCACTTTCTCTTAGGAATAGCGTTACAAAATTTGTGGGATATTCGATTAGCCGTTCTGTTATACCGATAAATAAAATTTCATCATAGAATCAATGATGGAACTCAAGTTGCCGGCATATCTCTCTCTCTCTCTCTCTCTCTCTCTTTCTCTCTCTCTCCGGTCCCTTCGGGTCATCAACAATAACTTGGTTGTAGACTGAGCTCTTTTCCACTGTGCAGTACGGGTATGGAGCTACTATTTTCCTTGTGTTTTATTGAGACTCGCTCTCACTATGCTCTAATCTCTCTCTCTCTGATTCTGAGTCTCTCAAATTATTCCAGACCCACCTCCCTTCGACGACTTATTTAAAGAGAAAAATTACTTGTTAATTTCCTCTCAGTCCCTCCAACTTTCCTTTAGGCAGAAACACTTGGACTGACGAATTTGAAACACACACCCTCGTTTAATTTAGCCAATCAGGATTAGCTTTCTCTAACCGCAAAAATTTTAACACTCCCATCGAAGTCCCATTAAATCTCTCTATTCCTCCGTTATTAATAACTATTCTGGAAAATATCATGTTATGACACATATTTCAAATGACCCAAAGATTTCCAAAATGTTGGCTCTGGTTTGTCTCAGTTTTGTCATTCCCCGCTACTTGACCTTACGTTAACACATATGTCCCACTATTATCCGAACGACTCTAATTAAAATTCAATTAATGATCCCTAACAAGAAAGGTTAGCCATCACTAGCTACCAATTTATTGCGAGCCTAGCCTATACGTCAATCTTAATGGTTATCACGACGAAATGTACTACAATCTACAAACTTTTGCACCATTACATTCTATTTAACATATAATTTTCAATCACGTGCATTTATAAGAGATTATGAAAACATGCTTTTGCGTTCGACAGAATGAAGATAAACGGGGAGGTGGCGGAAGCATGAATTCTATTATTTGATCAGTCACATTAAATTTTACTAAAATGAACATCGTATCAATTGGCGGCAGCGAAGGCTTTAATTGTGCACACATTGGAAAAACGTTAGTAAATTATGCGTGACAGCCACATTGGCAAGAACTAAGTTTTCAGAATTTCTTGAGTTTATACATTTATACTCCAACAACTTGAATTAGAATTTCAGCTTATGGTTGCATCATGGTTTTCCTGGTGTGACCAACATCTCGCTCATTCCTACCACTATGGTCTCTTTTAGTAGCAATGGCTGCGGCATGGAAAAATCTTTTGTTTGAACAGTATTTATTCAAGAAAGACATCTTCACTTATGTTTTATGAGAAAGCAATATCCGTGTATTCATTAGAAAGCTGGAATCCTGGTTTATAAAATAAAAACTGTCTCCTATATTACAGAGAAATTTTAACAATGAATCATTGTATTCTGACTGAAAAAAGATAGGACATCTGCAAATATAAATATATACATGATAATTCTAGGATATGTAATATATGTAACTATTTCAGAGATCATATAATAGAATAGAATGACTACATGTGTATTGTAATCTATCTATCAAACTGAAGAAAAAGCAAACATTTTGATAATTTTATAAACGTTTGCAATGCCATAAATGTTTGCGCTTAATTTAATAAGAATACGTCGTATTACTGGATATTAATGTCAAAATTGTAAGTCGATATGGCAATGTGAAGAGAACATAATGCCACAGAGTTGTATATTTTTGACATTTTAACTAAAAGTGTTCAGATTTTTCTAGGTGTCCACATTACCGGGATTACCGATTGTTAGGAACATGATGTAAGAATAAATCGTAATTAAAAGTACAACACTGGTTCTCAATGGAACATGCTGAATCAGATCCACGCAACCACCAATATAAATAATACGAAGGAATGTTTCGCATATCCCGATTCAGGTAAGGTTTCAGATTTTGAATGAACATATTATTTATTATTTTCACTAGTAATGTGTTCCACGGTTGAATTCTAGAGGGCAGAAATCATTTTTTATACAATGTAGTCCTGCACAAGCTTCGTTGTTAACAACAAACGGTTGTATTACATCTTATAGAGCATGGTACATTTAAAAAAAAAAAAATGAATTAATTTACCTTTATACCATCGAAAGTTTAGTATATCCCACCCAGTTTACTCATACAATAATGCCACACACTTGGCAGCTCCTATTGCTATTCTCAAAGCTTCCAAATTTATTTTTCCCAATGGTTGATTTTCTTGTGTAGTACAATTATGCCAGTAGAATCAGCGTAAACAAACAAGGACAGTATAAATGATTCATACATTCTTTTCAAGGACAATTGATCCAATTTAGAGTTCAAAATTCTTAAAGGTATGAACTTTCCCCCAAGCCTATTCAGACAAGTGCATCCGCATGTCAAGCGGCATTGCCGGACAAAGTCCGAAGTGTTTATGTTGGAATACTTCTTGAATATCTTTGCTAAACATTGCAGTATAGGATCGATATTTGATTTCAGTCATGTAATTGTTTAATGTCCAAATTTAAAATTCGACCAGCCTCATTTGGATTTTCAAGGGTTACAAATATTGCAATATCATCAGCAAATAGTCTAGGTGAGAACTGAATAACATTTTTTGACAACATTTATATTTATTGAAGATAAATAATCGATCCTTAAGGGTCTCTTGTATTAACGTTATATGTACGTTGTCTTCACTAATGTTGATGGGGGGGGGTATGGAAACTGATGTCCGTCTAGTTTGTATTATATTATCAATTTGTGTTCACATAAAAATCGTTAAATAATTTAACTTTTCAAAATCACCTGCTGCAGTATTGTCATGTAATTTATTATCAGTGAATTACAAGAATTCTTCTTAGACGAATTTAACAGCTCTCCACAATTCCACTGTGTGTGGGTGGTGGTGGTGGCTTGGATTTTAATGTAGCTTTTAAAAAAAATCATATCGCTACGATGTCTGCAGTGTTGCAGTTTATAGTGATGTCTAGCACTGGAGCATCATGTCGCAGACATGTAGCATCATGTCCCACCCAGTCACATTATCCTGACACCAGGCTGACCAGTCTTAACACTAACCTCTTAATGTTGAGCGCCTGGCGAGGCAGCTGTTAGTACCATTTTTATAAGTCTTTGGTATGACTTGGGTGGGTTTTGAACCGCGACTTCTGGCATTTGAGGCGGACGCTCTAACCACTAGGCCACCGGAGTGGTCCCTCAATTCTGTTGAATTACTGGAAGAATTTTATCTGGCAACCGCGCTGATTGTGGAAATATTTAGATTCGCGTACTTCACTAACTATGAAGCTAAAACTATTTCATTTTCTTCTTGATTTTCTACTTGCATTTACCCATTTCATTTCTTTTCGTCTTGAAGGCGTGTTCTTTCGGGTTCTTACTTGATTATCTCACCTTAATTTTTGCTTCTAATTTTACTTATTGTTACATTTATTTATTTATTTATTTATTTATTTATTTATTATTATTATTATTATTATTAGATGATTCGCTTAATTGCTACAATTTGAAACCGACTGGCAATAATTTACCTATAGGAATTGTATTCTGTTCCCAGATCATGTGATGATCCATTACAACATTTAAATTCGCATTTAAAAGCACAGCATATATTACATGACTTGTTTACAGTGGATGGAGTGTCCGAATGAGTCATCAAATGAAAACTTTCCATTACATTAGGAAAAATATCAGAAAAAGTTATCATCAGTGGCACACGACCTTATTTACAAGGGCATGCTATATTCTGCTGCTTGGGGGATTTTATGTAAGTTTATAAATAACCTAATTGACGTTTAATCCAATGATGTATTAATTTAACTGGGAAGGCTTACCACCTTTGCAAATAGACTGCTTGTATCTTGTTAAATATCCTCAAAGGTTATTTTGTTAAGTACAGCCGTTGACAACAAGGAAAGCAACAACGAAGACGACGAAGACGACAGAAGTAAAAACAGGGGCTAAAATATAACTTAAATAATATGGTTCTAATTAGTGTTACCTTTGCGTTTGTTTTTTTTTTATATAAAAAAATTTAAATATTTTTTTTATTCCTTTCGTTGTTCCTATCTTCCCACTCTTTTTAAAAGCATGTCTAATTGTAAGATTATTATTATCCAGGGAGTCCTCTTTTAATGAAGTGCTTTCATTTTTACTGCTGTTTCTAATAGTACTCTTTCGTTCATTAATAGAGTATTGCGTTATATTCCTGGAATTTCACTGCGTGAAACGAAGACAAAAATGTTTTCCGATGCGTTGAAACAGCGGTAACGATTCAACGTAAAATATTTCCCTATGTCAAATAAGAATGTATACTCTCGGGCTTTATATTCCATCAAGCACACGCACAAACTTATCCATGGCGCTGTTTATAGGCAATATAATGTTGGAAAGTAAATTGAATTTTCGATTCAGTGTTTATCATTACAACAAAATGCAATTTGCCACAGGTTAGGTTAATTAAAGACAAATATTATATATTAAGGCAAGTTCGAAGGTTTCATCGTGACTCATTTTTTATTTCATAAAAGATTACATTGTTCTGCAATATTCGTTTATATTTAACATTATAATTACATTTTTATCTTTAATGACGTATATGACCATTTTGTGCCCCCAAGATGTTTATTTTCTCACTAAATTGTGTACTGGTGGTGCAGTTGTTGGCTTTTCTCTGCCATCGTCAAAGAGCACCATTTTCTGTTTCAATAGCGATAACAACAAGTGCATCTGGAATGTCGTCGAAATGAGATATTGGGCGGTTTCCTTCTGTCTATAAATGTCAGGTTATTCATCTAGATGACACATTGCATAATACGAGTATTGTGTTTCACGGTAAATGTCAATAACATCATAAAATTTGATAATGGCCTTTAATGTGAAGAAACAAACTCGTACTAAGGACTATATACATGTTTTTACTCACTCTCTCTCTCTCTCTCTCTCTCTCTCTCTCTCTCTCTCTCTCTCTCTCTCTCTATATATATATATATATATATATATATATATATATATATATATATATATATATATATATATATATATATATATATATATATATATATTGCAAACATGCCTAGTTAACAATATTATTTGAGAAGGGTCTAGTTATCTATGTTATGCAAAAAACATTGTTCTCTTGAATGACTTGGTTATCCGTCATTCGTGTTTCTCGTTCTCACAATTGCTATTTGTTTGCAAAGGATTAAAGCAAATTGAAAGGCGTCATAATGAATTTAACAGATTTATTAGCGTAGAGCAAGCACTTCAATTTTATTTTCAAGGTCTACTGTTTCGCGATATAAAATATTTGACTTTTTTTCTCTCTCTGACGTAATTTATTTTGTTATGCTCACGTTGTTATGAAATGGTGTTTTTCACTTTCGATCTCTTCTGAAATGTAAGTATGCCAAGTTACTCTCTTGAAAAACATACTGGGTGAGCATACATTCTTATTAGGTTTGAAAACAATTATATCAATACAACTTGCTCATTATTCTGAGACGTTTCATGTTCCAATAATTGCATAACAAAATCTATGTCAAAAATATATTTGTAACAGTGCAAAAATGTTGTAGTTGTTCTTGCTGCGGTCATTGTGACACGTAAGAAGTTAAATTGATGAATGGGTCTAGGTACCATGTTAAATAGCTAGACTGTGATGGGTTCAATGTCCCTGTGGGGGTGTAGTGGTTGGCTAGGGGTGGGGTTCTTCTTATAGACTTTAACGAATTATGAGAAGTTCCCCTGGTCCTTATTCAGAAGGTTAATTCTGGACACTATATTATTTATTGACTAAATATATTTATGGCTACGAGCCCCCAGTCAGCTATGCCGACAGTTAAATTAAAAGAAATACAAAGATGAAATTTAAACAATAACAATTTAATAAATGAAATTTAAAAGAATTTAAAGTAATCAATGTCTCTCTTTCACCCAATGATCCCTTTGATCATCATTTGAGTTCACAGTGTGAGGAGATTTTTCCCTTCTTGAGTGCTACTCATCTAAATCTCTTCGTTCCCTTGTCTTTCTCTCCTTTCGTGATCTCCACTTCCGCTTCCTCTTCTATAATCCTTGTTCCTTGCCGTTATCTTGACTTCCGGTTCCTCTTCTAGTATCCGGAACCCTTGACGGTATCCCTTGAGGTCACCCGAAATTCACTCGGTATCTCTCACCGTCACCCGAAATTCTCTGAACTTCTCTCGTCCCCCGAAATTCTCTGAAATTCTTTCGTCCCCCGAAAGCTTCCTGATCGAAGCTATTTCATGAATTTCCTAAATTCCGCCAATTTTTACGAATGGCTAACGGAGTGTGTGTCACTGCGACTCTTAAACACCAACTGACGAATTTCAGGCTTGTACAAGTCTTATGTCAATTTCTCGAATCAAGTCCCACCTACAACGCATCCCGATTGGATGGCGACGGACTCTGGTCATTTGATCGAACTGTCAATCATAAAAATGTCAGTCTGTGTGTCCCCATGTACTGTCCAGCCTACCATTGTCGGCTTCCGGCTCTTTGAAGTTGTCTACGTCACGTGTTCCCATGTACAAAGATTCCCGCCAGATTTCCACTCAAGAGCTCAAACAAAGACTGGGTTACGTAAGAGGATTAGCCAACTTAGGCACTTGGAAAAACAAAGCTTACCTGGCTCCACTTACAGACTTATAAATACATGTATAATACAAGGGGTTGGGGTAAAACATCACATCCCCCCACGCTTGAGAATAAAATCAGGATTTTATTCACTCAAACTAAAAAAGCAAAAGTGTTACACGATATAAGGAACAAAATCAGCAAAATGAACTAAATGCTAAACTGAGTATGAACACGAAAATATAACAAATGATCTATATCATTTCGGCGCTTCTACTCATGAAATCTGCGCCTACGTTTTCAGATCCTTTCACGTATCTGATCTGCATCTGGTACTGCTGTAAAAACAGCGACCATCGCATCAATCGACCATTGGACAACTTTGCCTGCGCCAGATAGGCGAGTGGTTGGTGGTCGGTCTCCAATATGAACTTACGTCCATATAGGTATCGCTCGAACCGTGATATGCCGAACACGATTCCAAGACATTCCCTCTCCGATACTGAGTAATTCTTCTCGGCAGCAGACAACTTCCGGCTGCCGTATGCGACAGGAAAAAGCGTCTTGTCATGCTCCTGGAGCAGTACTGCTCCCAGTCCCGTGTCGCATGCATCGGTGCGCAGAACGAATTCTTTATCCAAGTCCGGTAGACGAACAACTGCGTCGGATGTAAGTCTATCCTTTAGCGTTTGGAATGCGTGCTCACACGCATCTGTCCAAACGAACTTACTCGGGGTCCGTTTCTTGGTTAGGTCAGACAACGGGCCCGCAATCGCGCTGAAATTAGCGACATACCTCCGGTAATATCCGGCCAGTCCCAGGAATGACCTCACTTCCGTTTTCGTGGTGGGGCGTGCGGCGTTTCTCAACTGCTCCACCTTCGACTTCTCTGGAGACAGCGTGCCTTGGCTCAGGGTATGTCCTAAATAGTCTAATGTCCTGAAACCAAGGTGACATTTGGAAGGGCGGGCTGTCAAGCCCTCCTGACGTAGCCGCTCCAAAACGTCAGCTAACAGAGCGAGGTGTTCACCCCATGTCTCTGTAGCTAACAAGAGGTCATCCATGAAGTTGTGGACACCCCTATCGCGCAAGGGCTCCAACAACTTCCGCATCATTCTGGTAAAGACGCTGGGCGCGTTTTGTACCCCGAACGGCATCACCAACCATTGGTATGTCCCGTCGGGAGTAGCAAAAGCAAGCTTCGGTCGGTCTTCTTTCCTTACCGGAATTTGCCAATACCCCTTGGACAAATCCAGTTTGGAAAAATATTTCGCTTTCGAGACCGAAGCGAAGATATGTTCGGGGTCAGGTAGCATTTCAACTTGAAATTCTGTCACCTGATTCAGCTTCCGGTAGTCGACGCAGAACCGATGGGTGCCGTCCTTCTTCTGCACTAAGACTACTGGTGAGCTGTACGGAGAGTCGGCAGGTTCGATTACTCCCAGAGCAATCATCTGCTCGATTTCTTCCCTTACAACTTGTCGTTTCGCGTGGGGCAAGGGGTAGGGTTTACACTGAACTGGTCGGTCGTCCACCATCTTTAACCCGAACTCGACAAGCGTCGTCCTCCCGGGTTTTTCTGTTAGCACGTCGGAATATCCGGCCAGCAAGGTCTCTATCTCGTTCCGCTGCCCTTCAGTTAACATGGGGTCACACTCCACGTCCGACGGAGTCTCGGCCCTCGTTAATGGACAGCTCGGGACAGTGTTAGCACCTTCCGTATCGCCTTCGATATCCTCGGTGACTATCGCTGCGACAACAAAATCGCTGGCGGTCTCCCTTTCCCGGTACCTCTTGAGCAAATTGGCATGGTACAATTTCTCTTTCGTCGGTAGCTGTATCCGGTAGGTTTGACCTCCGACCTTCTTGGTGACGACGTATGGACCCCTCCAGGAAACTTGCAACTTGTTGTGTTCCTGGGGCAACAACAACAACACTTTGTCCCCTACCTCAAACTGACGTGGTTTTGCGCGCTTATTGTAATTTTTCGCCTGTTGCGCCTTAGCTCGTTTGAGATTTTCTTGCGCGAGAGAACAAACCTCTTCCAGTTTGTTGCGCAAGTCCGCGACGTACTGGTAGGTAGTGCGTACTTCCTCTACAGCGTGGTCGTCTGTCCACAGCTGTCTCAGTACGGCGATTGGGCCGCGTACGGTTCTCCCGTACAAGAGTTCAAAGGGAGAGAACCCCAAACTCGCTTGCGGTACTTCCCGGTATGCAAAAAGCATGGCCGGAATATACCGGTCCCAATCCTTGGGGCGGCCTTCGCACAATTTCTTGAGCGTGTTTTTCAAGGTCCCATTAAACCGTTCGACCAATCCGTTACATTGGGGGTGATACGGTGTAGTCGTGAGGTGTTTAATCGACATGAGACGATTCACCTCCGCCATCACACGACTCATAAATTGTGTTCCTTGATCGGTCAAGATCTCGTCGGGCACTCCGACTCTTGACCAGATCGCAAACAGAGCTTCCGCGACGGTTTCCGTGTCAATGTTACGCAACGCAACGGCCTCCGGATAGCGTGTAGCATAATCGACAACCGTTAAAATATATCGATTTCCGTGCGCAGACGCGGGTTTTATCGGTCCGATTAAATCCATGGCAACACGTCTAAATGGTTCATCGATAAGGGGCGTACTCCCCAAAGGGATGGGTCGCTGATCCGTTTTCGGTGCCATTCTCTGGCATTTGTCACAGGAGAGACAGAACCGTTTTACGTCTCCCTGGACCCCTGGCCAGTAAAACTCTTTTACAAGACGGTCACGCGTCTTAGCAATTCCCATGTGTCCACCCATGAGACTCTCGTGTGCAAGTTTCAGTACTTCGCAACGCTTTTCCTTTGGCACGACGACTTGCTTGAAGTGTTCGTTGTGTTTCCTGGCGTGGCGATACAAGATTCCCTTCTTGTAGACAAACTTCACCGCGCCGTTCGGAGTTTCCCTTTCTGTTCCCGCTTCTGCGTGTTTGTGCAACTGCGCCAGAGTTGCGTCCTCCTGTTGCAGCTTCCTTAACTCCGCTGGAATAACATTACTAACCGGTGTCGATGTAACTTGGATTGGCTTTTGTTTCGGCTGTCGACTCATGGCCCTGGTTTCAACAGCACTCACTGGCATAGGTGTGCAGGTTTCGGGGTTCGGCTGGGGTAACACATAACGGCAACCCAATATGACGTCATGTGATAGCCCCTCCAAGCAAGCAGCTTCAATTTTCCCCTTCACGTATGGTGAATCGAGGTCAATGACAGCTACTGGTAATGAGTCACGCGCGCAGTTCGCGTACTGAACTTCTATTACCTCCCCTGTATAGTCCTCCGGCTTGACATATTTCTTGTCGACAAGCGCGGGGACGCTGCACCCAGTGTCATACAAGATGGTGGCGCCTTCACCATTGACAGTTGCGGCCGCAAGGTTGGCTGGGTTGCGACTCGCTTCCGGCACACCTTCCTTCTTAGCTACGACATTCACCTGGGTCTGCCTGCCCTTGGGACAGTCCCTGGCAAAATGCCCCAGGCGCTTGCAATTAAAACATGTCGGCGGCCCTCGCCGACTTGCAAGTCCTGGTTTCGTGGGTGAGGCCTGTCCAAGTCGATAGGCGGCAGCCCTACCTGTAGGTGCCCCTCCGACCTTCCCGTCGCCCTGACGGTTACGGACAGCCGGCTCAACCTCCCCCATACGACGCGACTCAGAGGGTCGGGGTCGGTCAGCAACCCCGGAACCTCCACTCTTCGAGTGCGCCTGCTCGTATCGCTCCGCCATGTTAGCGATCTCTTCGAGCGTCCGGTGTTCTCTTTCTGCTAAGAAAACTGTCAACTCGCGACGGTAAGTACCCAGGACATGTTCCTTGAGTATTACCTCGCGTAGCCCTTCGTACGTGCGTTCGACTTCGGCCATTTTCATCCACTTCTCAAATAAACCTCGAACACGGTTGTGGAATTGAGAGTGGGTCTCTGTTACCTTTTTCACCGAGTCCCGGAAAAGTTTCCGGTAAGTCTCGGCGGTCAGCCGATAATGGCAGAGAAGCGCCTTCTTGAGGGCAGTGTAGTCATCAGCCTCTTCTGCAGTTAAGCCGTGGTAGACTTCCCGAGCTGCACCTTGCAAAAAGGCTGAGACATTAATGGCCCAGTGCTGTTCAGGGACCTGATGAGCGCGTGCGAGTTTCTCAAACTGGACGAGAAAATCGTCAATAGCCTCCTCCCTATCATTGAAGCGTGACATGTTGATCTGGACTATCCGGTGGTCGATGGAAGGTCGGCCGGTTGTTCCAGAGCTTGTACTGGCGTCGTCCCGTCCGTTGGTCCTAGCTTCAACTCTGACCTTTTCCATCTCCAGAGTGTGAGCGAGTCTGGCTAGCTCCAGCTCTTTCTGGGCGTCTCGGTCCGCTGCTATCTTGGCTAACTCTTGGTCCGCTGCTATCTTGGCTAACTCTTGGTCCGCTGCTATCTTGGCTAGTTCTCTCTGGGCTTCTCTTTCCGCTGCTTTTTCGGCCTTCCATTCCTTGATCCTTTCTTCTATAAAGGTTGCCAGGCGATCTCCCTCGTATCCAAGATCTTCCGACCCCATGGCGCGGTATTCCTTTATCATTTGTCGTTCGGTAGCCATTATACTAATGTAAAGTGATACCTTGTCTCAAAATTCAAACAATATACAGATATTTGTAATACCAGTTTAAATACTTACCTGTCGACAACAACTAGTTTCGTTCAGGTAAGATATTTGTTCGATATCTGCTTCACACGTACTGCTATGAATGGAAGATCTACAAAGCCTGCACATATGACAATAAAAATACAAGATGAGAAAATCACAAAATTTCAAATACAAAGAATGGAAAATATCTCACACTGTTCACTAATACTTCTACCAATAACTTTAAGTCCCAAAATAATATATATGTCTAATTCATATCCCGGACGAAGCCCCCACTGTGGGGGTGTAGTGGTTGGCTAGGGGTGGGGTTCTTCTTATAGACTTTAACGAATTATGAGAAGTTCCCCTGGTCCTTATTCAGAAGGTTAATTCTGGACACTATATTATTTATTGACTAAATATATTTATGGCTACGAGCCCCCAGTCAGCTATGCCGACAGTTAAATTAAAAGAAATACAAAGATGAAATTTAAACAATAACAATTTAATAAATGAAATTTAAAAGAATTTAAAGTAATCAATGTCTCTCTTTCACCCAATGATCCCTTTGATCATCATTTGAGTTCACAGTGTGAGGAGATTTTTCCCTTCTTGAGTGCTACTCATCTAAATCTCTTCGTTCCCTTGTCTTTCTCTCCTTTCGTGATCTCCACTTCCGCTTCCTCTTCTATAATCCTTGTTCCTTGCCGTTATCTTGACTTCCGGTTCCTCTTCTAGTATCCGGAACCCTTGACGGTATCCCTTGAGGTCACCCGAAATTCACTCGGTATCTCTCACCGTCACCCGAAATTCTCTGAACTTCTCTCGTCCCCCGAAATTCTCTGAAATTCTTTCGTCCCCCGAAAGCTTCCTGATCGAAGCTATTTCATGAATTTCCTAAATTCCGCCAATTTTTACGAATGGCTAACGGAGTGTGTGTCACTGCGACTCTTAAACACCAACTGACGAATTTCAGGCTTGTACAAGTCTTATGTCAATTTCTCGAATCAAGTCCCACCTACAACGCATCCCGATTGGATGGCGACGGACTCTGGTCATTTGATCGAACTGTCAATCATAAAAATGTCAGTCTGTGTGTCCCCATGTACTGTCCAGCCTACCATTGTCGGCTTCCGGCTCTTTGAAGTTGTCTACGTCACGTGTTCCCATGTACAAAGATTCCCGCCAGATTTCCACTCAAGAGCTCAAACAAAGACTGGGTTACGTAAGAGGATTAGCCAACTTAGGCACTTGGAAAAACAAAGCTTACCTGGCTCCACTTACAGACTTATAAATACATGTATAATACAAGGGGTTGGGGTAAAACATCACAGTCCCTGACTTGGGACGTGATTAATTTTTAATTTGGGTCTGTTCGATAAAGGTCAGACAGATAGACGAGGCAAGGTGAATTTGGGACTAAGTACCGGTCAAATGATAGAGTTGACATGATGCAGAGATAATTTTCGTACCAGTCAACATAAGTGTCATAAGATGAGACTTTCCAGAACACGGTTTATTTAGAAAGTTCGGAGATATGAGGTGTTACTCAAACCTGGATATTCGTGTGTTAATTTTCGGTGGTTAGACAAATTAATCCTGATTAGCTAACAAAAAATAAGGAGGTGTTTTCCAGACGAAATTGAGTGTTTTAAGTATTTTCCCTCCCAAAATTGGTCAGTCTAGGTTTTGCAAAAGAAGAAATCTTAGCTCCAAGGAAAATTTGAAAGTATCTTTCTTATTAAATAATTGTCCAAGGGACAGTTGTCTGGAAGTTTGAGGAAGCTAAACTTAAAGGTACAGAGAGACTCTGCTTCGATATAAGCCGGTAAGTCTCGAAACAAGGTATTTATTTGAATCTCATGCAATTTGTACTCTGATATGAGTTGATAATTATTTGTTTGAATTTATTTGTTTTAAATTCATACCTCTGTTTACCTTTGATGAGTTCGGAAGATACTTATTTGCCATCATTTGTCTGAATGTTATATGAATCGTTTATTCTACCAATTTCATTCATTACTTTTGTTTTATACGAGTGTGAGAGAAATGTGTAAATTTATCTTTCTTAAATATCATGAATCGTGTAGGCTAAGAGATGACATTACTGCGTCTGGGAATGTTATACCAATGAATTGTTAGTTAGTAAATATTGTAGTAAAGACAGCTAATTTATTTGAATAATTAATCTTTGAATTCTTTCAACCGAGAATTGATGGTATTAGCCTTAAGAGCGCCTACCGGCAGACATTTTGTCCAGTTAGTGATTTATAGTCCACAGCAGAGTGTAATGGTTTATTAAGAGCTCTAGATTGTTCTATAGTTCAGTTAGGGATACTGAAATGGCCGTTAGAGAGATACATTAATCTTCTGTACTAGGGTTCGTGTATCAATTGTCAACTGCGAACTGACCAATTTTAGCCTTAGTTTCTCTTGAATTACGATATGACGATATATGACGTAGCGAGACAGGGGACAGTGTTCGATCTCAGAAGAAAAAAAAACTGACAAATATTCTTTAGGTTGCGTATTTTATTTATTTTAAAAGGAAATAACTCCATTTTTACAATAATATCGTGGGCAAAGAGAGCAGGCAACCAAATTACGGTTGATGACCCGAAAGAGGCTGGAGAGAGAGAGAAGAGGAGGAGGACGAGGAAAGGAATAAGTCTACTATAACCTGTCATGAACGTTGAATTTTAAGGGACCGATAGCAGAGAGGTTATGCAAGCAAGCTTGGCACTTGATATAGATCGCTCACTCGATTTCATGATGAAATTTGTCTTATCGGTATGAACAGAACAGCTAATTCCATTTATATAAACTAAGTAATAATTTGTAAGAAAATGTAGCATTCGAATATCATGTTCGATTTTTTTTAATTTTATATAATTGATTAAATTATTATATTCTGCATGCATATGCTCTTCCTGGTATATGCGATATATCCGCTCAGGTCTCCATTTATTCCATCTACAAACTTCATATTTTATTTTACTATTTACTCAATCCGGGCACGAACACCGTGGTCGATCATTATTCTCTAGATAACGATAATCACCCCAACCACGTAACAATGTGATATTGCCCATCTGTACATAGGATTTAAATGTTGTGTCCATCATCGTCTTCTGTTGCATATAATTTAGCTAGTGTCAGATATAAGTCCATAAGAGTTAAGGTAATGCATGAGACGGTGGCGAACTGGAGTTTTAACCGTGCCTGGATGAACATCATTAAAGACGCGATTAAAAGGCGTTGCGGTAATGTATGATTTTGAAAGACTGAATTTCTAATATAAAAAAAGTAAATCACAAATCTGTAATTCTTCGTTTATTAAGGAAGACCATGCTTGCAAGATGTCATGTATGAAATATGTCCTGATCATCATCATTAGAAGTTATAAGCCATGAAGTTTTGTACTTTGCATGATTTTGTAATCCGAAAAAGCGTTTCTTGCAACGACAGTTTTGTTGATTGCTTGTTTACGTAACTTTTTTCTTCTTTTTTTTTCTTTGTAGTTTATCAACGACGGCATCGTTCTCTTGAAAAAACGAGGTAAAGAATTTCGACAGACATTGGTAGCTTTTTGGTCAACTCTGATCTATATTCGGTGAAAGCAGGTGTTCGTTAAAGATATCACAATAATTTCCTTAAATATTTACTTCATTTTCATACAATGTTTAATGAAATCCAGTATATTATTTAAAAGTTCAGATACGTCAAGTCTATCTTACTTGTGTAAGGCACTAACTTGCACTTAATATATCCAAAAATATGCAATGGTCAGCATGTATTTCCTGAAACTAATTGCATTTTAAAGAATAATTAGTTTCACATTTCTAGAACCAGCCAAATCACAAGCGTTTGTTTTCTCCTTCAACGCAAAAACCCAGAGAATGAGCTTAAAAACATTTTTATTTTCTTCTTAGATTGTAATGCTTCTTTTTAATGATTACGAGTAACAATCGTCATTGCTAAGAAAAACTCTAGAAACAAATCAAAAAGAATATATACGAATGATGTTTTACGAACTAAAACAGAATATTCTAACAGCTGATTGTCTCATTTAGAGTAGTGATCCCTCGAAGAGATGAAAAAAATTGCACATTTTAATAATTTGCCATTTTGTTTATCAATATTACACTGAAGAGTAGCTGCAAAGTTTGATGTCATTTTCTTCAATATGGGTTCCTTCAGATTACTATTACTCAGACAAAGACAATGGTCTAAGTAGAGTGTCAAGTGATATCAGTGGTGACCAATGTAATGCCCAAACACAGGAACTCACTTGCCATACTTTTACTAATTGTGTGTGTGATTGGGATTTTTAACATAGCTTTTAACAATTTTTCAGTCATTTTGCTACGATGTCTGCAGCGTGGCAGTTTATAGTGATGTCTAGCACTGGGGCATCATGTCACAGACATGTAGCATGATGTCCCAATTAGTCACATTATCCTGACACCAGGCCAACCAGTCCTAACACTAACCACTTACTGCTGAGGGCCTAGCGAGGCAGCTGATAGTAACATTTTTAGAAGTCTTTGGTATGACCCTGCAGGGGTTCCAACCCGAGATCTCCCGCATCCGAGGCGGGCGCACTTATACTAATTAAACTTCATTAATAAGTCTGACTTTGAATACATTTCTACAATTTCGTGTGTAAGGACCAGTTTTACTTAATTATTCAATGCATGATAAAATGATCGACCCGTTCAAAGGGGATAAATATAGCGCTCATTCCGTAAGATCGACCCGTTCAAAGGGGGTAAATATAGCGCTCATTCCGTAAGATCGACCCGTTCAAAGGGGGTAAATATAGCGCTCATTCCGTACTTCTTTTTACACTCTTATAAATTATCAAGATCATTATTCATAAATTATTCTAATAACTGAGTTTATTTTCATTTACATATGTGTTCGGTTGCCATATGTTCAAGTTAGCTTGTTCATTGTTGCTCATTATCCTTTCTCTGTATTTAGGCGTTACCTTCTTCAGCCACGCCCTCGAAGGGCCCTTGGGCATGGCCTGATACATCCAAGCTAGAAAATCAAAACACCAATTTAATTACATGCTGGTTATCTAATTATTCAAATGCATTGTTATTGTTCTCTTTTATTTTCAGGTATCTCAAAAGTAGTAAAAGGGCATTCAGACCGTTCTGGAGTAACTATACAAACAGCCTCGCAGTGTATCAATGGATATTAAAAAAAAATAAAAAAAAAAAATCTGTGACGGGTCATACTCTACTCTGTTAAAACCTTCAAAAGCCCGTGGGTATGACATATTTATCTGTGAAGAAAATCAGAATAGACTTACGGTAAATGATATAATTGTTGTTCAAATACAGCTGTTGGTGCAGATTGTTTCAAGGGTCTAAAAAAAAAATTAAAAAACGAAACAAACGAAACAAAGCTTTCAAAACTGTCCCGCATTAGCTATGCCGAACAGATTTGATTTCGGAAACAAATAGTACATATATATTTGCGCTTGCGCTATAAAAATCCATGTCTGAGTGAATAACGATTTACATGAAGCAAACAAGATCAAATTATTACTGTTATAGGGAATAATTAGGCTTAAAAAATTACGATTACATGTGTAATTTCAGAAAAAATTAATTAAGGAAGGGTATGCTTCTTTTGGTAAGAAAGAAAAGGGAGGGGATGATTATCTGTGAAGGTACGAAAAGGGCGGGGATGTGTTCTAGGAGAGTATGAAAAGGGATGGGATGCTTGTTTGGGAAAGTAAGAAAAGCGAGGGGATGCTTGCTTAGGAAAGTAAGAAAAGGGATGTATGCTTCCTTGGGAAAATAAGAAAAGGGAGGGTGCTTGTTTGGGAAAAGAGATGTATGCTTCCTTGGGAAAATAAGAAAAGGGAGGGTGCTTGTTTGGGAAAGTAAGAAAAGGGAGGGAGGCTTCCTTGGGAAAGTAAGAAAATGGAGGGAGGCTTCCTTGGGAAAGTAAGAAAATGGAGGGAGGCTTGTTTGGGAAAGTCAGAAAAGGGAGGGATGCTTCCTTGTGAAAGTAAGTAAATGGAGGGAATGCTTCTTTGGAAAGTAAGAAAAGCGAGGGGATGCTTGTTTAGGAAAGTAAGAAAAGGGAGGAATGTTTTCTTGGAAAAGTAAGAAAAGGGAGTGGAGCATGTTTGGGAAAGTAAGAAAATGGAGGGATGCTGGTTTGGGAAGTAAGAAAAACGATGAGATGCTTTTGGGGAAAGGTCAGAAAAGGGAGTGGATGCTTTTTTGAGAAAGTAAGAAAAGAGAGAGGATGCTTGTTTGGGAAAGTCAGAAACGAGAATGGATGCTTGTCTGGGGAAAGTAAGGAAATGGATGAGATGCTTTTGGGAGAAAGTAAGAAAAGCGAGTGGATGCTTGTTTCAGAATGTAAGAAAAGAGATGATGGGTTAAGAAAGTGAAAAAAGGAGGGGATGTCTCTTTGGAAAAGTAAGAAAAGGGAGGGATGCTTCTTTGGGAAAGTAAGAAAAGGGAGGGATCTTTCTTTGGAAGAGTAACAATAGGAGGGGACGCTTGTTTAGGAAAGTCAGGACATAAAGAGGGATTTTTCTTAGCGAAAATATGAAAAGGGAGGGATTCTTCTTTGGAAAAGTTAGAAAAGTGAGGGGAAGCTTGTTTGAGAAAATAAGTAATGGGAGGATATGCTTCTTTGGGAAAGTAAGAAAATGGATGGGATGCTTGTTTTGGGAAAGTAAGAACAGAGAAGGGATGCATCTTCGGGAAAGCAAGAAAAGGTAGAAATTTGAGAAAGTAAGCAAGGGATGCTAATTTGGGAAAGTAACAAAAGGGGATGCTAATTTGGGAAACTAACAAAAGGGAATGCTTCTTTGGGAAAGTAAGTAAGAAAGTGTATGTGTGTGTGTGTGTGTGTGATTATGTGTGTATGTGATTTGGATTTTGAACGTAGCTTTAACAATTTTTCAGTCATATCGCTACGACGTCTGCAGAGTGGCAGTTTATAGTGATGTTAAGCACTGAAACATCATGTCCCACCCAGTCACATTATCCTGACACCAGGCTGACCAGTCCAAACACTAATCTTTCAATGCTGAGCGCCAAGCGAGGCACTTGTTTGTACTATTTTTAGAGAAAGTAAGAAAAGGGGACGCTTTGGGGAACATAAGCATGTTGAAAGGTCCTTACTTCTTTGGGACCTCTTTCTTTACTTTGAAATAGGTAGATTCGATTCGTACATTCATCGTGCATGTCCTACTTTCAAGCCTGAATGTTTCACATGCCCAGTGAAAGTATCCATGATGGTGAACGATACATTACGAAATTATCGGTGATGGGGAACGATATATTACGAAGCATTCGAGTATGAAGTTATCCATGATGGTGTACCAAGCATTATGAAGTTATTCATCGTGGGGTATGTTTTGTGTTTAATGTATTCGGTCGTGATCAGAAACATTTTGGTCACGAAATCTAGTTAATACACCCATTTGGTTGTTGCTGTTTTGGGTTTAATGATATTAATCAACGCAATATAGGTTATACGTGGCGGCCAGTATAATTGGTGGAGGAAGAACCCAGCAAAACCCCTGAAAAAAACACAGACCCAGGAGAAGCTACTGACATCTTTCTCACATACTTACATTTGCCAAACCCCTGACTCGAATTTACGTGGACAGAGGTGAGATGGCAGTGATTTGTTAAAAGCGAGCGCTTTAGACCACTCGGCCACCCAGGGTCCCTTAGCCATTTCGTCAAAGCACATTAATTCTCCCCATAATTACTAGAATGGAGTGGGCATCGGATGTCCATATGGATATGAATAGTTTTGCGTTGTTGAAAGGGGACAGTAACCAACAGTCGCAGATTCATTTATGTGGAAGATTCCCATGATCGAAACATAAATGAAGCTCAGCCTTCAAGTTCCAAGCTTTGAACGTCTCTATCTGTAATTAGGATGCATACCCTTCCCATTGTTCTTAATTCGTTTAACTCTACCATACAGCACACTCCAATCATCATGTCTTGTTTCGTGGTAATTCCGAGCTTGAGCTTTACTTTCCAGCTCAATAGTTTTCGAGAATAGGGGAACATAATTTTCGTTGTACCAAGTCTTTTGCTTGGCATATAAGCAATGATTTTCATATTGTAACTTTCTTTCCTTGCGTTTTACGCATTATATAGATTAGCCCGTGCAGCCATGTTGAAAACGTGGACCATCTGTAAATAACATGGTCGTCTATTAACATCTAAAGTGTGCATATTCTGACGTTGTAATTACATACTTGATTGTGTATGTGGAGGGGGGGGGGGGCACTCATAAATAATACTCTTTTTCGCAATTCAGTAGCTTATATCGTAATGCATATTTAATGTGACTGAGTGAAAGAAACAAAGTTGTTTTCTATTGCTTATACAAGAAAGCAAGGCTTCCATGTGGAATACTGTATGAATGATATTTTTAAATCCACTTTTGAGATATCGTCAAAGGTTTCGTGTTCAAACAGGCCAGTGGTGTTGCAACCTCCCAAACAACACCTTTAACTGCGGGGGATGAGGAGAGGAGTCACGGGCAGGCCTAGACCAACAAGTTGTTCTCCACCTTTTTATTTTTTTGTTTGACTGGCGGCAAACAAAAAAAAAGGTGGAGAACAACTTGTTGGTCTAGGGCAGGCCCAGTATGGCTCAAAATTCCAGTCATCTGAAGTCTCTTGTATTGGGAGGGATCCAATAATTAAATATTGCCAGTGGGTGATACAGAAGTTCTCGCTACGCTACTGGAGCATGCACATGTAAAATAAGGAATTAAAAAGTAGCAATCACTTGCAATACAATTTGTTTTATTTAAAAAAAAGAAAATTTAAAAAGATTAAAAATGTTATCTTTACGTTTGATATTTTCAGAAACTGGCTGTGCTGTTCTTAACATATGAAATAAATATAAAGTAGGCGCATGCATTTATGCTTTATATTTTGATCATTTCTTGTGTTATTTTGCAATATCACCATTAACTGATGTCAATAACAGGTAGACCAATACACCCAGAATACGTTCAAATTTCAGTTATAAAGCTGATTTCTGCTGTCTTTACGTCATTCTCCAAAGGTGATAAATTACCTGAATATATATTTTGCTACAAAAGAAAACAAAATACGATTAAAATCCTTACTCGCTTATAAGTCGAGTCCAAGTTCAAGTCACATAGACCCTGGTTAGAGTTTATATTATTGGTTCTACTGATTACTCCGAACAAATTGCATAGACCCAGATCTGCCGGTGCATTATGCGACGCGGATCTAGGTCTGTGCAGTTTGAAGTTGATCTCGGTTTATAAGGTAGTACATTCGGTGTGTTCTTGTGACTGGAAGATGTTTCCTGTACTAAAAAAACAAAAAAAAAAAAACATAAATATGCTTTTGCTTGCAATAAAATGAGGTAAAAGCAGTGCTATCTATCATCCGTTGTTTATTTTCAGCCCTGCAGTTACCCTCTCTATTCAAGATGTAATCAATCTGAAGACAAACATAATAAATCAACGAAGTTTTGCTAAAGTGAAAAGAGCACGCCATTTTATTTCAGAACGGCGTTAGTGTATGATACCGAAAATTTACAATCAATACAGTCGAGTTCGTTACATCATGCCCGGGAAATGGGAGCTAAATGCTTTTCCTAAGCTCCTTCCTCGTTTATGGCTGCATATGCAGAGATTTATTCGTTTCTGAAGAATATTCATAAACCTAATTACCAATATCTGCGAGCGCGAGTAAATTTTACTTGACAATGTCACACAACATAACCGCATACGCTGTCATAGTGAGCCAGTCAAGACAGTCACAAGGATGGACCGAGATGTTACGAATGATCGAACAATTTTTTTTTATATAGATTTATAACATCTCGGCTAATGATACAGTCCATCCTGTTGTAGAAATAATCGAGGGAGTCCGAAATAGATTTGGTTTCTCTTTCTGCTGAGAAATTTCGAGCAAATAAAATGCATCATTTTTCTATAAATTATTGTGCCGACATAAAATCGGGGCACATTTGTTCTCGCAGAAATAGCCCAGGTAGTTCCAAATGTTATCGATCGATAACACGGACTCTTTTACTAGTGTGTAGGGTTTGTTACGTTTTGCTGTTGATGACATGCATGTATTTTTCATTTTTATTTGTATTTTTTGTGCTCTTGAAAATGTGAGAATTCTCAGGGCAAGCCCGAGTGATAAAGCAGCTTAGCAGATTGTTGCTCCTGGCTTACGACGATGCGGCTCCCTCTTCTAGGATGATTAAATGTTGCATATTTTGAGCACACAAAGAGCAGTTTAAATGATTAAATGTTGCATATTTTGAGCACACAAAGAGCCGTTTAAGTGAAGAACTTGTGTCAGATCTGAATTAAATATTCTGTTTCCTGATTAAGCCGTAATTTTTACGACATCTCAGGGATACACAAGGCATGTTTAGAACTTGATGGCAAACCGGCACCATAGAGTGATCCAGGAGTAGATAACTTTAACTAGAAGAGATTGAGCAATTGTAATACCATATCCCCTCCCCTGTTTGGCAAGTGCGCACAAAAGAGGGATTCGCACAGTACTCATCTTTCCACGACATTGCGACGTAGATCTATGTCTCCACACAACAGGCTCTTTCTCATGTATACCAGTATTGCCTGCGTACCGATTATATTCATGTGTAAGTCACATTCAGCAGGAAACAACATTTACCAGTACTACATCGGAGCAGAGGGTTTATATTGCCTGCATTTCAGTCGAGAATACTAGTGTGTATGGAAATCACTATCAATTACAACTGTATAACCGATGACGTTTGCATCAAGTCTTATGTTACGGTCCATTGTCAGTGTGTCTTTATATGCAGTAAGCGAACATACGGTATTCCATTTTAGTTGTTTAAAATTACAGAGCTTATCCGGATCCTGCAACCATTGTCGGGGTGTCAAAAATTTACCGCTGGCTTCCCATGTTGGTAGTTTTATCCAGGGGCTTTCCTGAGTTCTTTGTCCGTAGTCTATCGTGTGCTGAAAATATGGCGTTCAGTCCAAAAACCTCAATTCTGTATTAATTATTATTTTACATCATACGCTTAAACTCCGAGGCTACTCGACCATAAACATATACACTATATATCAGTGTTCATTATCCAACAACGTGATAACGATGACAGAAAACAAGTCGACTTTGTTAGCTGAATAATTTATATGATGTTTTGTTACATTTAATAGAAAACATTATGCAAAATCTAGCTGTAAAATGACTTAAATCAGCAAATTATACACTTTTAATGAATACATTTACACGACAATAACAAAATTACCCTTTACAATTCTCTAAACGGTATAAACTTGCAACATTTACTTGATTTAAATCTTTTGAATTGAATTGAAATGTACCAGTTTCTTCCAAGCCATGTGATCCAAGCCAGCAAATATCCGCGCTTAATTCGTTCAAAGTGCATAACATCTGCAAAATATAGCATTAGACTATCAAAATTCAGGTCAAGGTTATGATTCATTGCGTGGAATTTTCCATTAAAAAGAATGAAGTAACGCCACTGAAAAAAAAAAAAACACAAAGAACAAACAGGTATCATCAGTGAAGCACAAGTGTAATGGTTCTTAATTTATGTTCCGCTTTTAATAAGAATATATGCCGAGCAATGGATCAAATGCTCAAAGAAAGAAATACAAGTTGTGCTCTGTACTAAATTAATGTCAGACCTAAATGTGTTCAATGAAAAACTGCAAGTTGTGTTCTGTGAGGGGAGATGTGATGAGTTATAAGATCCCTCACCTGTTACGGCACGTTGGTTATCGTTATCAAGGAGATCACGGCGTTAATGCCCTGATAAAGTAATTAATAAAATAAAACATGAAATTAATGGATGTAAGAACAGATATCTGAATATATATATATATATATATATATATATATATATATATATATATATATATATATATAACAACACGTGCCCCATATGTAAAATAGAACAATTTAATCAATTACATAAACAAAATGAAATTGAAAAAGACATTCTAATGATACACTTTCTCTTAGAAATAAAATTACAATATTTAGGCGGAATGCAATTGGCCAGTCTGTTTACCGATACAAACAAATTTCATGATATAATCTAGTGACTGATCGAACTCAAATTGTCGAAAAATCGGCATGACCTGGTTACTGCATGTCCATTCCAAATGACTGTTGGTCAGCTTTGCCGTATTTCTTTTCCTTCTCTCTCTCTCTCTCTCTCTCTCTCTCTCTCTCTCTCTCTCTCAACCTCCAACCTCTTCGGATCATCAGTTGTAACTAGGTTGTCTGTCTTTTTCCCACTACATGGTGCCGAGGTGTTTAGCTATTTTTCACTTTGTGGCTTTTGGAGACTTGCTCTTTCTATGCAGCCGAATTTATCTTCCCCGTGTCCCTTGGACAAGTTATTTAACGAGATAAATTATTTGTTAATTTATCTGGAGTCCCTCAGACTTCCCTTTCTGCAGAAAAAGTTGGACTGACGTATTTCGCAAGGAAATTACGTAAAACATTGAATTTCGTAGGAGAAACACACCCCCTCTTTTATGTTATCTAGTCAGGATTAACTTGTTCTAACCGCCAAAATTTTAGCACTCCCATTAAGGTCAGAATAATTCTCTCTAGACCGCCTTAAGTAATAACTATTCTGGCAAGTATCATTTTATGAAACTATTTCAAATGGGCCAAAATTTGTCTCTGGCTTGTGTCTGTTTTGTCATTTTATCCACTTGACCCTCAATATTTGTGGGACCGTTATCTTAGCCGGTCCTAATTAAAATCCAATCCTGCTCCCAAACAGAAGAGGCTAACTATCGCAAGCTACAGTTTTATTGCGAGCCCATACATTAATCTTAATGGTTACGTGTCAGGCTGACCACGACATAATATACTGCAAAACTACCTATAAAATTTTGTACCATTACATGCTGTATAATAAATCCATTTCAGACCAAAACGCGCTCAATGAAAAAATGCAATTTGTACTTTATACTAAATCAGTTTCAGTCCAAAATGTGCTCAGTGAAATAGTAAGTTGTGCTTTAGACTAAATCAATTTCAGAATGAATGAACACATCAAGTAGTAGTAGTAGTAGTAGTAGCAGTAGTAGTAGTACTACTAGCTCGAAGATTCCGTTTTATATATTCTTTAATTGATAATCTAGGACATTGGACCATAATACAATAACAGGTACAAAAAGAGAATCTATTACTTGAAGCGCATATATTCATAGTATGTAATATTAAATATTGTATATATGTTCTAATAGACTCATGATATGAAATATAAGCAATACAACTCTGTGAATAATAAAGGATTTTCTCTTGGCATGAAGCCATAAAAATTTTTTTAGAGATGGATTAATACACCAAGGTTTGTCTAAATACTTTTCTCTTGGATTTTGATAACGTTTACAAATATGAAAAAGAGCATGATATTCATCTTCTACAAAAGCTGAAATTACCGTGATAACAAAAATTACACAAACGATATGAAGTAGTAACACCCATCGTGTCTCAGTCTCTATAACAATTATTATGACTAGAACATCTGATTCTTGACCTACATTTTGACGACTGCGTGATTTTATCATGCCAGTTTTGACTAGACTAAAATGCTGTTACAAATACACTAACATTTCCAACAGGGGCCCCGAGTGGCTGAGTGGTCTAAAGCGCTCTCCGTTACGGATCACTGCCGTCTCACCTCTGTCTGCGTGGGTTCGAGTCTCCGATTCGGCCAATGTGGGTACACGAGAAAGCTTGCCAGTAAATTCTAGTGGGTCGGTGGTTCTTTCTGGGATTTTCCAGGGTTCTTCCTCCACCATGAATACTGGCTTCCATGTATAACCTATCGTGTGCTGAAAAATGGCGTTAAACCCTACAACAACAACAACATTATTTCCAACATCTTGCGATGATCCCAAACCATAGCTACATAATAACGCCTCACGTGTAATACCCATGTAACTCGCCCGTTATCTTTTAATGATTAAGCACTGTGCAGCATTCTGCTGGGTATCTGTTCCTATGCATATATAAGAATTTGCACATCTAAAGTTATACGTAACGCACAACGTTAGTCTGTCACATTCTTCAAGGGCAACAGTGGTAATCACATCACGTGAAATACAGAGATATTGTTTACACGAACGACTTTGAATTCGCTCAATACATTCTGAATACGTGTGTCCCCAGATTTCAGAACCATAACATTATGTATGTTATTCTGTAGTAACATTTTTAAAGGCCTCTACACAACTAAAGTACACAAATTTCCTTTGATAAGAAGAAATAGTTATAACAGATTAATACTCTGAGCTAGTAATATTTATTTAACCTTCGTCCAGGATTATTTGGGTGTAAATACAAGCCCCATATATTGGTAAAATGAAACTGTACAAATTTTGCCCCATTTGCGAAACAGTTATTGTTTTTTTATCATATTCAGGTTAACCATCTCAGTGCAAAGCGTTCTTTTATATCGCGATATCGGCACAATTAGCTACATCATCAGAAAGTGGTAAAAAAAATAAGGAACATTTTCTAAAATAAAAATATGTTTGCGAAATATTTCTCTCAGAGATCCGAATCATATCATTAAGAAACTAAAAAAATAACGTAGACTCAAAGCACAACCTTGTCTGCTCCCCAACATGCAAAATATTATGCTACGCCTTTATTGACTTTACACATGGCCGTATGTTAGACTACATCGACTTTAAAATGGTTAAAAGTTTCCCCAATGATACCTTTTGAGGCAAGACATTTCAACACTTTTGCATGTTCGATCTTGTCAATCACTTTAGAGAAATCGACATGCAAAGAGTTAACACTGCCCCCTTTTTTTATATAGATTTCTGTATGAGAGACCATAGAGTGAATGTGTTATCAGTAGAGATATATCCTCGCCGAAACCCAGCATGCGCTTAGTCAATAACGTAATCATTTTCAGTCCATTCCTACAAACGCTTGTTTAAAAGAGATGTAAGGATCTTAATGATGACATTAATCAATTATATACCCCTGAAATTGCTACGATCGTTTAAAGAGCCGTTTTATGTAGTGGTCATACAATACACCACCCACCCCCAAAATTTTGAAAAATACCAAGATTACAAACTTTATCAAATGGTGCTATTAACAACGATATGATGAGCGGAATAATGAACTTGAACAAGCCGGGTCCGATACCATTTGGTCAGCAAGTATATGTTTGCCATCTTCAGATATAGGTTCATTTAGAATATTACAATCTGCATTATGTATATCCAAACGAGGTTCCTGCTAATTGCTATCTTTAATAACTTTTTCTAGCATAGTAGGTTTTTAAATTAAGTATACCATTCTGAGCCAAATGTGTTAGATTTGCTAAAATAAGCCCTGTTACCACAAATTCTAAGCATTTTCGCAAGTTTTTGTGGGTTATCTCTCACGGAAGCAAGAAAGTTCTGTTTCTCTTACATGTTTCTTTTTTTACCTCACAGACATATTTTAATTATTTCTTGCACGCTTATGCAGCTCAGAATTTACTGGAGGGTTGATTACTCTGAAGTTGCGAAGTTACTCTTTTTCTTAATCATCCTTGCTGTTTTCACACTCAGTATCCCAGCAACCAGGTTGAAATGATCTATGTATCGAACAGACTTCATCAAACTTTACAAAATCCGCAGATGTATAAAACAAATTGGATAAGGTACTTACAAACTTATCGATATTTTGGTCAAATAATGCACGTATATTTGAATATACCAGGAGGACCATATCATTAATGTTTGACAAAAAAAAATTCCTTACATTCATCTTTTAAAATTTATATTAACTGTTCAGATAAAGTACACTCTATACGATCACTGTTCGTATTGGCCTCTAAAATATTATAAGGAAAACTTAAGGTGCATTTTAATGGAATGTGTAAGCTTTCGTCTCTTTCTTCAACATGGCAGTATGTTTTAAACTGGTAAAGTCTTGAGGAAGTAACCATGTAGTCTACAATGCTCACACCCTCCTTAGCTATACATTTAAGACTGAAATGAAAACAAGCATGCAATCTGCTTGTAAAAGCATGTATTCCAAATGTACAACGCATTTGTACAAAAAACGATCTGTTGAAAGTATTATACCTGTTACAATCTTTACTTTTTTGTCTAAAAGCGAAGTATGCATATAGCACATGACGAAAACGAATTCTAAGCTATAATCAGGGATACAATTTAAAAAATCCTACATTCTTGCATTAAAAATCGCCTGTCAAAAGCAGTAGCGCATCTGGAAACAGTGATATTACTCTCGCTAAGTATGATTCAAACAGCTGAACACCGTCTTTCTCTTCATTTTGGTTATATACAGGAGATCCTCTTGAAGAAATGTATACACAACGACCTTTGGTCCATGACTGTAGATTGCAATGCGCTATTGATAGTTTATTTAAGTTTGTGTTCTATATAATGAACATGTTTCGGGTAATTTCCCATTGGATGATTAAGTAAGGTGGAATGTGTTGCGACATATGTCAAGTAGAAGGTTTTTGGACTTAGAGCGTACTAGGGTCGTCGGGATGTATATAAGGTGGAAGAATAGAACAATTAATTCATATTTCTTATGTTCTTGTTTTAAAATCAGTCTTCAGATGGATTAGATATAATTTTAGACGAATCATTTGTTCAGATGATTCTTGGAATTACAAAGTGCTCATTGACTTCTGACTACAATATTATTCTGGGATTGTTGTGAATTAATGGAAAGGAAGTTTGGACAATGCTATTTTGTTTCATCAAGATTGTTGTCACTTCGGCATATTCAAGGATATTGGTTCATCGGCAGATTCAGGACAAGGAATTCATTCGCAATACTCTTCATTTGGAGTTTGTGACAGAACCTTTAGGATTATTTGGGATTCATCCATAATACTGTTAGTTCCTCTTAAAGTTTCATTATATCACTTAGAGAATTAAATTATTTGTTTAGTTTTGCAAACCTTGTTGCTTTTGCTTCTTTCTGTCTCTTACCTTAGGCCATACATCGTAACACATTGCAATCAAAATGTGTGATGACGTAATTGTCGAATTCAAGAAATATTCGTCTCACCCTACTATGTTTCAGTAACTTACCTGTCACGAGGTTGTGGAGGAGGATGTGAGATCTCCCCACCCCCAGCTCCTTAGGGCTTTTGGTTATCGTGATGTACTAGAGGATCAGCCACGGCGTTATTGCCCGGATCGAGTAATTAACAAGTTAGATATGAAATTATGGGATGGAATAACATAGAACTGAACAGAGTTATAGGATTTAATAACACAAATACAATACATCAATAAAATCAATTACATAAGCAAAATGTTCAATCGAACAAGACATGTGAATGATTCACTGTCTCTCAGTAATAAAGTTATAAAATTATGTTAATTTCAATTAGCCGTTCTGTTAATGACAGAACAAAATTCATCATTTGACCGAGTGACAGATCAAACTGAGATTGCCTGGCATGATATCATCTCCTTGTGCTTCCGGCCTTTCTCAAATCACCGTTTGTCGATCGGTTGGCGTCTCCGTCTCTTCTCTCTCTCTCTCTCTCTCTCTCTCTCTCTCTCTCCTATTAGCCTCTTCGAGTCATTAAACTCCTATTGACGGACCCGGCTCTCTTTCCACTGTGCAGTCAGGAGCGGACCTAATTCATATTTTCCTTCAAATAATAATACTTTTTTGTAAAACCTAAATTAATGTCAGGATTTTCTTTTTTATTCCTACTCATTTCCGTTAGATATCGTCTCTCGAAATTCAGCAGAACTAGCAATGGTAATTCGGACTTAATACGCACTCAGCCTATTATCATAAATCGACGTCGTTTTAGCGCTACTGGATTCTAAACTGAGAACCATGACATAATTAGACTTCTCTGAAACTCTCATTTTCCGGCTGCGGACACGAATTTACTAGCTGGACTACGGTTTAAAGAAAATTACGTCCTGCATTTATTTATAACTTATTTTCAGTTAGCCAATGAGAAAGCAGTATTCCAATGAGCGCGTTGTTCTTGCATATTAAGCGGACGCGATCATGGCCATGTCGAGCAGTAGTGTGGGAAAATGGTCTGGCATTCCTTAAAGGTATAATAGTAGACTTTGGATACCCATTCAAATTCAAATGCCTGAGCTAAATATATATACCAAAATGTATTACTCTACGCGAAATGTAACTTGAAATATCAGCATTGATTCTTAAATAGGTCACGCGAGAAAGGAGACAAGTCTCCTCCCTAGTATTATTGTGATACCAATTGAAGACTGACAGTTAACTTGTAAACATGTACACGAATGCCTCTGGTTATGCCTCAATAAGGTAAATTATATTGGTATGTTTATGCCAACGGTACATTGTCCGCCATGACAGATAACACGATATTCTCATGGTAATTCGTGTTCCAAATAAGGCTAGCTATACCATATTTGGATTTCTACGATACGCCATATTTACGATTCGCCATATTTACGTCAGTCTTAAACAAGGACTAGGTGACGCTCTGTATTCTTATTAGTAGTAGTAGTAGTAGTAGTAGTATTGAATATCAAAATTATCTTATATATTTCTACCGATAAGTACCAGATCTGATTCCATTGGAGTATAACATAAACGTGAATCAGAGATCACCATTTATTTATTCAGAACGCCGGTGCTCGCTTGAGTTCAGAACTCCTGATGTATCTTCTTTTGTTGACTGTTGATCACCACGGTGGCCAAAGTGGTTAGGGCGTCTGCCTCGGAAGTGGGAGGTTTCGGGTTGGAACCCCGGTAGGGGCTTTCAAATGACTTTTAAAAATGGCACTAGCAGCTGCCTTGCTTGGTGCTCAGCATTAAGATGTTAGTGTTAGGATTGGTCGGCCTGGCGTCAGGATAATGTGATTGGGTGGGACATGATACAATATGTCTGTGGCATGATGCCCCAGTGCTAGACATCACTATAAACTGCCACACTGCATGCATCGTAGCTATATGACTGACAAAATTTTAAAGCTACGTTATAAATCCATAGCACACACACACACAGACACGCACACACACACACTCGATTATAGTCAATAGTGTGTTCCTGCTTTCAATATCTTCAGAGCTTTTGAGAAAGTATTTGTCATTTGTGTTAACAAATCTTCAATGTAAAATCGGACATATTATCTCTACTAATACTGTGCTATGTTCATACTTACAATTTTAATGTTTAAAACTTGTACTAACAATTTAAGGGATTCGAATGCACACAAGGAAGATGGATGTGGACGTTTGTGTTGGATCTGAATTACGGTTCTGTCCATTAGTTGGAACCCCCAAGATATGACATCCGTTGAGATAACAATAAAGTTGTTAACATATAAACCCTTCAACTTCCGAAATCTTTCCTTATATTTTACATTGTTTTCAACATATGTATGTGCCCCGGATACATTGTACGTACAAATGAACCAGATACACGTTCTGTAAAACATATAGTATTCTCTCAGGTTTGAAACGGTGACAATTAAATATCAATATTGTGACCTATAACCAAATAATGACGACTGGCAAACTCGATTAAGCAACAAGCGACGGCAGATCAGGGTCTGTGTTCTTTGCAGTTGTGCTCGACCTATAAGCGAATATATGCGGATGGGTAGCCATAGAATACCGAGTATTCCCATCGCAAATTTCGTCAATGGGCAAAACGTGAAATTTGAAGAAAAGAGTAGCTATGAAGTAAGGTTGTTGCCGCGGTTGTTTGTGGGTAAATATGGTAGCAAAATGCGAAGCATTCCTATAAATGACATAAGAATCAATTGTACAACATTTGGTAAATTATCCTCGTGGGTATCATGTTCAAAAAGATACATCAAGCAAAGTCGCTCTGAGCACAGAGAATGATAATTATGTGAGAGATGTCTTTGTTATCGATTGAAAGTAAAGACGTTGAGTTTTAAGACTCGCAAAACACTTTTAATCAAAGAACTGGAATATTTAGATGGAAAACGCATTACGCGATATCTACAATTTACCCTCAGGAAATGCTGTACGCGATATCTAACTTGTTACCCTTGAGAGTTTAAATGGTATTTTTCTTACCAAATTTTGTAAGTATTTTTCCGAAGTTATACAATAGATCTAAAACAGACTGATGTAAAATATTTATATTTGTCATCCTTGAATGCTTTGAAAGCATGTTTCACAGCACATCGCAAATTTCGTCAAGTATATATGCTGAGCCATTTTCTTCATGTGTAAATGGATAATGATATAGATAAATGTGTGTAAATGTTTTCCAAAGATCCGTGGTGGATCAGTGGTTATAGTCAGACATGCTACCAAGGAATTGGATTCCTGGCCAGACACACCGTTTAACACCTAAGAAAGACAGACAGGTGAGTTGTCCTTCAGACAGTATGGTTGCCGTTCTCGTACAAATCAGGTTCAAATGGTGTCTCACCGTACATCTACAGGTTATCATCTCATTCAACGTCAGACTGAAACAGTCAACATCAAAAGCTTGTTTTGAAAACATGAGCAACATGTTGTGAGATTGCCAATACTATGTGTTATTCCAACACAGCATCATATGCTTTGCTTCCATAACTTGTCGCCAAAGACTCATCTCCCCGAATGATTTCCTACAGCAAAAGAATTTGGATTTAAAACGAGAGTTTAAATTAAATGTCCATTTAAGCTCGCATCCCACTGTATATTTTTCACCTATTCGTCTGTTTTGGTACTACAAGGGCGGTTACTTCTGTGTAAATTACCTCATGAAAATTTATATAAATATGACTGGTCATCGATCAAGATATAAAATCCGATATATCTGTTAAAACTTATTTTTTCTGGGTGTAAGAACTTATCATGTGACATATAAACATGTTACAAACGTGTAAGTCACATGACGACAGGCCACCTGGATAAAACAAAAAGGCCGACAAACTTCCCTTCCAAAAATAACATGCATAATTTTGATTTATCATCCAAATATATTAAATTTAATTTATGATATATAGAAATAAGTTACGGTGTGGTTTATTATCAGTAGAAATTCCCGTGTCCCCCTCTCCAGCCCCGACCTACGATTAAAAGTCATATATACTACCAGCAACAGTAGAAAGGAGATTCACATTCCATACAACCCGGTAAACTAACTTTTAATTAATACAATATCTGAGATCAGTACATCCTTATTCCACATAAAGGATCACTCTCAATGATAATTTATTTTTTGTTCTTCCAAGCCTTTTTTTTATAACGCACATAGCCTTGTTTGTGATACTCTCATGATAACCAGAGTCGTCGCAGGTTTGCGTATTTGGCGCTTCCCCCGCCCCTCCCGAAACAATACCAAAAACTCGTTTAAATCGCCCGCCCTTTACGATGACCCTGATGATGTCACTAATGTTATCGATACGCATAAAATCAATCGGATTACATTTGTTCTTGTTTTAACATCTGTGCAGAGTTTAAAATTGCCTGAAATTGCAATGGATCGATCCATTTTTGAATTAGAAATAAGGCATTCTTAAAAATGAGACAAGACAACACAGAAAATAAAATGCTGAGCGCAAAGACTCCTTAAGTAGTGTAAGGGTGCAACAATTGTATAGATGCTTCCGAAGTACATTTCAACTTCGTCAGCGTGACACGTAACATTTAAGATTGACGTATGGGCGAGGCTCGCAAACAATTACTGCCTGCAAAGAATGGTATATGCTCTGTTTGAAGGCATGATTGGATTTTAGTTAGCTTTCGTTCGAATAACGACAAAGTGGATATAACAGAGCAATGTTAAAATAAGGTCACGTCACTGAAAATGACAGAGTTGAGACAAGCCATAAACAATATTGGACTATCGGAAATAGGTGTCATAAAATTAAAAATTATCCAGGAATATGTATGAAGAAAGGCTTACTAGAGAGAATTATTCTGAAATCGATGTTAATCCTGATTTCCTAACCTAAGGGGGAGGGGGGCTGTTTCGCAGACTAATTCGATGTTTTAAGTATATGTTCTACAAACTATATTTTTGAAACTCTGAAACTGACATTGGATTTGTGGTCAGTGTGGTACTTTAGATGATTTATATTGTGTATGTCTCTTCTCTGAGTTATCATTGCTGCAACTGGGATCGAGATCAACGGGTGTGTGGTTTATAAGGTCTTGTTCTATGGTAGTTGTGACGTTTTTTTTTAAGGTCGTGTCGCACAGAATTCTGAACTTCGTGGCAATTAGCAAGTTTATCTGAAGTTCAAATGCTGTAGCCGTAGTTGCTTTCCCTTAATTATAAGTTTATGACTGAGTTTTCATTAATCTGGTTCATGGTACAATCCATCCTGTTTCAATAAAGTAATAAGGTAGGCTCTAACTGAAGTGTTCTAATTAAACATGGGGTAAAGTTTTCTACCATTATAGGGGTATTTCTAATCATACCTTGAATCATGACACGACTGACGGAGTCTTTCTGATTAAAGCGGGAAAGTACCAAAGTACTCCTCTCTCTCTCTCTCTCTCTCTCTTTCTCTCTTGTGCTTGTGTCACTTTGCACACCAGCTTCATATGAGAATCTGAGAACTCACTCTAAATCAATTTGTCCAAAATGTCGGTGTCAACCTCAACTAACACTAATATCTCAGCGGTAGATAAAGTGAAATGTCCATAAAATACCCGTCCTAATTACTTTACTCCCGCCTTAATCACAACGGCAAAAGTGGCCATTTCCATCCAATACGACTGTATTTCTTAAATTACAGCTGACATTTATAATAATTTAAAATGCATATCAATAAACTATTTGCGATATTTTATAAGTGGGCTGTAAAGGAATACTCAAGCTGTAAAAGTAGTTCCACGATATGGATATTTTAGATGCGATTCTGAATCACAGATTTGAACATCTGTATCGAGCGCCAGATCAGCCATGAGAAATTAAATGGGTCTGTAATCAAACTATAATCATTAAATTAAAACTGACTGAAACATAAAACACACGCGAGTTTCTCACGCTAATGTTATCATAAGGCATATTTGGCTACTTCTAAGTGTGTAGCCTGGAGGTGACTTTATGTGTCCTGTAACTCTCCGACCATTTATTTGTAGCAAGAATGTTAGTACCATATATTACCGAAGAAAAATTGGTTAGTGTACTGATCTGGTACTCATTCCAAAAGGTACGGCACTCGCTTAGTCTTCGTCAGCTCTAATTGTGTTGCCTCCCCTTGCAACTCATTTGAGGGGATCAAATTCTTGTTTATTTACTCCTTTCTTTCTTCCTTCAGCAAACACAAATATACTATATACCAGTGCTGTCCGACCTTTTGACACCGTAGGCCACTGAAAAATGTTCTTCTTGAAGCCGAGGGCCGCAGCAGAAAACTGAAAAGCAACGACTATATAGCTGCTCGAGCTCTGGCGGGCCGCAGGTTGGACAGCGCTGCTACATACTATAGATCAAATCCATTACATTGTTTAATCTCACAATAGCGGGGGGTGGGGGGCGGAAACAATTTGATCGCCGTTGAATGTTCATACACTGAATATCATTCACCCTCTGTGATTTAGGAAAGCACTGGATTGTAAGTAAGTGTATACACGTAGTTCTACAATTAATGAATTAGTAGTAGTAGTAGTAGTAGTTGTTGTTGTTGTTGTTGTTTTAGTATCGCCATCATCATTCACCGTCTGTGATTTAGGATAGCAGTGAATTTTAATGATCAATTAATGAAGTAATAATAGTATCAGCATCATCATTGCATCATTATGTAGTTGATGGAGTGTGTTAGTAGTCAGAGTTGGTTGGAATAATTTTGTGTATACTTCGTAACCGTATTCTTGGCAAGTACTAAGTTTCCCAATGTTCTGGAAACAACGGAGAGATCTGTGTATAACATTAGCGGCAACTTAAAAATAAATATGATAACGTACCTTAACTTATAACGAGTGCTGTAAATATCCATGTGTTTTTTTCGTCAGTAATACAGCTAAAACTCGTATTTAGTCTAAATTTGTATTCTCTATTCGAATCTGATTACAAATTTTGCCGCTTTATGCTTCAAACAAGTCATTATTTCTTTGTTGAACTACACTCTTATGTGTGTAGCTTAGTCCTTGGTAGGGGATCCATGACACATAGACACCAGGGCCGGCGCCAGACTATCTGGCGCCCTAGGCAAGGTTAGATTCTGGAAAATATCAATTTCACAATTTATAAGCAATACTTTTAAAAAAAAAAATCAACATTTGAGCACAGACTCTGTGCTCAAAAGTGACCGGACACCCCCAAAAAGCACTACTTGATACTATTTTATTTGCAAAATTAAGACAAGAATAAACAAACATAAAGACAGACATTTAAATACCCCACACGGGCCATTTCTTTCCTTGTTTATACCATTAAAATAAGGAGTTACCCCCTCAATTTGGTTTCCGCGGCAAACTGAAGGTTTCGTATACGCGTGATTCCACGGAAAAACTCGTAGCCTATAAAAACACGCGAACGTAATTACGTCCTGAAAAGTTTCGTATACGCGCGATTTTCACTCACTCATTTTGCTTGTTCCGGTCAGCCTTGTGTGTTTCGGTCAGACTGAATCTAACCGATTATTTGTCCGTGTATGAAATAAACCAGGATAAAAAACCACCCTCAATAAAACTGAAATTTATTTATTTATTTTTCAAAACTGTTGTTGATTTGGAGAAATGCGCCCCTGAAATCAGCGCCCTTGGCGGCTGCCTAGTTTGCCTATATGGTAGCGCCGGCCCTGATAGACACAAAACAGAAATTGTGGCAGACAAACAGAATGAAACAGAAAAAGAGAGGTCGAAGACACGTAAGTCTCCTCGGAAAGAATGTACATGTATTTCACATTTCAAGCAAATATTTCTTGCTCTTCCATTATATCCCTTCTGTGCCAATTAAGATAAAACCCATCACACTGGAAATTATCAACGACACTTATTATTAACCATGAGAATTCCATATTATATTGTCATATCCCATAATTTCGAAGAGTTTATTTCCAACTTATGACTTATCACAACATTCCGGTGATTCCATTTTAACAACAGGGTGGGGTTTTTTTTACTGATATACCATATACACGATAATTTGCGCCTCATATCATGGTCCGATTAATTGATCTAATTAATTATTTTATATTAGTGTTATTAATCTATATATCAAATTGATTGATTTGTCGGTACATAGGTGGAAAGGAAAGTAAGTAGTTGCTAGTCGTACGTATGTCTCATTTTACATATAGAGGATGGAAAGGAAAGTAAGCAGTTGTTAGTGGTATGTATGTATGTCTGTATGTAAGAGGGATGCATCGATGGAAATAAACTTATAAGTATTTAATCACCAGTTTTTGGGTACTTTAAACAAGATCCAATAAACTTCTTATCACATGTGTCGCGTGTTTCTGACAACTATTCGTATCAGCAAGGAAAGCCGAGGTGTGTGTGTGTGGGGGGGGAATTAGTCGAAGGAAATTATGTTAAGCTGCACAGTCATTCTTGTAACTTCAAATAAATAAACCATAAAAAACAAAGATTTATAATATTTTATTTGTCGATTTTAAAAGCGTGTATTGCACTAAATTTAAAAACACACCATTCATGATTATCTGTACAACACGTCATACAAACAAATACAAAAATTGTGTTTCTGAAACAAATTGCATAAATACATACATCGTATAAAAATGACCACAAAAAAAGCCAATAACAATGTATAAAAAGTCAGACTATAAAAATCCGCTACTTCAGTTAGCGATCATAATCTAGTATAGTTTTTTATGTTTGTCAAGCGTCCCGCTATTTGATATTCAGCAAAGGTCGCTGAATATTTGCATTATTTTCAATACCTGTCTAAGCCTTTATCGGAATTTCTCAAACGGCACTATTCTGCACTTCCCAGAGTAGCGAACAGTACAATACGTATACACGGGAAGCGACGTTGAAAGTGTCGCAACGTCGCTCCAAGTGTCTGTTTCTGGGGTATATTTATACAGATGGTTCTCATCTGCGCCTTTCTCATCAGATTTTCTCACACCTCCAGTTATATATATTCTTTCATTACGCACAAACATCACGAAGTGCCTTCTTATGCATGGCTGTAAAGCACAGAGCTCAGAACTTCCATCCATTGGATTGAATTTGATCAGATGACCTTCAGAAGTCGCTATGAAAATAAAGTCACCAAGGACAACGGCCCGACTTCCTGAACATGCGCAAGGAAGGTCTCCGAGTCTTGCGATCCGATTCGTTTTGCAGTTGAAACTTTGCACTGTAGAAATGCAGCCTGCAGGATTCTTTCCACCGAAAATATAGATAGTGTCATTGTAAACTGCGTATGTTGAAGACCACGCTGCAACAGGGAGAGAACCAATCTCGACGCATTTTCCATTGATGGGGTCGAACTCTTCGATACATGCTACATTCTGTCCTCCGATTAAATAAATCTTATCTTTCACGGTGACCATAAGATGACGTGATCGACCGTGTAGCATCTTTCCTGCTTTTGACCACTTGTCCAAAATCACATCATATTGCCAGATTTGACTTTTTTTCTTTTCCTCGCCACCCGATACGAATATGTAAGGGCAACCATCTTGCTCGAATGCACAAGCCGAGAAACCAACTCCAACTTTGTCTGCCTTTTCAATGTCCTGTTTATATATTTTGAAATTTCTTGCAAAATCTATCACCACAACAGGTTGTTTTCTTGCGTGTTTATCTTTAGACAAGAAAAGAACTTGAAACTTTCGATCCGAATCTAAGTCCTTTTCATGCCAAAGAACTGACGTTTCTCTTCGATACGCTGTTGCAACTAATTGTTCCAAATAATGAACACATTCACACATACCAATTTTCTCTTTGATTCTAGTTTTATCTCCCTTTTCATACACATCCACACAACACTGCAGTAGTCTTCGCAAATTAAGATGGTTGGCAACATGAAAAAAATGATGAAAGTTCTCTTCGTGGATTTCGAGATCGCCCGTTACTCCAGATGACAGAAATTCGACAAGACATTTCCGGACATCCTGTGGGATGTCTTTGAAAAATTCCAATACATTGGAACAATGACCATTGGCAAGGCCCAAAAGGGAGGGGTGACAGCATTGGCCCGTGTCCGGTACTTCTTGGGAAGCGTTCAAGCACTGGCTAGTCCCGATATTTTGGAAGACAGGGTACGACTTCGATTGAGGTATCTCATTACATTCAGTGTCATTATCATGGGTGGAAATCCTTGTATTATCTTCTGTACCTGTGGGAGCGGAAAGGGATCGTCGACATTCCATTCGAGTCATCATTAAAGTCTGTAAATAATAATAATAATAATAATAATAATAATAATAATAATAAAGGCTTTTGTTCTTAAGGATATGTAAAACTTAACAATTCTACATGCACTTGAGAACTCAGACCAGAAATTTACAAATGGGTAATTTCAGTTTCAGATGAAACATTACTGACGAATACGTGCTTAAAATCACACGTGTACCAATAATTACATCCAAAAATGTAAACACGGTAATACTTTGAGTATCAAAGACATTATTCTATAGCAAATCCACCCAACCCCAACTAATAACAAAAAAAGTTTTACCACGGTTTCATTTCTAAATATTTACGATTCCCAAAACATCGAAATCTCGTAATCTCATATTATTTAGTGTCCCAATAAACTGCTCTCTCGCTACACACACACACACACACACACACACACACACACACACACATACACATCTGCCTGCGAACACCAGGCTGTATGTTACCAGAGTATCGCATCACTTACACGCACCTGCCCAAATCATCACCATACTCCTTGCTATCAAAAATACTAAACATAAGTTTGAAAAATAAGACAACACTCTTTTTATTTATCAATTATGAGAGAGAATGGACTTACCTTTTATCTACAATCCCTCAGTTGAAATCCTCAGTTGAAATAGTCGAATAAAATCACTATTACAGTTACGTAGTCCTTCACAACACCGATAACAGTTTTTTCTCCTTGATTCATTGAGCGTTATAAACAAGTTATACCACAACGCCAGCATTTATACCGTCTCGCCTGGTTTCGTTACCTAAAAATAGATGTTAATGCGCCAAAACCAGTTCAGACCGGGAAAAACCCTGAATGAAAGAGCATCGACATATAGTTAACTGCATTTAGTCAGGCGCCCTTTGTATATCATCGATTGCACAAATACCTGGAAATGTTTCGCCAATGTGGCCCCTTGAGCATTTTAGGAGCTGCCCAAATGCTGGGAATTTTACTAGCTAAGCTAGGTAAATATACTAACTATGGGTTTTACTTGACCTCATGAGCCAGTGTTTGCTATCACTCTTACGAGGACGGCCTCGTTTTATGCGATGAATGACTCAGTCTCTACCGGTAAACTCACAACGATTTTGACATAAAATTATATTATTTCTAATTAACTTTTGTAAGAAAAGACATGTAATAATACATTTACAACATTATTCAAGTATAGAAGACCACAAGTATTGCAGAATAATGCCCTAAAGGTGATGACTGCATGGAGAACAAAGATGAGTTTTCTTCACAAACATTTGAAAGATCACTGATATAAAAAAACCTGTTGTGAAAAAAACAATCCCTTTATGGAAGCATCATTTAATGTTGTAAATGGTCGTATATACCCAAAACAGAGTTTGATCATATACGCACAGTATTGTATGTGCCTGTGCATGTTGCATATTTTCCAGACTTTCGAACTCTTGAAGTAATTTTGGCTAACGTGCTTACTGGGTTGTTGAACTGCTGGCGTTTAATTAATTTATTTTATGTTAAGTGATTTAACTCGTAAATTGATAATGTAACAGTTACCAGGTGACCAATCTCTGATAGGCTGCGTCTCTGTGAAGGCGACTCTTCAATCTTAAAAAATTGTTTTGGTTTAATACCCGACGGTTGAGCAGAAAGCTACAACCGCTAAGGCATAACTTGATTGACTTACAATTTACATAGACATTTAATGAAAAGATGGATAAACCTTTTTTTGTAAGTGAAACACATTATGAAACGCACTAAGAGTAGTATGACTGTATTTCCGCATAAAACATTTTGAAAAAAGAAATGAAAACCGATCAGGGATCAGTGGAAGAAGGAATTAGGAGAAAGTCGGGAGGAAGAGGAGAAGGAATTGGAGGGATAGGAGAGAAGAATTCACAGATGAGTAGAATACGAGGATAGGTGGAAAGCTATCTCACACTACAAATCAAATGATGCAATAGGCTATCACAGGGTCGAGCGGAAAGAGAGTACTTGAGAAATTTTAATCAATTGATTATTGAATTGTCATTAAATTGTTATTAGTTGAATTTCACTTTTTTATATATTCAATCATTTAACCGTCGGCATTGCTGACCGGGGGCTCGGAGATTTACATCTATCTTACACTAATTTAACTTCCAACCAAAATCGAGCCAGATTGTGATTATAAGAGCAGTAATAGACAAAAACTCGTGCCTGCGATTTGTTTGCATTTCACCAGTTTTCTGAATTAGAGGATGTCTCTTTTAATTTTATTTGTGTGATTTGTCGATTTTTTTTTTTAATTTTAGTTTTCTGAAATTTGATGACTTGCAATTTATCTGAAGCGAATTCACATGTCGTTCAGGGCAATAGAGAAAACTTGTTATTAATGAAATACGTAACTGCAATAGAAAATCTTATTGATATGGAATACTTCCGCCTTTTTGTTAAAATCTATCGGCGTTACAGAATCAACTTGCCCATAGGTGTTAGGGCGCCCACAGAATTATTTTCGAGGTGGGGACACACATGTAATTGTATGCTCTTGAGTTTTAGGGATGTAGGGATGTAGGACAAAACATGTTTAGAGGTGAAATGGGGGGGGGGGGCCAGTGCTCCCCTCCTCTTGTCCCTATGTGCGGGCGCCCATGTACACATATGTGGCTCTTATACTTGAAGAGTACGATGTTTCTGGTCCAACAAACCAATTCTTGATGAATATGGGACAATTGTCAAGTATATTTTATTAAATGGATGTTGATAAAGAAAGATATTTAAAATACCGATGCTTTTATGGAAATATTTGTATTCCTATGAAATGAAATACTATAATTCAGGATAACTCTAGGTATCTCATTAATATAAACATCTGTTATGGTGATCATGAATAACCTGAAACATACTAAAATTTTACTTAGATAAAGCCTCTGAAAAATTTGCAAAATTAAAAGGTGTGCCTAAGAAACGATAAAGTTTCGCAAGGTAATATTTGAACGAATGCGGACAAATCATTGTGATTAGAAGAGACTGAGTGCTGGAGGCGAGAAGGGGAGGGGGGCCAGGGTATACCACTCCTTAAGGATGGATATTGAAAACGGACCTTGACACTCCGACTAACCCACCGGCTTAGACCTTAGTACTCGGAAATAATAATCCAATCTCATAAAATGCCTTAAGTAAATTCTATTAAGAAAGATAACTAGGAACAAAAATAAAGGAAAAATATATATAAATAGAGGAAAGGGACAGGGGACCTATATGGGGACAGTACGAATCGAGGACGCCATTGGGCACAGTCACAAGGCGGTACGCGAAGTGGACAAGCCCATGAAAGAGCTTTGAAATACACACCATATAGGAAACTATGCATACACACAGAAATAAAGGGGCGTTATAAATATAGGATAATAGGGCTATTACTTACTTTCACTATACTATCCTTTCTTGACTATACAGCTCCCACTGTATAGTCTCAGAACCCCCCTTGCGGGTTTGACTCCAACAAAATCAATTTCGGCCATTTTGTTTCCTAAATAAAGTAGACTCGGCCTGCTCGAGCGAGGAGAAATATATACAAATAAATGAAATAATGGACCCTAGCTCGAGCACAGTCAGTCTCATTTGACTTTAAACGATTTTGATAAGATGTTGTTCTTTTTTTGTTGGGTTTAACACCATTTTTCAGTACATTATAGGCAATACATACCTGCCAGTATATTTGGTGGAGGAAGAAAGAGGGAAGGACCACCGACCCACAGGAATCAATCTACTTGCAAGCGTTCTGACATACCTACGTGGGGCGAGCGGAGTTTCGAATTGACGGGAACAGAGGTGAAATGTGTGCGTGATCTATAACGGCGATCTCCTTAGACCACTCAGTCACTCTGATAAGTAGTTCTAATCTTCGTATAAAAAAAGTAATTGATAATCTCATTACCGTTTATATATCTTCATAAATCTATTTTGATGGATGCTCTCTCTCTCTCTCTCTCAACATGTATGAATGTAGGTATGTACGACTGATTGTTTCATTAAAGAATATATGATATTTAACTTGTGTATTCTACCTTTTAAAGTTTGCGACTTAATATTTTGCGCAAGTGTCCCAAGAAGTAGATAGCACTATAAGCTTTCCTGTTTTAGAAATTTCACCACGTGAAAATTTGGACTTGGTGTTTCTGACATGTAGGGTTTGTAACATTGTAAACATATATACATTACCTGTAACAAACACAATTTGCATGAGCTATCAATGGACGGTAGACCAGGAACATTCCATATAATAAGCCGATTCTAACTATTGAAAAATGAAAATTGCACTAATATACAAGAATATAAAATTTAACGAACTTTGGAAAAGATAACTTTGTGTGACATAAGTACTTAAGTTTATGTTGTACGAATATCCGATCTGCGCGATCTGCAAACGGACTCAGGGTACTATATATGGAAGAATGGGAAACCAGTGTAGAAATTGATGAATGTAAAATATAGTTTATAACGGTTTGGCTGCCCATGATTCGGTAATGATGAAAGTAAGGCGTTATTAAAAAGAATCTTTTGAGTGCTTCTTCTAATTATAACTGATAAAAAAATAGTGACAATGTTTTATTTATGGAAGTTCAGTCCCTTTGCAGACTTGAGTTTGGAAAACTCATTACTGACATTTGACTCTTTGATACGGAATTGAAAACACATGTCAACACATGAAGGTCCTGAAAATGCCACAGCTCATTTGGTTTTCTCTACACAAAGGCTGTCATCAAGGATATGTATAAACTAATAAATATCGGTTTGATCTTGAGCATTCAGAAATTTCAAGTTATTGAATTTTTAATATAATGCTATTCGCATATGTTTGCTCTCTCTCTCTCTCTCTCTCTCTCTCTCTCTCTCAACTGTCTCTCTTTTAACAGTCTAACAGTCGACTACCGATAGGTTTCAATGTAAGATTTTTTCTACATTTGTGAAAATTGGTCATAACTATAGAAAAAAGTACAGACATGTATTTTTAAAATTATGTAGGCTTTTATGTTGAAAATACCGTTCGAATCTAGCCATCGGATCAGACTGTGTTGGCCACTTAGTGCGTCCTTTGATCAAAGCAATTTACTAAATTGCCTCTGCACTAACTACCTACTTTTGTTGCTGTCGAGTTAAACAATAAACTAAACCAGTGGCGTACTTTAAAGCTAAATGGCGCCCGGGGCGACGATGATGGCAATAAGGGGGGTTTTGGCGCCCCAGGAAGTCTGTCGCCCATGCTTTTTGCACCACGAAAATTCTGGCGCACAGGGCAAATTCACCGTTCTCTCCCCCCCCCCCCCGTTAGTATATTACTGAACCAAATCAAACTTTAAAATACCGACAGTCAATGTGTTGAAAGTTCATATGTAAAAATGTATACAATGCTCTGTGTGTGTGTGTGTGTGTGTGTGTGTGTGTGTGTGTGTGTGTGTTAGCTTTAGCAATTTTTCAGTCATATCGCTACGATGTCTGCAGTGTGGCAGTTTATAGTGATGTCTAGCACTGGAGCATCATGCCGCAGACATGTAGCATGATGTCCCACACAATTACATTATCCTGACACTTAACAGTAATCTCTTAATGCTAAGCGCTATGCGAGGCAGCTGCTAGTATAATTTTTATAAGACTCGACCGGGGTTCGAACACACGACCTCTCGCATCCGAGGTGGACGCTCTAACCCTAGGCCACCGGAACGGTCGAGACAGTAATAATACTGGCTGATCTGTTCAATTAACTCTTTTGGTATTTAGTGAAATTAAATTCCCTTGCAAATAATAAGTGTCTGCGGTTTTTGTCTGGTCTGAATGGCACAGCGTTAACATAACTATTTCATAGGTTCCATTCCAGACTCCACAAAGAGGGGGAATACGGTGGTGACTTATTCATGCTCTGTTAATATCGACGTTTGCTATAGTTTCTTTCCACTTAAATGATCACACTATGACAACATATGAACTGTTGAAGATGCTTGATGTATGCAGGGGATGGCAATTATCAAGCCCAATCTGCCTGGATCTATATAAATCATTGTTGGTCACAGGACATTTCATATAATTACAATAAGGTGACATAGAAACATAAATAACATCCTACTTTCTTTATCATTTCTTACACATCACCTTTACCATGTTAGTAAGTCAATATTTCAATTGATGACAAATTGAGACCACCAGCTATATGCTTCCTAAAACGTCACATTTCTTCCTAAATGACTCCACTGTGCGACGACAGAAACGAAATTAGTCAGTCACATAAATATCAAAGGTATTCATTGCAAATACCGCCATAAATTCACGAAATCGCCATTAATATGTATATAACTAATTGTTCAAATAAGTGTCAACTCTTTTCCAGCATGTGGCAATTTTGACAAACTATAGATTCTCCGTACAAAAGCACGTGGATAGAAACATGTATGCATGTCTAACTTAATATTTGCGATAAGTAACAATCGGAACATCCAAGAGAACTGATGTTGTTGTTGTTCTAGGGTTTAACGCCATTTTTCAGCACAATATAGGCTATACATGGCAGCCAGTATTACCGGTGGAGGAAGAACCCTGGAAAACCCAGGGAAGAACCACCGACCCACGAGAAGCTACTGGCAGGCTTTCCCACGTACCCACGCTAGCCGAGCTTTGGACTGGAACCCACACAGACAGAGGTGAGATGGCAGTGATTCGGAACGGTCAGCGCTTTAGACCACTCGGCCACTCGGGGCCCCTTCCAAGAAAACTGAATGAAGTACCCTCTTCCAAAGTATGCATCTGCTTATATATCTATCTTATCAGTTCGCATTTTCTTAAAATTTGTCTTTTCCTAAATTTGAACCACACGTTTACCTTGCGGGAAGTGCCTTCTCACACACACTAGGGGAACACGTTAAACATTTGCAATAGTTCTCATTCTTACAGCAAAAACAATATAGTTCCCATTTATGCATACATATAAGGTTCATTTGGGATAATTCTCCAATGCCAATAAAGAGCGAATGACTGATAATAACGGAAGATACAAACTTCAGCGGATTAATATTTACAGAACTACAAGCGGTGAAAGATGAGAGGAAAAGAAATGAAATGCAAACAAGCACATAAGTCATTGCATAGTATATATTTCAGGAATCTTCAGAAATTATTTTCGTTATTAGCAGTATCGAGATCAACATTACTATCTATATGGAAAGTTTGATAGTCATTGCGTTACTGGTATGCGATTAATATAACTCAGTCATTGGACTGGGCTGACGGAAATCACTAGTATGGCAGCTTCCATTACATGGCTTCTGGCGTTTATGCAAATGTAATATTCTTTGCATCTTTATTATCTTCGTGTAGCACGATAAATCCAATATAATAGCTTAATTCTGTCTCAATATCGTGATCTACTTCGCTTAAAATACAATATCAAATTACTTATTTTATCTTTTATAAATACATTTTCGGCGAAACAAATGGTACCCGCACATTTAAATGACATTTTTTAAAGTTGAATACTTTATAATTTTCCACTTATTACGTGCTGAAGTTTTATTTGGCTATCCCACACCCACCCACCCTATGAAGCTTATTCGTATTACCAATAGCCCATAACAATGCTGCAACTAAAAACAACACGTACACCAGAGTTACAATCTCACCGAGCACATGTCAACAGTGATTGCTGATAAGACCACTTAACTGCACACACCTTACAGTAATCAGACAACTGACCTTGTTTTAGTCAAATTAGATAATACCTTTGAAAATCAGTTTCTAAAATAAACAATCGAAGGGACGAACTTTACTAATTTTAGTGAACACTTTTATATTTCATTAAGAAATTTTACTGATACAATTCTAGAATATGTGATTGAGTAGGATGAGTTAAAGATCTGACGCGGAGAGGTCAGATTGCCTAGAAACACCGGTCGCAATGCTTGACAGCTTACTACACTGATCATCTGTCTTCATAGACGAGTACAATATTACATTTGCTAACGTCTTTGTCCTCTCTCTCTCTCTCAGCATTATTTGCTTTCGTGTTAGAGAGAAAGTTTACCTTTTTATTTGCTGAACATTTTACATGTAGGTGACAGGTCCATTGTGTATTTTAAATACATATTGTTCCTACCTACCTAGCCCCCCCCCGCCCCAATTTCATCAACGGACTAGAAAGGTGTTACAACCAGCATCAAGTTACATCGTACGCACCTTGTCTGTAAAGTAGGGATAAGAGAATTAAACATATACATGTTATATCCACTCCAAAGTTAGTACTAATATTAGTACCCGTACAAATCAAGTTGAGGCTACGACATCGTAGCTACTCTAAAGTGTGCAAATATAATTGTAAAATAGATATATGATTGTAACAATTAGCAATCCTTTGTATAACAACAACTTGATATTTATTTATTCGTGAAACAATATTGATGTATTACTAATTATGTGGTATTAAATATGTATCACTATGTAATTTGCAGATCATTTTTTAAAATTGTGACTTCTTATTAGCTACTTTGTATTTGTACACTGACTATTCATTCGGATGATTTGTATAAAACAGTTTTGAATTGAAGCTGATATTTTCATTGCATGTTGTAATATACAACAGGAACGTACTCGAAGAGCGGATATGTGGATTTCCCTCGTTCAAAAGTCGATCTACTATCCCAGGTGAGTGAATATGAATAATTACTTAACATATGAGATAACAATGCGCTCTAAGACGGTAAACAATTTTGTGCATGAAAAGATTTCCATTTAAGGTAGCGTGAACATTTTTTTTATTTGTGCTATTTGAGTGTACACAGCCTGATCATTAGCCTGGGTTACGAAAAATAGTGCAAGATGGTGGACAAATAAGCGTCCCTGAAAACAATAAAGTGAAGCATGTCGCTCAAAAAAATGTCACCAATAAATAACAAAAACATTAAATATACTTTCGTATTATTCAGAACTGAATTAATCTACTTAAAAAAACTTTATAATGTTACAAGTGAAAATAAAGGTCTTAAAATAGAATTCAAATTATTCAGGCAGCCATGAAATATGAAGACACCCCCCCCCCCTTGTGACTAAATGTTTCTTCTCCATTATATACAAACACAAACTCTGAATAGGGAAATTACTATAATGACCGACTGTCGTTTTGTGTTAGATTACCAAATGCAACCTTGCAATGGCGAAATGGAATGCGTATCCTTCGTAAATCCAAAAATGTGCATCGTGTCGTAAACACGCATGGGGACGTTCATTTCAGATGGAGATTAGAGAAGAAAAACATGCTCATCGTAGACATGCATTATTCCACGACATGACGTGAGACAGGTTGCTAGTCCTGAAATAACAGTTTTGGATGAAATTGAAGTTTTATGGACTGCTGTTGCACACTAAATGGAACATTTTTGTCAGCCTGGGAAGCGACACGAAGACGAAACGGTGTACGTATGGTACGGTACGTTAAGGTACACAAACGATCAGAAACAATACTAAAACAACACGGTACGATAGTTAACCCATTAGAAACGAAACACACCTTTACACAAACAATAGGACGTCGTGAAACGGTGAGAGACGTTTCAGAAAAGGAATGGTACAGTTAGAAAAAGAATGGTACAAGAAGACCTATATCATAGTCGCAAACTTTATCAGCCAATCAGATGAAGTCTTATATCTTCTTGTTTTGGAGACTGAGCAGTATGGCTGAAGAGCATCAATGTGTGCCGAACGATCTGATTTACGTTCAGGTTTCTGAAAGCTGCATTTCCATTGGCTAATTCAAAGGTCACCAGAACATGACCCCTAACCGGTCGCTGTCAGATATTCGTATGACAGTGAAGATCTGATGTTAAATAGATTGAAGTAAAGTATGGCTTCATGTAATTGAATATTCACGAGTTTAAAAGACATTTAAGTTCCTCTCTGTATAAACGTAGGTCAAAAGTTAAGAAAAAGTGATGACATGATAATCACTCTTCAAATTGGTAAACATGCTTGTCAATTCATGTTCAGATAACACATCCATATAAGATAGTGTAAACATGGTATAGACGCTAAGTCAAGTGAAACAGTACTCTTAAGATTTTAATCTTCAGGCATGCACTAACAATGCCCTCTGTTCCAGATTGCAATAAAAGATTAAAACAGACGTTATGTGGTGGAACAAGCATTCTATTTGTATTGTGATGTCATATGGCAACTTTACGATCAACTCATACTATAATGTTTACTGTACAGTATTGAAAGAAGTCTTTCATTCAAAGTAACCAGACAAAATATGACACGTATTCATTCATTTTCGCACTTCTTTTTGACAGGTTTATGGCGTGGGGGTGGGTTTGGAAGGTAAATATTACCTGTGCCACATTGTAATTAAAACCTTTGATACTTAAACACACACACACACACACACACACACACATATATATATATATATATATATATATATATATATATATATATATATATATATATATATATATATATATATATATATATATATAGAGAGAGAGAGAGAGAGAGAGAGAGAGAGAGAGAGAGAGAGAGAGAAATGAGCCTCTCATTTGTAAGTATATTCCACATTTACGAGTGTATTTTTATATTTTGTCCCAAGACTGCATTTTTATTCGTACTGATTCCAGGACTGCCTCTTAATCAGTCGTTGACGAACTATACGGAAGAAGCAGCTTTTTCCCGTTCACGACTGGTCCAGCTTTTTCTGCGATACTACAGTTGATTTAAACATAGTAGTAGATCACAGCTAGTGTTGACCATGTTTGTATTAAATGCTAAATCATCATGTTCAAAGGACCAATAGTTCTATTTATTTTCATTTGCGTTTGGGAACACAGATCTCGGCCTTATTTCTGACAAGCATATCACAGAAGAATGTTAGCTCACGTGACTGTTTTCACTTCCTAAACTTCAGAGATAAACCAAACAAATTCATAAGTGCACTTTCGGAAACAAGTAATAACTATACAATGTGAAATCCGTTTCTGTATTTTCGCGACATGCAAAGTTATTGTACTCTGTGATGTGTCATGTACGCTTTCATCACATGGACATTTTCATCTAGCTTTCATAATAGCGGTAAAAATTAAAGGTAAATCCAGTAGGTGAAACACAGGTTAATGTATTTAACGTTCTCAACATTGTGAATGTTGTAGAGCAAACAACTTTGTCAAGAACTTGGTTCAATTTATCCACTGAACTACCGGCTCGGGGACTCTCCGTTTTGAAGAGGACCAGTTAAAAACTGACAGATCCACGTTCGATGGCCATTTTAATTTTCCGAATTTATTATATGTTATTTTCATTTGAAGGGAAATTTTATTTTCTTAAGGATCAGTTGAAATCCCTGTGAGTTGTCACTGCTGGTAAATGGACAATTCTGTTCAGTCAAAGCCTTCCATTGTCTTCCCCACTTTCAATAGTGCTCCAATACGCCCACCCCACCCCGTCCCAGAACGGAAGCAAATAAAGAGTCACTGCACGCGGAAATGCAAGAGATAAGACATACGTACTTGTTTGATAATATTATAATATCCCCCTGTAATTCTCCATTACAAGTACCTGGAATGTTGCGAAAACTCTTATAGCAGTATGGCTTGTTGTTTTTTCTTTTTCCTTTCTTCTACTTTTTTTCTGTGAATCCGCAATAACTTCTCCAGATGAAAAACCGCTGTATTCACACAAAATGACAATGGCAGTGTTGACAGATTGATACGTTTTCTGTTTGAAGGAACACACTTGTGAAAGGGAATATGTTTTTAAATACAGTTTACGTCTGAGCATTCAACAAAGTATTTTTTTCTATTTATTTTTTCTGAAGTACAACAAGGGTTCTAAAGCACACGCCTATACTACTTTGCAACAGTAATTTCCGTTCTCCTTTCGTTTGCATATTTGGAAATATACTAAAATACTGATAAAAGAAAGTTGTTAAACTATGTATATAGTAACAAGCTATTTTCCCGAAGAAATTATGGCCAACATAAACATTAATAAAACGTGGATGATATCATCAGACGCTGTAATAACTGCTTCCACTACACACAAAAATATGTTAGCGTGTTTCTGTATGCCAACTGATGGCGAGAACGTAATTTGAAATTTAGTTACATGTAGGATTTAAGTTTTCGAAACAGCCACTGTGTTCTATTTGTATATATTTTAGCATCAGTTCAAAATCAAGTTAGGTCACGTGATGGAGTTTCTGCTATGTTACAAAACCGCCGACTTTGTAATGCATACAAGCGTACATTGTATGCAGTCCTATGAATCAAGCCGCATTTGATCGATGGTTAATTTATCTTACTCCTAGGCATTGTCACTGTCGATCAAACTCAAGCGAGAAATTATTTTGCCAAACCATGGAAATCATCCCATACGGCAGCACTGACTCGTTGAGACTTTCAACATACGTTGTAAATTCGTATTTCATCTGTCATGTTTCAGCATTACGTAACATTTTGGTCACTGGTCATTGTGTGGCCGATTAAATAAGTGTTTTGTGTTCTTTGGTTGATAGTGAACTAACATTGTCCCGTCTAACATGTAAATCTATGTTTAGTCCGAGTTTCCTCTGACCCTTGCCACCCCATTTTTGATATTTGGACATTTATGTTGGGGTGTGGGTCAAAGTACAGTGCCTGCCGAAAAGCTGGAATTCGCCGACACCATTTGGAGTCGGCATAGGGTAGCCGCTTACTAGCCGGCCTAGCAAACTATAATGACCTTTCATCGAGATATACCTGCATGAAATCTATAGGAATATGACTTATTTTCTTAGAAACAGCGAATATAACATTCATTATATCTTTTACCCGCTGACAGACGAGATGTAACTACAGCGCTGATGAAATTTGACCTGGAACTCGCCATTTGCATTCCTAGTCACATGACTACACAAATCTCGCAACCTACATATCACTGACGTCAGAGGTCAAATATTCACGTGATATCAGACCAAACTTAGATATTGAAAACTCAGATGTTTAATAAGTAAAAATAACCAAATATTTCTTAGGTTTTTTTAATGCATGTAAAGGTGCGAACTTTTACTAAAGAAAGTTAGCATTTTTATTATTCAAGAAGTCGTGTCGTAGAGAACGAATGTAGAGGGAACGGAGAGAGAAATCCAAATCCATTATACATAAACGCTACTTTTGTTTTCATTCTTCTCTATGAATTTTCGCCAAATATGTTTGTATAGTACCATTGTATTTTGATATTGAGATTAATTGGACTGAATAGTGAAAGTGTTTCTATTATTTTCTCAGTATGTATCGTCTCTTAAACACGAAATGTTGAATTTTCAAAATAACTTTTCTTTTACCGATTACAACCATATACGCCTCGAAATACCCAATACTGGAAACCAAGGGCGGATCCAGAAATATAGATTGGTGAGGGGAGGAGTCACAGATCGGAACCCAATGACTGGTGTGATGTGATGTGATTTGGATTTTTAATGTAGCTTTAACAATTTTTCAATCATATCGCTTCGATGTCTGCAGTGTGCCAGTTTATAGTGATGTCTAGCACTGGGACATCATGCCGCAGACATGTAGCATGATGTTCCACCCAGTCACATTATCCTGACACCAGGCGGACCAGTCCTAACACTTACCTCTTAAAGTAGCTGTTAGTACCATTTTTGTAAGTCTTTGGTATGACTCGGCCGGGGATCGAACCCACGACTACCCGCATCCGAGACGGACGCTCTAGCCATTAGGCCACCCGATCGGTGCCCCACTGACTGGTAGCGACTGCATCTTAAACTTGTCAGTTACATACTATTAACAATCTGCCTGTAAAGAAAACTTACTTTTCTGGAAATATTTCGGTGTATTGGCGTTCCTTTTTTAAAGAGGTGGCGGTGGGGGCACATAATGCACCACCCAGTCAAACCCGCGCCCCCCCCCCCCCCCCCCCCCGCCTATAGAAGAAATGCTTTATGATCAACTTGCAAGGAAAATTAGATGGAACCAGTAGAAAATGAAATGCTTTTTGTTGACAAATTAACACTTTTCTTTTATTAAAATCGATACAAAAATTCTTTGCAACCTGACGCAGGCAAGCACCTAACCCTAACCGTGACTCTGAAGTTTACAATAAAAGAAAAGTAGGAACGAACTTGTAGAGCAAATTGGAGTGAAGTCTGGAGGTACGAAAATGATTTCCTCTTCCAAAATGTTTGGATAAATTCACGCAAGATAATCACAGATCATTTCTCGTATGCAAGCAATTAATAGTACTTTATTTACAGTAAACACATAAAACCTAGAGAAAAACAACCCACAAGGCTCAGAAACGCAAGAAGGATCAGATTGTCCCACCACCACCAGCATCAAAACACACAGTCTTCCAATCAACAACAGCAACATATTGCGGTTATGTCTGACAATCAGTCACCGGTTGGTCAATACCCACAATATTCAGTCTTCTAATTTCCCATCCAGTATATATCCCGCAACCCCGGGATCCCACTGCATTACTTTCATCTACAGTCATACTCGCACTAACCGACATGTGCTTATGGATGAAACGCACCAGGGGATTTTACACAGACTCATTCACCAAGATAATGTCAGCAGGTGACCAGTAATCAACTATAATAGTTTTACAGCAATTTTCTAGGATGGAAGAAAAGCCAAAGAAATTAGACTAAACGATGACCTAAAGGTGGAAAGAATCGAAGCGACAGCTTCTTCAATTGACAGAAGAGTTCATGCCATTAGGAAAACAGTCTTCAGTTTGATTCGGCTACATTCAACGACACGAGGAAATATTCTGACTAATATAGTTGACGAAATGGAGCAGATGAAAACCTTCAACAGTCAATTAAGCCATCGGGTCAGTAACATTCAGTGTCGTTCAATGCGTGATAATTGGCTGTTTTCCATGTCCTGGAAGAAAAATATATTAATTGTACAATGCTACAACATACACGGAACCCTGATTTTAAAGTCACTTTCCTTGCTGGTATACAAAGAGACTTTGGGAAATTGGAAGAACACATTAGTGGTAGCAGTATTGGACTCGTACACAAAAAATAATCGACACAAAAGTAATGACGCTCTTTTGCCAAAAATGTAAATCGATCTTTTGAAAGAAAATGGTGCCTATTCAAGATGAGAAATTTAATGTTATATTAAAGATAATGCTTCTTTGTTTAATGGTGAATGTAGAGAAAAAAGACAGTAAACGAAAGTACTTGGATTGATTACAATTCTTTTCAATCTGATGGAAATAAAAGAAATTAATAATGAAGGAAAAATAAAACAAAAGTTTTGCCAAAATAATAAATTTCTCTAAAATAGATCAAGAAAGCAAACTTGCACTATTTACGAAACGAAAACCCACAGAATCTAAGGAACCCTTTTTAAATACAAATATTTGAAAATAAAAACAGTAATCCATCCTCTGCAAATAATTATAAAGGTATATCATTGCTTAGCTGTACAAGACAGGTTTTCATCGGCATATTAAATTATATGCTCTTCTCTCCTCTTGGATCATTAAATATACCATTATTACTGAGGCGCCATTTGTTTCTAAGATGAAGAATGACTCCTATACGTTCTTGCCAATAAGGATTTTACTGTATGATTATCAGAAGCAACCGATCTTAGAATCTTTTAAGAGAGAGAGAGAGAGAGAGTGTGTGTGTGTGTGTGATTCCAATTTTTAGCGAAGCTTTAACAATTTTTCAGTCATATCGGTACTATGTCTTCAGTGTGGCTTGTTATAGTGATGTCAAGCACTGATGCTTCATGCCTCAGACAAGTGGCATCATGTCCCACCCAGTCACATTATCCTGACACCAGGCCGACCAGTCCTAACAATCTCTTAATGCTGAGCGCCAAGCGAGGCAGCTGCTAATACTATTTTTATTTTATACGTCTTCGGTACGACTCAGCCGGGTTCGAACCCGCGACCTCCCTTTGCGGGGGTAAACAAAAATAAAAATGTTGGCCCCCAAATAGCTTGACCAAATAATCTTACTCTGATTTGTAGAGAACAAGCGAACAAGAACGAATTCTGTCCATTTTATGAGCTCAAAACAAAAATTATGAGACAAAAGAAAAAGAAAATTAGACAGCTTGGAAATGAAATCCCAGCCCCTACCCCTAAGCCCCTTAAATGACCCGTCCCGAAAGACGAAGGAACAAATTAGAAAAAAAACAAAGAGTGCTGTTAAAACGGCCAGGAGCTATTAAATTAATCTCTCACTTTCTGATTGATAGACTCGTGAGTCTGTTAATGACCCATCAATCTCTGATTGATAGACTCGTGAGTCTGTTAATGACCCATCAATCGCCGATTGATAGACTCGTGAGTCTGTTAAGGACCTATCGGTCCTCGGCTTGTCTTAATCGACATTCATTAGTACAGTTCGCGCAATCCTGATTTTGTATTTATTATTTTCAAGGATTTTACAAGTACTTCCAAGGATTATTTTGTTTTGTGGAAATTAATCTATCTCCAAATGTTACTTTGTCAACTATCAGTCAAATGTAACTTGATCTGCCAACTGTTAACCCATTTTTCCCCATTATCTTCGGACAATACACAAAGCACAAAAAATTACATATAAAAACAATACATTTTTATTCAGTTTTAACAAATTCAATTCCTCAAATAAATTTGAGGCATTTTCGGCAAAATTATGGAAGAAAACCCCATAAATTTAAATATTGTTCAAGTTTGTATGAACCCTGATTCCTTTATTTCCTTTCTTATCATCATCGTTGTATCTGTATTAATAGTAGTAGTAGTTGTAGTTACAATACTGAACACTACTTATAGCATCAAATTATACCGTAGATGTCGCTTTTGTTGCTACTATTACTAATACTACTACTACCACTCCACATGACCCATACACTCCCCACTTAAAACCCCGCCACTATTTAATCACATGTATTCTATTTTAATCTCTTCCTCGTCGGATCAATTTGAGGTGTATTACACCTGCAAATTGTCGCCTGACAATCTATTTTGCTTGGACGAAGCGCGGGCTCGACTCAGTTGAATGGAATTTTCCACTGAAACGATAGTGAACATATTGAATATCACTAGTGGATCACACGTGAAACGCATAATATTATGCACCACTTGCAAATAATTATTAAATTAATATTAAATAAACGAAGTCCCGTCTCGACATGGTTTAGATAGTTATTTTAGAACATCACCTTATAAAATTAAAGTGCAGCGGTTTCTAGCATATACAGACACACACCGCAATCACCAATCTCAGACAGAAGTACGTTTTAATCGAATGATCATCAAGAGCAGTTGATGGTCTATCCTTCATCGTCTTCCATCATGACGTCCCAAATGTCCACGACGCCGTGGATACGTACAAAAACATACCTGTAAAACAGAAAAAGGTGGTGGGGGGGATTTGTTTAAACTACCATGCTAGGCCGTCTGCATGTAGTATAATGTATATTTTGTGTGTGTACGTGTATTACTGCGGGGTAAGTGCGTGGAATGAAATTAGGGTGGCCGCTGACGAACTTAATAATAATAATACCGTACACTCATTATCACACACTGAAAAATAATGACCACGTTAAGAAGGAGACAGATCAGCTGGAAAAAAATCAGACGATTGGCCACCCAAAATGAAAGTAAGAAACAAATTGAGTTGTGTGTTATCTTAATTACTGGATAAGATCGTAGAAGGGCTGAACAATGGACTGAAGACAACAAAGTGCAGTCAGGACGCGAAACAAATCCGGCTTTTACCGTATTTGAGTTTTAGTTTTACTGTACGAGTATGTGTTTGCAATACAGAGAAAGGGGCAGAGAAAAAATAGTCTCGTTTGTGAGCTTAGCCGAGAAGAGAAATAAAGAGCGATTCACAAAAGAGATTATGGTTTTATCAGAATAGTAATGTGTTATTCTCTGTTCTGCTAATGGAAAATTCCATCCGTCTGGGTGAGAAACGTGTGTCGACGGGTCATCTCAGATTACATTTTATTTATCGGTTGGAATTTTCCATCAGTAGAAAAGTGCATGACACAGAAAAGGATATCAGACGAATAATCTAATTACAAACACCGTTAATAAATTTAAAAAAGACAAATGGACTCTCGCATTACTTTTGAAGTATAATACAATCTCTTCAGCATTTTATTGTGCTTTAAGTGCAAGGGACAATTTTGTATGCACAAATTTTAAGCCGCATGAACTTGCCTAATGCAAACAGTCATTAAAAAAATGAAATACAAGGTCAAAAAGGTCCATATGTTTTAATAGCTATGATAAATATAAAAAATGTTATCTGGGAAATATTGCATAAAAATACAGTAGTAGCTTTAAAAATCTTAACATTGCGTAACGTTTAAAATCAGACGGATTAGTGAGACAACAATTTCAGTTGTGTTCAAAGCTATCACACGACTTCTTGTAACAAGCTATGAACGAACGAAGTAACTGTACAGACCTATCCATTTATATTTCTCCTCGCCATCACATCGTGGTCGGAGAGGGTGTGTTTCGATGTTTACAAGCAGCGAGTTTATCTCAACATCGGTTCTTTAAAAGAAAATATACATTAAAAATATTGTATTTACAAAATGCTATCATATTATGACCACTTATATTCAAATTGCCAGATACTTGCAGCTATGTGAAGCCCACTTTCGCTTCTTTTCTTTCTCTTTTTTTTTAAAACAGAGCAGGTGCTCGGTTTTATATCATAACGGATCTTAAGATTTGTACAATAAACACATTTTTGTTACAATGTCATTTGCTCGGTCAAAACAAAAGTATGCCGTATGTACTGTAGCGTATTGCTAATTTTTTTCCAGAGAATGTCAGAATTTCAAAGAATTTCAAACAGAAATATAGTGTGAATAAAGTGTATGTAAAATTAATGGAATATTTTCAACTAGAAAATATAATGTAAAAAAGTGTATGTAATATTGATGGAATGCGGTATTCAGAGGAATACAAATCGTTCATTTATACAACATTTACATTTTCAAAATGGTAAAATACCTAATTATCAGCAAGAAGAACATTTATGTGGAACTTGAAAATATTCTGTTATTATTATTATTATTATTATTATTAAAAGCAATGCTTGACCTCAAAAATTACTTATTTAATTTGCAATCCAGCTGTGATATTTTTTTCGTAGATCTATTAACTTTCTAAAGAAATTTATATCGTTATAATTGACGAAAACTAATCATAATGTGAAAGGATAAATATTAAAAATATATGCAAAGCTCATCGCCTGGCAAGTATGAAGAGATGTGGGACATATAAAAACGGAATTAAATGTGGAAGGAAACTTTCCTTTTAGGAACAAGTTCTTGGCAAAGAAAGCGACTACAGAAGGATTTGATTTTCAACGTGCAATTAAAGTAGGATTAATGATTATGCATAAATGGATTAGTTGGTAAGTAATACTGTAGCTGGTAGTAATACTGTAGTTAGTAGGTAATGCTCTGGTTGGTTGTAATACTGTATTTAGTAGTAATAATGTAGTTAATAAGCTTTATTGTAGCTGGTAGTAATACTGCAGTTAGTTGTAATACTGTAGTTGGCAAGTAATACTAGTTGGAAGTAATACCGTAGTTGGTGGTAATACTGTAGTTCGTAGTAATACAGTACTTGGCAAGTAATACTGTAATTGTAGTTGGCAAGTAATACTATAGTTCGTAGTAATACTGTAGTTGGCAAGTAATACAGTAGTTAGTAGTAATACTGTAGTTGGCAAGTAATACAATAGTTAGTAGTAATACTGTAGTTGGTAGTAATACTGCAGTTGGTTGTTTGTTATACTTATGTTGGTAGTAATACTGTAGTTGGTTGTTTGTAATACTTATGTTGGTAGTGATACTGTAGTTGGTAAGTAATACTGTAATTGGTAATACTACTGTAGTTGATAAGTAACACTGTAGTTAATAAGTAACACTCTAGTTGATAAGTAACACTCTAGTTGATAAGTAACACTGTAGTTTATAAGTAACACTCTAGTTGATAAGTAACACTCTAGTTTATAAGTAACACTGTAGTTGGTAAGTAATACTTTAATTGACAAGTGATACTGTTGTTAGTAAGTAATACTTTGTCCCCGACGACTTCTCCGGAAAATACATGAATCACGATCACACAGTAGGAGCGACAACCTTCAAGCCGAGTTGTTGGAACTAAAATAAGTTCGTTATGTTAGTTCATCGACCGTTGTTCAACTTGTCAAAAGTTAAGAAAATAATACAACACACCGCTTACTTTTCAACTCATCACAAATTATAACTATTATAACTTCCATATACACAATTATATATATATATATATATATATATATATATATATATATATATATATATATATATATATATATATATGTAATGGTCTCCTACTCCACCTGATCTTCCTCATTATTATTAGTAGCAGTGGTATCAGGCACCTTCGGAGGTTTAAAGAGGCCCGGACCACTTCAACAGTTGGAGGCCAATAGGCAATGGATATACTGAAATTTCGCAATTAATTGAATGTCACAATAAGTCCAAAAGACAACTAATTGCTTCCGAGGTTAAATGTATATGTGTGTGTGTGTGTGTGTGTGTGTGTGTGTGTGTGTGTTAAATTGTCAAAGTTTATTTTATCTTGAATCACATTATGAAAAAATGAAAAGATTATGGAAAAAAGGAAAAGATTATGGTACATACTGCACTTAGTACCATTTGTATTCATTTCTGAGCCGAGTCCAACTGCAAACTGCACAGACCCACGTCGATCGTTGCATAATTCGCGGGGAAAATCTATCTCCAGGAGTTATTAAAGGCAAGTAAGGGCGGTGATCGATTCATGAAACGCCTTAACTCATTCGGAACCAAGAAGTAAGTAGCATGTAGATTTTACACTTGAAGTAAATCACGGAGAAATATCATGCCCAAAGGCTGAAAGCCTCGTTCTACATCACTACGTTTATATACTTCGCATAGTGTACTTCTGTAAAACCCTGGATACCAACTATCCCAGTACTGAATATAAAATCTGATAGACAGAACTCACTGATTAGAGTTCGGATAAATCAGCAGTTTGTGGTTACTATCTGGTTTACTTGTGAAAAGTTAACACATATAAATGTCAATATTTGTTTGCAAGTTATACACAAATGTAACCTGATATGAGGCAGCTTCTTTTGATGGGACAGAAAATGGGCTGCTAATTATCGACGTTGACAGATTATTTACTGTGAAAACAAATGTAGGACCACTACAACATTTTTGCCATGGAACAAGTTACAAGAGTATAAAGCGAAATGTTATCAACGGAACATCTTTCTCATCTCGCAGCAATCCGGAGTGTTCGTCTTTCAGGTATATCGATGAAATAAACAGGAGCAACTTTGTATGCGTCCACTGCATGCTATGGTAACGTTGATTTAATTTTGTACAGTACTTTGTATGTCCACGGTTTAGCACAAAACAATCAAAGCAGACAAAATAAATTTGGCCTGCATACATATGTGTAATTGTAGGCAATATACACTATTTCCTGACACAAAATACGTTTGCCTCAAAGAAACAACACATGCAGATGACATGATTAAGAATGTGTAGATATGGCAGAAACGTTTTCACTGTTCTTACATTTTTTAATTCCTTGGTCACACTTTTGGGAAATAATCTTATCAACACGATTAAAAAGAATTTACTGGAGGTAGATCAGACACCAATATACCTAACGAGATCTAAATTGGCGAACTAGTGTCATAGGCCGGTAACTACCAAATTTGTTTCCCATTAGTTTAGTCGTGTAGTAGGGTGAGAATCGACAAGTATGCGAAGCAGAGAACCAGACTAATGGATGCACTGTTTCATTAGGAAAAATACAGAGATTCCGTTTATTCTTCAGGATGGAGGGTGCACAAATGTTATCAAATTTGTTAATCCTGAGAAAAATGGAAATGAAAAATTGTACAGTTGTAAATGCAAGGAAAAGTACAGATTTTGTATAAATAAAAGTGCTAATTCGTGCTCCATTAAAAGTTCAGGTTCTAATTCTTGTAAAGACGAAAATATTTATCAAGGTTCCGATGTAGATAATGCTAGTATTTGTACTCTTGAAAGTAATGGTTATTATTCACGTGTGGAGGAGGTGGAAGCTTACTAGTAGATTACAGACTGTAAAAACGGAGGAGGTTCCAAATGGCTTTACGCTACAGCATACACTAACAATCCCACTATATTATTCATTATTGAAATACCACTGAATCACCCTCATGTATAACAAAACCGTAATAATATATTAAGCTTTGACACGTGTTTTGAAGTACAGGTATACTATGTATAAAATTATGACTGTTCCTTAGTTTGTATTCATATAAGTATTTTATACAGTGTGCAAGTCATTTTAGTCAGGATGAAAATGGGTGTATTTCCAGTGCTACAGTTGCAGCTAAATATATATTTTTGTAATTCATAAAGAAACCGATCACATATGTGATTACGCGAACAATTGGGTGCAAGTATGACTAATGGCATACATACAGTATTTCTCCTGTGAAAATTATAACAAGGGTTACTGTAAATACTCGAATGCAAGTCAGGCCCAACTTCAAACAATATACACCATGATCTGCAGCCGCATAATGCTCTGGGGACATCAGGGTTTATTTTGTTTATTCTACTTATTACTCCAAAGAAACAATATTGACTTGGATCTACTGGCACATTATGCGACGGCAGATCTGGTTATGTGTAGTTTGTAGTTGGATCCAATATATACTTGAGTACATACGATAGGTATATACATTAGTTGATTATGTCAGATCTGATGAAAACTATATTTAAAGGTCTACTAGTGTACTCACACAACTTGCGCTGATGTGATACATTTAGTCTTCTATATGTGACGTGTAAAGGTAGTATGTCAAATACCTCATCAATAATAAAAATAATGACAACAAAACATCGATTTGTTTCCGCTGGAGGCAGCGCGCACCTAGCCGATTTTGAAGTGAAGGGCAATAAAATCGTAGGGAATTTTCCGAAACGTGTTTGCTGATCGAGGTAGAATGTCTTCCGTTTTGAGACTTTGAGTTACAAATAGCGATGGAAATGTGTACAAGGCTCCATCTGTTGCTCGTTCTGGAATTTAAGCCTTTCACATGTTTTGAACAAGGAGTAAATGAGGAAGAAATCTCTCTTTTATCACATTGAAGAATGAGCTTTGTGCTTTCCAACAGCACATGTTGTCGTCACACTTCACAATCTGAAGCAAGTATTGGCTTGAGTACACATGGGTGTCACACCAGTTTTGATCTCTACACAATATATCTTGTTCCATGTTCTCTGAATTTAATGGATCCATATACTCAGCAATGGTTGGGTAATTGTCTACAGTCAAGTGTGACCATATTTCGCCCAACGTTTTTCAAGTAAATTCAAATTTTTTCTTCTCTAGCTCAATGTCAATTGTCTTACCTGGTTTTTCTAATGGATGTCATAGTTGTCATGAGGTAATATTATTCCACTCAATTCCCTGCTCAGTGGCGCCATCTTTCTCTCCGCTCTGTTAAAAGCACTTCGTCCCGGAGGATTTGTTGCAACGAAGACAGAGTCAAGATCATGTTTTAAGAAATGGTGGATGGCAACCTTAATGACTTTTTGATAACGTGGGTTTTCATACGGCCCACCATCAACAGCAGAGGCGTAGCTGGGGGGGGGGGGGGGGGCAGGGGGGTGCATATGTCCCCGGGCGCCAAGGTACAGGGGCGCCAAAATGAGGCTTACAACGTTACATTATAATAAGTAAACAAGGGTAATATTCAAAAATGTGATTAAACGGGGAGGGGGCTGGGGCGCCAATTTTATAGTTCGTTCCCGGGCGCAAAATATCATAGCTACGCCTCTGATCAACAGTAAACACGAGAATCGGCTTGATCAGTTTATCAACACCAGTCATGATTATGGTATCGAACTCTGTCAGACACAGCAAGTCAAATCCTTGGTTGGGTACTGTTGAGGCGGAGTGTTTTCCAGATCGGATGGCTATAAACGTTGGGCCAGAAAAGCCAACAGCGTCTCTGCTTCCAAGACCGTTGCGATGACTCTAAATGCCAGCATACACTGAGGATATATCAGCTTGTGCTCGGCAGCAATTATCCAGTCATGGTCAGGAAGGCTTATTTTATACTCAGCGTGCAGTAACAGTGGACTGTGCTTATTGGCAGCGACCAGACCAAGTTGGACGCGAAATTTATGGTCCTGGCTGATAAAACAAACCTCATCCGGTCCAAGCATGGGAGACAGTTCTTCCAAATGTCTTATTGTAGCTGTCCAAAACTGGTCACCCATATATTTAGTGTGATGATCATTTTGCGCTCAGATTAACTCTGCTGGGACAGTGGTTACATGACGCTTACCTTCTGTCGACGAACTACGCGTAGGAAGTAGACGAAGGTATAGTCCACGTCGACTTATATTGAGGCCATCTTTTTAAATGCTATGTTAATTGATCTAAGGTTTTGAATCTTCTGCAGTTTTCGAACTGTCTTTTTTCATGAGATGCCGAACCATGCATTGCGATATCCAATATAATTAGCAAAATCAATGGTTGTTCCTCTTCGATTTTAAATTGACCACATCTGGCCCAGATATTCATTTTTGTGTGCAGTTCAGGATTATCGTCCAATAAAGCATTCGGTTTTTGTTTTTTCAAATCCCTTGCTTTCTGGGATCTTCTTTGATCATCAATCCTCCTCTTAAGTTTCTTTCCAACTCAGTTTTTTCCTTTTTGTTTATCTTTTAACTCTAAGTTCTGCTCATTTGAAAGTAGTTCTTTTTTTCTGCCGATTATACAAACCATCGAGGTCAGAATTTTTTTTATTACATCAATTTGTGACTTTAAATGAAATTGAATAGTAGCATTTCTCGGAGTAGCCATATGGCTTTTAGAAGACAATGTTTCAGAAATAATATTATTCAAGGCATCAGTCGGTTATTCACTGGGGTATAAACTATCCTGAGTGAAAACATTTTTTTTTTTAAAACTGATGATGCTTGTTTTGTCCAAATGTTAAATGATCCTTTTCTCGTAACGGAGATCGCCTTGATCTCTTGCAACATATGGTTAACTTTTTCAGCGAAATATGTATCTTTTTTTATACTATTCCACTTTATAAGTGCTAAATAAAGACTGATCTAATGTATTTTTATCCATTGCTATGGGCTGCCAAAACGTCATGAAAATTAAAACTAATGTAACACTGGACACCTGACGTTGTACGGTTTCAACAGCTGGCTCAATCTTCAAAGTTCCTCTCTCCCCTCATCCTGTCTTTTTTAGACTGCTTTTTTAAAAATGTCATCAAGCTTCAAAGACACTTTGTACTAGTAGGACCGTTTATAATCTAGCACCTCAGTGGTGTCAACAAAACGTTTTAAATAAAAAGAAAAAAAGCTAACATTTGGTATATTTAATCCCCTTAATGTGAAAAAAACAAAACATGTAATTGATAGAGTAGCGCCAAGGTTGGGCCCAGTGTCGGAAATCTTATTATCACCGGAAGTATAGAAATATTCCCATCGCGTTTTTCGTAAAACATCGATAAATGCACAAATAATCTTCATTTTCTTCTCTGTAAGAAAAGATTTCCATTTTTGATACACATTTCTGAGTTATTTAGCTAAAACTGACCATTCTGATATATACTGTGTATAATACTATAGTACATCTTTAAAGCATCATGCAGTATACTTTGTATTATGCTAGTTAATAAATCAGATCTTGATATAAAAATAAGTTATTGTTTTCTTATTAAACTGAGTAACACACTTATTAACATGTTAAATACATGCCACGTTTGAAATACATGTTACCAAGCAGAGAGCCATATATTTTAACCATTTAGGACCCTTTTTTCTAATATAATTTAAGAATCTAGCACCATGCACAAATTTAAGCATATATTTAAATAATTTCTCAGTCACACACACACACACACACACACACACAATCAAGCATGTATCAATCTTCGAAAGCCAAGAATCAACCATCCACTTCGTTCCACATCAACCGCTGCATATTTAACTAGCTGAAACGGTCTTTTGAATTGGTGCCCTCTAGCTACTAAATAGTCCCCTGTCCGTGACAAGCAAAATGAATAAACCTATAAGAGAATGTTTTTTTTACGTGAATTGTTAGGTCTCAAATAAGGCGATATCCGCAATATCTACATTCATTGACTCAGAATTAAAATTTGCTTAGAATGTTTAAATTAGAGAAATTTACGTGTGGTATTTGTCGTTGTGTACAGCGGCGGCAATGTTTATTCCTAACAATCTTTCAATTTAAATGTAACAAGGGATCTGACTGGATTAGTTCTTTCAGCTGCATCCAGTCAGATAGCGGAACAGTAGATTCTGTTTCAATTTTCTAAATTAATCCGATTAAAATCAGATCGTCACAGCCCTAGGTGGAAATCTGATGGATACGAATAAAAGTCAATGCCCTAGGTGGAAATCTGATGGATACGAATAAAAGTCAATGTTCTGATGACATTGCAGTACACCAATCAAATCTCAACTTTCAAAGTTTTGAAAGTGACACGCGTCATTCGGAACATACCGTTAGGAACAACAACTCTCCCTAACACGAATTTGTACTGCTTGATCTGATAGGCCACTAAAAATAAGTGGACTCGAAATTCGAAAGGTCACAAAAACATTAACTTTTTATTGGAGTCTGTCATATTTCCATTTATGGCAGTGAAGATGTGATTTTAATAAGATTGCTTGCTAAGTATCATTTTGTTAAATTTGGGAGGAAATGAATCTATGACCATTGGCTAGATAATACGTCATGCACGATGAAAGGTAGCATTTCCATAACATTTGTTAACAATTTAATTCTCCTCTAGTCATTCCTCTCGAAAACATTTCATGTACCTATCCATAGATATGTCGATATTTTATTTGCACATACTGGTTTCCTTTTCCCTATGATAAACACGGGAAATGGGAGTGGGGCATCAATGATGTATGGAATGTGCTTGTTTTTGGACATGGCTCTCCAAATATGAAAATGTATTACAATGTACAAAGAATGAGGGATAATTATATCATCAAGTATGGGCTTATCTTTATAGAAATAAAATATGTACATTATATGCTAACTTAAGTTTGATCCAACAATAATCCCATCAGGTCAACCCCCCCCCCCCGCCACCAGTAAAACGAAAACAGTTTTCACAATTAGAGGTCATGCAGTAATCCTCATGTGGAATGGAATATAATAATGAAATACTTGAAAACAGCCAAATAATCAGATTGTCAGCGACATACATTGAAGGACTGGTTTGGTCTTTATTGTCAAAATAGGATACCATGGGATTGGGCACACGTTCTAACTTAAATTAGCCTTTTCCCTAACCGGTTGGTCCATTTTTGCTTAAATTCAAATCATCTCTGACAAATACTTTTAAACAAACAACATGCAGGATACATTGTACACTTCTGGAGAATTCATCTCATACAGGTATATTTTATTTACATCTAAGTCTTCTGAGAGACATGGGTCTTTTTCGATGTTTGTAAGTTTTATAGTGAATGCATTTTGGTTATTTTAGTGTTTCACAAAATTTGCTGTTATTGACAGCACAACTGTGTAAATAACGTGTTAGGGATATGTATATATATATATATATATATATATATATATATATATATATATATATATATATATATATATATATATATATATATATATATATAGTTTTTATTATATAATCTTTATTTGAGTCGTTTGCTTAGCGAAATGGTTTATTTCTTTAATTTTGTGACTGACCTATATGATAAGAAGATTATATGTATGTACTATTTCCATTCATAAATCAAAGTCTAATTGCCAAGTACACGTCAACATTACATTTCGGTCTAAATAGGCCACGAACGAGTTGGATGAAGATAAGGAATGCATCACGTGATCCTACGAGAGCATCTGTACTCTGGGCATGTCAAAATATCCTAGAAGGTCATTGGTTAAAGTATTATAACAATCAAGTTTAGACTGCTAAAGTGTTTCGCAATATAAAATAACTTAAATGTTTGGTAATATTTTCTAGTAAGTTAGATTTGTTTATTTGCTGCGCATTAGGTGATTATGTTTAGGAATCAGATACGAGCGTTCTCATTCTGCCATGTACCAGTTTTGTAAATGTTTTGAGAGGAATATTTAGTTATTCGTTGAAAATGCAGAGCTGAAACGTTTATTCTAAACAGAGGGTACCATACTGGATTATTGGGAAACATTCAAGGACTTGGTTATTTCTTAATTTCTTTGGATCACCTAGAACATTCTAGAACATTTGTGACATTCAACTTTCAATTGATTTCCCTTGCAGTAAAAACTTTTGCATATTAGAACAACGATTCGTCTGTTGTGCTAGCACATAAGCACATTATAATTTTCATTCGGAATACTTTTGGAGCGTTTCCGGATTACTGTATAATTCATGGTATATTTTGGAAATTCTAGGAATTAATTCCATATTGTATTTTATTTTTACTACTTTCACTTTCTTTGTCTTTATATTTTATGGAAATATATTTATATTTTGGATTATAAAATGTTTGTTTGGTTTTCCTTTTTTCTTTTCTTTTCTTTTATCTTGCTACGTAGTTTAAACCCCTAGTACATAACAAAAGGCCGTCTCAAGCTGATTAGAAGAGTCGCTATATGTTAGTCTGTGTTCTATGGTAGTTCCAGCTGCTGGCTACTGTGAATACGAGAGCTAGATATCTTTCCTATAATTTCCCCACATTTTTGGTATTTTGTAACCGCTTGTTAATGTGTGTGTGTTTATGTGTGACATCACTAGCATTACCCCATTTTATGTTGTTTTCTTAAACATTAAAACTTGTCACGGTCGTAACTTCACTCCTTTATGTCATCCTTTGTATATTAGCCTAATAATTCATTGACATTAATACTTTCACTGGCATTAATATCCTTTTCCCTTGGCATAAATTCTGAGTCATTATCCATGCATTATGATTTCGTAGAAAAATTACACCCAAAAATGAACAAAATAATTGAGGTCAACAGTAACGTTTCAGCTAATTGATTGAAAGGATATATTTTGCCAGAGCATATGTCAAAATATCAATACATGACATCATGTTTATGTCAGAGGAAAACACCTAAACCATACACTAGAAAAGACATTCAAACAGTAACATCTCGTTTACTTATCAATCGATGTAGAAACAGGCCGTGAAAGGTTGTATGTTAATTGTCACTTGTACATGTGCGCATGTTATTAGTACAATATAGCTATGTGTCGTTGAAAATGCTAGTCTACGCAATATGTGGGTGAGAATGGACGAGGTCCCTATCCTCCTGAAATATACGTCCAAGTGTAGGCTGATTTCCTGGGTATATTTGTATATGCATATAACCTGATTCTATTTTTGGTCTCATTAAAACCAAACATTTTCAATTTTTCAAACACACTCTTGAAATATTTGACAACAAACCCCTGTGAACACGAATGAGCAAAACACTTGAAGCAGACAAACTAAATTTTGCAAACTTATCTGTATTTATATGTGGATGACCTGTCAAGATTATTAGGCCATTAACGCAATTTTCCAGCATATTTTTACACGATGAAGTAATAGTCATTCCAGGGAGACAACTGAAATTTGGCAATGCTGCATATTAAGTGCATCTCCTGATTTAAATCCAACATTTAGTACAATATGTATTTCAATGACTTGGCTTTTTCAGCCGTTGAATGCGCACCTTCCACTTTGTGCTGAGAAATACTTTCTCATCTGCTATGGGTAGAGAATTTTCTTTGTTTCAGAATCAGCCTGAGCCTTAAAAAATTCGTTCTGTTAAGACATTATGCTAAGCCATCAATATACAAAATTCCAGTATCATTCTCATCTCAAAACAATTTTGAGATCTTAATGTTTGATAGCATATAAGTTCACCTGTTGATAAATACACCTATATTGGATCCGTATGTTGACTCTAGGGGAGGATGCATATCGCCTAGATTCATGAAAACAGAACCAGACAACGTCTTTACACCGCCAGCTTCAGCGGGTACAGCTGAATTATGCCGATATCACAAAACGTCGCAGTAAGTTTCTTTCTTTTAGAACTGTTCTCCAACAGTGTTATTTTGTGTAATTTGTTGACTCCGTCATGCGCATCGGTGTAGGATAGGAAAATTCCAACATGCGGTTCAGAATTTTGCGTCATACACTCGGCAAAGTGACGCAGATGTTTGATCCCGATGGCATAAGTTTCCTATAATATATTATAGTATAATGAAGGATTCTTTTTCTCACGTTTCTGCAAACAAAGTTGGGCGATGTTAAATGGCTTATTGTAAATGCTGTTGTGACTTTGAAACAGCAAAATGTCCATCGATAAATTACTTACCATACGATAAAGACTAAAAAGCTTGGTTTACATTGAAAAACATAACTGTAAAGTTTCAATGACGGTTTTAACATATTTTATCTTTCAAATAAATTTGGTTAAAACGCCTATAGCAATTGCAATACACAGCGTCTGAATTGAATACTGCAGATAATAGGAACAGGTTTTTGAAAAAGTCCAATATTGTCCATTAAACAAAAAATAAGGAAATAGTCATCAAATCAACTTTGATCTAGAATTTATTTACCATTCAAAATAATAATGAGAACATAATTTAAAAAACCCACACAAATCCAATTAACATTTATAACAACGGCTTTTTGGGCTCAAAATGTACCAAAGAATATGTACATATATCTATGTCAATCAATGCGAAACGGCCTATTTGCGGATCACTTAACATTAACCACTACTTGTTTTTAGTACGTAAATGTGAGGCAATTATCGTTTGTCTTGATTACTTTAAAAAATGTTCAAGTGATGATGTAAACTGGGAAGTATTTGATACTTTGTATGCAATATAAAGTTAAAATACACCGTGAATCAGGATAAAGGTCACGTGTGTGGTAGGATAAAAAAAAGCTAACCTACGCTACACTGTAAAACACTACCATAGACATAAAGACGTGTGAGAAATGGTGCTCTTGTCTTTCAAGTTTACGCTTGATTGGCTAAACATTACGCCTGATTGGTTAAACGGCGCGTCTTTGTTTCTCAAGTTTACGTCTGATTGGTCAAAGTTTACGTCTGATTGTTTAACAGCAGATCACTAACCAATTATTACAGACGCTTTATTATCAATTTACAGTAGATTTATTGTCAGTCTAAGACACTTCAACAGGATTCTCAAGGGAGTTCACATTTTAGATTCGGATCAACGTACCATCGTGTTCTCACTGCTATTTCAAACTCAACCATTGTCTATGCTGTTTTTCTCTATTTCTGAGATGGATCTTATAATATCTTGACATAATTACATTTGCATTTCAGTTTCTTAATTTAGAGCTGTTTAAAGTAGTCTAAAAGGAACTTTAAAAAATAAGTTTTTTTTAAAGGTCAGTAGGAATTTTTTGTCTTTAAATGGATGTAATTTAAACCTGCTGAACTCCAAAATATTTATTGCAAAGGAGTAGTCTTCTTATCAGACAGCCTCAGGTGAAGTACAAAAAAGGCTTATTTTTGTAACATATATTTTATTGTAAGACTCACACGAAGAAGGTAATCTTTTCGAAAAGAGCAGATAGTCTGGAATGCATGTGCATAACGATTTCTAAGTTTGTTGTCTTCCCTGCTTACCAACTGTGAGACATTTTTCCATTTAATCATACCGGAGGCGACGGAAGGACACACTTTACTAATTGTATGGAAACATGGAAACCAGCATGGAAATGGTTGAACATAAAATAGAGTGTATATGGATTTGGGTGACCATGATTGGTTTATAATGAAAGTTGTATTGTAGGATGATGAGTCTTTTGAGAGCTTATCCAAGTTGTAACTTACAAAAAAGAGACTTGTATTCTTGATGGAATTTCAGTCCTTTAACAGTCTTGAGTTTGGAACACTCATTCCTGAAATTAGCACTTGTGACTTGACTCTCTGATGCCGAATTGAAAGCACATGTTTCAAACACATGTAGGTCTAGGAAAGGCGGCGGCTCATATACTATTTTCTACACAGAAGCTGTCATCCAGGTTTCATCTATACTATAAATAAAGGTTTGATCATGAGCACTCAGAAATTTAAAGTTATTGAATTTGTAATATCATGATGTTTCCATATGTTTGCAATGGGAACTGAATTAGTACCCTGAGTCCGGAAACAAAACACAAGTAAATTTGATAATAACTCTTATATGATTTTCTGGAGAATTGCAATGATTTATTCCAATAAGTCGACAACATTGACAATATAAGGTTGGCATTTGTATATCCGCATCGATTACTTGGATGATTTTATTTAGGTATTCTTTTGGTATTGTGGCGAGAACATTAGCTACAGTACCAGCCGTCTCCAAACCAGCTATTAATCTCTTGAGTTTGGATGATAGACATTTAGAAAGGGCAACGTAAGGAAAGATGTATCTTTTTATACTGCAGAGCGACTGTGTTCATTTTAATACATGAATATTTGATGTGCAATAATTTATTACATGCTGCCTTATGGAGGTGGATATCCGCTATAATTGTATGCATGTAGTCTCTAACCTTCCTTGATGCATTATTGTAAATGGCTGCGTGTAATAGCTACTTTCATAAATCTATCCATGTATATTGCATTCTTCATTGATGCAAACTGTACGTGGCAATTTGCAAGTGCTACTTTCCTTCAGCATTATTGTCAATGGCTGCTTGCAAGTGTTACATTCATAATTCTAGTCATGAATTTTCTAATCTTCATTGATGCATGCTGTAAATGGCTGCTTGCAAGTGCTTAGATCTACTTTTGTTCTGCGTCATTGTATCTTGCCATTTGCTAACTACTGTATTGATTCTGTACTTTGTCGTATGGCAAATGCTATGTCAGTTATTATAAGTTTTAATATTCTATTTATAAACTTGCTATATCACAAGTTACACAGACTGCACCTTCTAAACTTATGATTATAATTTAGCACCAAGCACGTGGCAAGTTAGCATCACGGAAGTTAGTATACAATAATGCCTCATTATGACAATAGAGGGCGCTGTGATATGTCAATTTGTTACAATACGACTACTCCCATGACCCTAGCAACGAGAGGTTATACCACTTTACGGCATATTTGGGCCTCTAATTTAAAATATCATTTGGATTATATTACCGCATTACAGTCAGCTGATTTCGCTGTCAGTATTAACATTGGGAAGAGAGGTGGCGTGCAAGAAGCACAAAACAAATTAAATGTATCAAATTTTATGCAGTTAGATCTATTTACACAATGTTATTTTTCTGCTGACCCTTCCCACACCATTTTTATTTGGACATTTTGTGGGTGTAAGTTACCACTATCGCACGGTTGCAGAATAGGGTAGCCGCTGATAAGTTATTGAAACAAGATGGCCGCTATCGCTTAACCGGCTTGAAGCAGCTGTTCCATTTTTTTAGTGCCGTTTTCATGATATTTGTGCTTGTTGCCTGTTTTCATCTACGTTATTGTGTTCATCATGTATTGGCTGTTAAATTCGTACGTGTTTCTTCATCTCCTTGTTTTGGAAATGAGAACAATTAGACTTTTTTCTCAACTGTCTTGCTCCACTGTTTTTGAACAAACCGCCATCACGTGATACTCGCCAGTCAACCCGTTTATGCTACGATGGACCCTCATTAATTGCTTTAAATGATCACTCCTTGGCTCTCCACAATACATTGAGCTCTAGACTAAACGAACTAGGACTACATTCATCATTACCTAAATGTAAACAGAAGCGAAAAAAGAAACGTTGTTTCAAAGCTTACTGGCGTAGAACAGGAAGAAGAATTCCAGTTATCTCCCTTATTTCGGCTCAACAATTTAAAAAAGTTCCACCGTTAATTTAGATAACCTAATTCAAATCCCAATTAATTCGTCAACCTTTGTGTCAACTATCCAAGAGATACCTCTGCGTATTGCATTATTCAATGCCCATTCAGTAGGACCACCGGAAAAGCGCACAGAAATAGTTAATTTTATCAACGACCAGAATATTGACATCTCTTTCCTGACAAAAACATGGCTGAAAACATCAGGCGATAAGCCCAAGTGTGTGGATATAACACCCACTGGTTACTCCATCAAGTCGTTCCCCCGTAATTCTCGCGGAGGTGGAATTGTTGTCATCACAAAGAACTCCATAATAAAACGTCTTAACCGCACCACAACACTCAATTTCGACCACACATCTTTTGAACTAGTCCAAACCACACTCACACTGGAGCAAAGGTCAGTCCATTTTTTTCTGCCTTTACCGCCCTCCTCCTAGTAGAAAAAACAAGCTGGCCGACTCTCTCTCTTTCTGAAGCAGTTTCCGAATCTGCTGAACTATGAAAATTCGATAGGTGGCTACCTGATTATTCTTGGAGATTTCAACTTTCACTTTGACTGTCCAGGAAACCCAAATACATCAAAACTCATACATTCCATTAATGTTTTCAACCTCAAACAATCAGTTAACCAACCCACCCATAACCATGGTCACATTTTAGACTGGATTCTTCATAGACCTAATGATAACATTCTACGATCCTCCCTGGTATCCCATGACCTTGCATCAGATCACCTCTGCATTATATGCCATCTTGATGTATCAGTCCCTAACCCTCCACCTTGATCTGCTATTAAGAGAAATCTCCGTATGATAAATAGAACCAAACTAATGCACGACATCCAAGATAACCTAACAACTTGCTTACCTCCTACCGCAGAACAACTTGATAACTGCCTGCGTTCATTGCTTGACAAACATGCCCCAGCTACCAAGTGCAGAGTATCAATTCAAAAGTGTTCTCCATGGTATATCAGTGTTAGGGACCAGCTTCGCACTGCTAAAAGAGACCGCCGTAAAGCTGAGAGGCTTTGGCTTTCCACCAGACTCACTATTCATAAGCATATCTATGAAGCCGCTAAGAAGAATGTCACAAATATAGTCCATGCAGCGAAATCAGCCCACTATACTACTAAGATCATGGAAAGTTCCAGCTGCAAAGAGCTCTTCAAGATTACTAACAAGCTAATGGCAAGGAGCAAATCTACACCACTTCCAACTACCTTCTCTCCAGTCGACCTTCCGGACATGTTTGCAAATTTCTTCCATGACAAAGTACAAACCATTTGAGATAAGCTTGACACCACAATTTTAATTGACTCGTCGTCACCATACAGTTGGGATACAGAATATGAGCGGTAACCATTAGCAGCATTTGAACCTGTCTCAGTGGATTTCGTACGTACAATCGTGATGAAGGCTGCACCAAAGTCATGTGAACTTGATCCATTTCAAACATCACTGCTGCTTGAGTGCTTAGATCCAGTATTGCCTTCACTAACTGATGTTATTAATACCTCTCTCTCATCTGGGGAATTCCCATCATTTTTCAAAACTGCCATTGTAAAGCCTCTGCTGAAGAAACTAACACTAGACCATAACGATTTAAAGAACTACCGCCGAGTTTCTAATCTCCCATTCATATAAAAAAATCTTAGAAAAGGTTGTTCTATCCCAGCTTGTATCTCATCTAAATTCAAACAGTCTTTTTACTCATCCATTCCCCAACAAATATCTTCATTTGTTTGTGATTTTATCATTATTTTGTCCAGTTTAAAATATAAGTTAATATTGTTGTGACACAAATATATCAGCACAATACAACTGTGCAATAAAGCAAAATAAATAAATTAAAAACTATTTACAGTCCTGTGTTTAACTTTTCATAGGAAATATTAAAGAAAAATAAATATTTAATGTTAACCGGCGTTCATAAAAAACAATATTGTTAGATGAATTAGTCTTAAACAAAAATTGTCATACAGGTAGGCAATTATAAGGAACAAAAACCTGAATTGTCTTGTTACATTGTTCTCAAAGCTTTATTTCCCAATCCCTCTTGATTTTCACTTTCACATGAATAAAACATGAATAAGGCCTTTTCACACAATTTGGTTTTGGGATTAGACATACACTCATAACTGCAAATTCTGAGGAATTAAAACTGTAAATTCTGAACTGGCAGAGACACATTTCCGTTTGTATACCACATACATTTGTAAATTATGCCTCAAGAACAGTCTGGTTATATTCCCTATTTAAGAATTATTCCCAAGAAATATTCCATTACTGAATCTGTATTCAATAATACAATGTACAAAAATGCTCACGTTTTGGAGCATTTACTTTTTGCGGGCAATAAAAAAAGTTGTTTGCGCTTGCTATGAGCAAAAACCATGAAAAGGATTATATTTTATTAGCTAATTTGTTATTTATGATGCTTTGACCTTCATAAAACTATTATATTTATGAACCCGAGATGAAATTTTCAATTTGACCTGCTATCCCTAATATATGTGTCTTGGAGCAATGGATAAGGTAAATTCCATAATTTAATTGACTTAACCACTCAGCAGAGAGAGAGATAGATATTCATAAGTAAGTTAGTTTCTTCACAGAATAATAGAAACCACTAGCCAATTTCTGACTGCAGTTGTAAGATATCTGAGCAGAAAGTAACAGCTACTTTATAAGCATGCAAAGCATTTTAATGTGAGTTATAGGCCATAAGTACTGTTCATCAGAGAAGACACAAGACTGGGTTTTAGAAATTGAAGCCACACAAGTACCAGTTTGTTATTATGTGATATATTGATGTAATACGGTATGTGATACGTGTTTCACATTTCTGTATAGAGTATTGAGAGTTTCACATTTCTGTATAAGAACAGTATTTTGGGTTTCACATTTCTGTACAAAGAATTGAGGGTTTCCATGTTGCGGATAAGACGTGAATAAGTTCTATATATGTGTAAGTTGGTGTTCTTGAGTTTGGTGTGGTGAATATTTGGTTGAACGTTGTCAGCCCTGAAGTTATGTTTTCACTCGTGTATTCTTGAGTTTGCTGTGGTGAATATTTTATTGAACGTTGTCAGTCCTAACGTCATGTTTTCACTCATGTGTTCTATGACTAAATGTCATGTCAGAAGCATAAACCTGTCAATAACAATCACTGGATTTGTACCTTATCTAAGAATGCCGCGTTGGTCTTACAGCCTGCAATATTAGTTTTAAGCCGCCATCTCCGACTGAATTTATAAACTCTGTTTTTCACATCCCTATATGTTTATTATATAACGCCGGTGGAGTATATCTCCGTCTTTCATCAAATAGACGCTGTTTTTCATCACATGGACGTTTATTGCCAGGAAAGTGGCAAAAACTTCCCGATTTTTTTTAATATTACTTCAGCATTGTTTCACGATAATCAAGGTAAATAATATTTGTAATACTAACAACGGTTGAAGTCTGAATCACGCAAACAGGACGTTTCATACTGATCGACCTAGAATCATGTACAGGTTACGCAGTCCGATTTCGAGTCGAAAATGAAGGTGCTGTAATTGTTATTTTCTTAAATTAACATTCTCAGTATTTATGAAGGGTAAATCAAAGCTAGGACTAAGTTGAATGACGAATTATATATATAATAATTATATCAATGGAGAAAGCTTTGCAATTAAACTGGCAAAGATCATGCTCTGCGAACTGGTGAAGACACAAGTTTGAGCGACATCTTTTGGCAAATTATTTTATCACTTTGGTGACCTTTTCTTTGAAGAGTTTATGAAAATATCGAAAAAGTGGATATATATATATATATATATATATATATATATATATATATATATATATATATATATATATATATATATATATATATATATATATATATATATATATATATATATATATATTTGTGTGTGTGTGTGTGTTATTCTTTACCCGAGTTTGGAAATTTGTAAGTACTTTGCCTTACATAACTTAAATATGATCTACGTAAATATTTCATCATTAAAGAGTCTGTCCATAGTATATTCTAAATTACGTGCGAAAAAGTTATTTGACTGTATATTTGCCATTTATAAAAAGTGTACACTGATAATTTCATATACAAGCAAAGTCATACTAGGAAGCAATGAGAATATAAACAAGTCAACAGTATGAGATAGTTTACTATACGTCAAACTCTTGGGAATCAGAGAAGAAAAATTCTGAATGATGTTTCTTGGGCACTATCAATAACAGCAGATGCAAGAAGAAGATGCATGATGATGATGACGATGGTGGTGGTGATGATGATGATGATGATGATGATGGATGACCGTATTGTAGAGTGTAAAAAAAGACCTTGTCACCAAGCTTGAGCCCTGCATCCTTGAATATCTGGACCTTGTCGGAATAATCAGCAAGCTGCAAAGAAAATCCATAAATAGAGGATGCCGTGCAAAATGCAGCAGCAGCCTTCAATACAGTGTTCTTCGGGACATCGAAAGCAAAGTGTTTGTCTTCAAAACGGTAAATACTACTGCTTGTTTCTACACTAACGCCCCTAAATAGAGATCTTCAAGAATTTAGCATAAATATAAAAGGAAGGGTTCAACAAAATTCTGCCCCAGCTGTTCACTGACGAATTAATTGAAGTTATTCATAAGACTGGAGACTAATAAAGACAACCTGGTTTGCAGAGAAGTATTCTCAAATTTAACAGAAAATTAAAGTTTGAGACCCAGTATGCACATCAGTACACGGATAACCAGAAAACTAAACTGCTAAGAGCGCATGAAGTATTTTTAAATACTGACTCTTAATACGAGACATGAATCATGACTAAATTAAAGGAAATGTCAGCAGATATTAGAAGGGATGAGTAGAGTACAAAGCTCAAAACCAAATGTACGTAATCCAGTTGCAGCAATTAATGCATAGGCATGTTTGTATGCACGACTAGTGTTTCTGATAGGACACAAAATTAGAGTGAAGACAAAGGCAAAAGAGATAAGAAACCATCGTTCAACTAAGACTTTTTAAAAAGAAACTCAACCAACGTGGTGTAAAAAGGCTTAAATTTCCCACCAAGATTTCAAGGAATATTTTGATAAAAGTGAAAGTGTAATGGTCCCCAATTTGTAGAACAGTTTCTGTAGAATAATTTTACAGTGCATTCTGTCGGGTCAGCGTGACCCTTAAACATCAAGTTTGACGTATGGGTTAGACTCGCCATAAATTGTTGACTGAGAGGGATGGAATCTGTTCTGCTTGGAGCATGAATTGAAGTCTAATTATGGCCCGCTCGATTAACGGTTAGAGCTAGATATAGTGCAATTCGGGGTTTTTAAGAAATAGTCAGTCATATATTTTCTGCCGATGGGGTGGGGAGTCTGATGGGCTCCAATATCAGCAGAGAGTAATCTTTACATTGTCCAAGGGACAAGGGGTAAAGGCCATTTATGAGACCCGAAACGAGAGAAGAGACGGAGGGAATTCTCTGATGATAAGCGATGGAGGGCTAGGGAAGACGGTCTCAATTACATACAATTTTATTCAGTATGTAAGTTTGTAATTATTGTTGATTTTATTCATTTTAAATTCATACTTCAATTTTTTTTCTCCAGTTCATAAGAATGTCTTTCAACATCATCACTTATGATAGTGGTGACTGAAGCTTGCTACCGGTACTGTACAGGCTCTTTGGCACTCTCATCCAAACACGATCGGGGGCGGGGGTAGATAGATATTATTCAGTTTGGTTATATATCTGTGTGTGAGTAGGTTTAGGTACGCCTTTACTTTAAGAGCTTACTTTCTGAGAAGAAAAAAAAAACACTATAAAGTATTTTAGCATATTGTATTGTGTGAATTGGAGAATACAACAATAAGCAGAATAGACATAATTCGTCTCAACCTTTTAAAATTTTGACACATGTTACCTTTACACTAAATATGGTCGTTTTACTAATAAAGGGAAAGAAAGGATATGGTTCTTGTTTCACTCACTTCATGCAAGCTTTTATGATACATTATGTATTCACATGAAGTCAGTATGTGTCAAGTTTAAGTGACATTGTTGACATAATCTGAAATTATTCTTCTTTGTGGCGCATTATTTATTACACACACTCTCTCTCTCTCTCTAATATGTGCAAGGTGGGTAGTCATCAGGACTACTTCTTATTAAAAACTTTCGATACAGAAAGCAATATTTTAAGAAGATCTATTTGGAAAAACGCGGCACTCACACGTTATAAAAAGTTATAAAGAGAAAGAAAGGATATGGTTTTTTCACTCAGTTCATGCAAGCATTTTATGATAGACGTTATAAAAACTAGATTATTGTTGACATACTTTCAATGTAGGCTTTTAAGTTTGCGCTGATTTAAGGGTGCGGAGGCGGTATTTAATGCAAAATCATATCATATAAATAATTCAATCACACCCTCATACCTGTTTCACATCTTATTACATCCTATCTATCTATCTATTTATCTATCTATCTATCTATCTATCTATCTATCTATCTATCTATCTATCTATCTATCTATCGACACACACACATCTATATATGTGTGTGTGTGTGTGTGTGTGTTTATTATAGACAGTCGAATATGATTCATCTGTAGCGTTCAAAAGGACTCATATTTCATAAATTTTATTGTCTCCTTTGACATTCCTTTATCAACTCTGTCAGACTACCCAATAGTTTGCTCCCAAACCTCGTTATTTTTGTCTTCGTCACCGTTTTCACAATTGCTATCATCATCATCGTCATCAATATTTGTGTTCTTGTTGTCGTTGTTGTTGTTTTTAATGTCGTTGTTGCCATTATTATTATTTATTATTATTATTACTACAACATTATTATTATTAACAACAACAACTACTACTAATAATACGACCTCTAAAATTGCTAAACATCCCTTGTCAGAATAGATCACATACATCATTGTTATGGTATGTGATCTAATAGTCTGAATAACATTTGTTCAACCGTGACGATTAAACTCCTAAAGCTGATCACTCACGCGACCTTTCACGCCTTTGCGGAGGACGTGTAATTCTGAGTACTTTAACATTTCACCTTTCATACTCATAGCACGCATCAATCACGTGACTTCTTGCACCCTGGAGGCGGACTAGTCACGTTGAATCATATTACCGAATTAATTTAGCCAGAACAGGAAATTCATTTTTTAAAATGTCAGCTGTATGAAGCAACATATATATATATATATATATATATATATATATATATATATATATATATATATATATATATATATATATATATATATATATATATATATATATATAAAATCCATCATCCATATTTTATTCTCTGTATAAATAGGTATAAAGCATATAACAACGGTCTTTATAAACGTTCTCGTGTCACAGTCTGATATGTGGGAAAGAAATCGAGCGAAGAACCAAACTGAACCTATCGTAAATGAATGCAAATGTGATAGAACTGTTTGATAGAGAATACAGCTTTCTGTCTTGTTGCGCAATGGGGACAAACCACGTGACCTTATAAAAAAAAATCCTGATACATGTATATAACAAATTTCCATTAGAAATATTGTCCATGATTTCACATTGTAGTAGTAGTGGCAGTGGTGATGGTGATCGTGCTGGTGGTGTTAGTTATAGAGGTGGATGTGGTAGTGGTGAGTGGTGATTATAGTAGTGTAGGAGTTTGATGCAGATGGCGTTAAGAAGTCCACCCAGAGCTTTGCGAAACAATGAAAACGTACGTTTGGCATAATAGGCTGGTGACCTAAAATGAAAAGATTCCATATATGGGCAATTGGTTGTCTGCCACGAGCAAGTAAATGCTATATTTTGTACCTTATATTTAAAAAAAAAAAGCTATATCAGATTCTGAATACACCTGTGATTTCTTGTTATTGGACAATGTGAAAATTGTGAACAATTAATGAATGGACAAGTATTCAGCATATACTATAATATGCCAGTGTCTAATTTAATATTTGTAAATTACATAACGTAAATCAATCGATACACAATATCACTTAAATTGCGTACTGACTGGAAAATAATCCAATAATCCATCAAATCAACAATCATATCAAAGTTTTAACCTTATGGATAGGGCAATTTTTGTTGATAATATTTATTATTATTATTATTATTATTATTATTATTATTATTATTATTATTATTATTGTTGTTGTTTTCCTCAGACGGTTGATGTTTGCTGTTTCTTCTGCTTTCTATCCTAAAAAAGTGACTGTTCCATTGATCTCATCTCTCAAGGACTTTCAGCAGATTTCTTGTTGTTTCGATTATTGCTAAGTTCTCACTTTACTAGTATTCCAAACTTCGCTAGCGAAATGTCGTGCGTCCATTTCATTCCAGATCAATCCTTGGCGCATATGTGTGTGTGTGTGTGTGCGTGTGTGATTTTTTAATCTAGCTTTAACAATTTTCAGTCATATCGTTACAATGTCTGCAATGTGGCAGTTTATAGTGATGTCAAACTGGAGCATCATGTCATGCTCAGTCACATTATTGTGACACCAGGTCGACCTAATTTTAACCTCATAATTACGAGCGCCTAGCGAGGCAGCTGCTACTACCATTTTCAAATGTCTTTGGTATGAACGGTTACTGCCTGTATTTAGCAAGATCCATTCACAGATGAACGCATACTTTGAGTGAAAATAAAAACGTGTGTGAAATAGTTAAATTGGACAAACCTACATGCGAAATATATTGACGTCTGTGGAGGCCAATGTATTGCAAATATTCAGCGCATATTTAAACTTCAAATCATTTAAGAACTAAAAAAGGATAGGTGATATATCGCGACCTTGTCTGACAACAGGATGACAGTTAAATGGTTTAGTCAAACATTGTTTCACACAAGATAGAATATTTTAATATATACAGTCTTCTTACTTTGCAACATATTATTTAATTTATAAATGTGTGGTATAAGAGACCACTATGTGTGCTATCAAAACATTTTTTTTATAATCAACAAATAATGTATAAAAGCTACCCTTTGTTTACTTTGATCTTTACATGCTAAAGAATTCAAGCTAAATTTATTACCACCGTATGGCATCCGGATCTAAAGTCAGCATATTTCTTGCCTCAAATAGTGCAACAGTTAATCTGTGACTCTATTCTTTGATTCAAAAAAGAGGTAAATATTTTGCTCAACACCGGTAGAAGCTTGAGTTTTCTCTCGTTTTCAGGCATATTAATATCCCATTTTATCTGTGACTTATTCCTTGATTCAAAATAGAGGTAAATATTTTGCTCAACACCGGTAGAAGCTTGAGTCTTCTCTCGTTTTCAGGCATATTAATATCCTCTTTTTGTAAATAGGTGAAACTACTGCAGTTTTCCAGCGTACCAAAATTGTCCAAAGTCGAATACTTTATTAAATAGAGATACTTTTGAACGTAAAGTACATTTCTTGTCACCTTAAATGGATTTCCTTGAAAATTCATCAATACCAGAAGATTTACCAGATTGTAATCCTCTAAGAACAGCTTGGTTGTAGTTTATTAAACACAGATCCTTGCACAAATTAGTCATTGTCGCCTAGCAACAGATAGGTATGCGGTAAACCAGAAAACACAAAGTACTATCTCTTAGACTGAACAAATGTTACTCTCAGAAATGAACAACAGGAATATTCCCCCATATCATAGATATAACATCGTTATTAATCTGCAACCCCTTGCAATCCGTTGAGCTGAAGGAGGAGATCTTCAAGGCGGTTCATACGAAGATAATTAAGAATCACACTTTAAAATGCTATATCTCATGTACGTTATTTGTTTATTGTAAATATTATACCATCCGAGTTGAAGTTAAAAGTCCTTCATCTAACGCACACTCTATCAGTGCTGATATCTTCTGTCTATATTTTTCTTCCATCGCATTTGTTGATTTGCAAGTATTCAGAAAAATGTTTCTGCTGCAAACACTTATTAGTTGCTGTCAGAGATTATAAGAATATTGTATTGTAAGTTTTAATGTCTCATTATCATGCTTCAGTGATTACATCATTCACATTACACAAGTAAATACTATTGTTAATGAGGGGAGGGATTGAAATAAGCTTCTGCTTTTTGCTCAATCCTCTGTAACTCTTGCTCAATTTAATGTACTTTCCAAGATGACTTCTGTAAAGGAATACCGTTTATACCAATCTGCTTTCACAGCCTGCACGCAATCCCTTGCATTCTTGAATAACAGGAGCTGTACTGTAAAACTAGCAATCTATAAAGACAATAAGTAAACAGCGCGATGCCATGGAAACTGCAACTAACATTTCATTGCAATATTCTCTGGGACAACAGAAACCTAACATGTGTCCCCAGTCTGCACGTACGTATTTCCGCAATTGACTTGAAACTGAATTTCACCCCGAAAGTGCGTAGTAAGCGATACTATCTAACAAAGGCAGATGACGAGACCAGGACATAGAACGCAACCGTTAATGCAGACCGAAGACTTAAAAGATAGAATCCTGAAAGTAAACAACATTAAACATATTGAAATGAAGGAAAATATTTTACGTAAAGAGCATATCCCGAATAGATGAAGAAATGTAGCATTCTACCACTTCAATGGAGGTACTCTTTTTGCAGCTATTAATATCAGACCATTCTAAATCTTCAGGAACACAGCAGGCGGTTTGGATTGGACCTAAATTCAGTTGAATGGCAAAAGCCAAAAAGATATGAAAACTAATGTCCTCAGAACGTACATTACACCGAACGGGATGTATACGCAGGCTTTAATTTTCCGCGAAGATCCGTTATTTGATAAACGCGACAAAGGGGTCGTTCACATATGACGTCACAGTTTTTGCTATCATTTGACCCTCTCCCCCCTCGTAACACTTCGTCGCAAAAGCCCAGACTTCCCTCTGTATGACGTCACAAATCTCTTACCCCACCTATTTTCCCCATAATTTCTTGTAACACTAAAAAGTAAATGTATTGTAAATTAGTTAACTATGAAGACAACACAACAATCTTTTATGCAAAATGGTGTTTCATTAATCAGGCTTTTGCAAGGAATGCTTTGCTAGTTAAAAGTTTATAAAATTATTTGGTTTTTGCAGGATATGCTAGCACATGAGCGTTAAATAAAGACTGATATAATTTATTTTTATCTATTGCTATGGGCTGCCGAAAAGTCATGAAAATTGAAACTTATGTAACACAGGACAACTTACGTTATATGGTTTCAATAGCGTAAATGTTACTAGTGGCACACCCTGGATAAATCCTCAAAGATCTTCTCTGCTCTCATCCTGTCTTTTTTAGACTGCTCTTTTTTAAATATCACCAAGCTTCAAAGACTCTTTGTACTAGTATGTCCGTTTATAATACAGCACTTCTGTGTGGTATCATCAAAACGTTTTCAATAAAAAGAAGGAAAAAAGCTAACATTTGAATATTTATTCCTTTTAATGTACGGCGTCCCAGCGCGACACAGGGGCCAACCTTAGCGCTACTCAGCTAATTACATTAGTTATTTTTTCACATAAAAATATTTAAAGATTAAACGTTCACTGTGGACCAAATACCGTTTTTCAACTTGTTAAACTCGTGTCTTTAATCTCGTCGGACTGTTGTCAGGATGGTGATAACTTGTTAGCCTATTGTTTTACTTTTCTAAAATCTAAGTTTAATCACCAGTAGGCCTGCGGTTTATTTAATCTACATTTTGTTTTTTTAAAGTGTGTATTACATTATATTAAAAAAAGAATAACATAATTAACAACAACAACAGTTTACACCAGTTAAAGGTTACAACAATTACCCAATATTTCATCTTAGATAACAATATTAATGTAAGTCGTCCACGAGAGAGAGAGAGAGAGAGAGTTATCTATTGCGGATAAAAATGGACTGAGGATGCAGGTCACAAAATCTTTTTTGCTCTGATATTATTTTTGAAAGAAGCGTTTCGCACTCATATTTATTGTTACGTCACATTTCTTCAACACTCCTCTCCCCTCGTCACACTTCGTCACAAAATTTTTGAACCCCCCCCCCATCCCCCGTCCCTGCGTGACGTCATATGTGAATGATCCTAAAGTATGTTAAACATGAGAGGGGAGCTTAGGAAAGAATACATGGGAGAGTGATCATGGTTTCCAAACCCGGACTTTCGAAAGAAGACTCACAGAAAACAAAGGAAAAATGTCGTAATGGAGGAAAAGGAAGAACACTATTAGTTAAGACCTCAGTATATATAAGCCACCTAATTAACATCTCAGCGTATACGAGTCATCTAATTAAGACTTCACTGTATCCAAGGCATATAATTAAGACTTCACTGTATCCAAGGCATTTAATTAAGACTTCATTGTATTCAAGCCATCTAACGTAGACATCAGCATAAAGTTTCAAAATAACAAATAGTAAAAAAAGAGATAGATACTAAAGGGGTACTAAAATGATAGATACAGAAGGGTACTAAAATAATAAGTACAAACGGGTACTAATTGATAGATACAAAAGGATACGAAAATAATAAATATAAAAGGGTACTAAAATGATAAATACAAAATGGTACTAATATGGTGGATGCAAAAGGGTACTAAAATGATAAATTCAAATGGATACTATGGATACAAAAGGGTACTAATATGATGGATACAAAAGGGTTCTAAATGATAGTTACAAAAAGGGTATCAAATGATAGATACAAAATGGTACTACGTAATAGATACATAAAGGCAACTGTCACGTGTTTAGGCTCGAATAAAGAGTAACACAAGGAATAGTGAAAACAACAAGCTTTGAAAAAAATACACTACTTTATTTCCCTGGAAAAAGTCTGTAAAACTGAAAAAATATGAACTTACGGTTTTAAGAATCAAATCCAAAAATAATCCAAGAATAATGCAAAAATAACATTTTAGTAGTCCTAATAACAAAATGTTCTACTGATTTCAAGTTCGAATCCCGAAGAAGAATCCAAGATGGAAGAAGATCACGTATGGTGAAATATGTAGTGTCGAATTATACAGTTCCTTGTAGAAACAAGAATTATCACTCCGGTTTCTGATAGCTGAATAAATATTTATATAAACAAACTGTCCTTCTTACACAGTATTACACGAGCACACGTATTGTCCAGAAAAATAACAGAATTAATCCTTTTGAACCCAAGTAATTTGAAATAACTCCAAACAGCACAACATACAACTTCCAATATAACAGCCCAGCTTCTACTGAGAATAACTCTCCAAAACAGAGATTATATCGTATCCTAAAACGTAACCAAGGGGTCACGTGATCATCCTCTGCAAGTTTATAGAAGCTAAGTACTTGTTAAAGATCACGTCCACCCAGTATGACCCTGACGAAAACCAATCATTTTACTCTAAGAAATAAAAGTAAAATCTGTTTACATCTTAAACCCTAAGTCCCATCATGACCTCGACAACAACCAATCATTTTAAAATAAAATAGAACCTGTTTACATGGATGCTACAAATATTGAAACAATGTCAGGATTTAGATCAACACCTGGTGTTTATAAACTAACAGTCAAGGTCAAACTATTTCCGAAAAAAAGTATCATCTCTAGTGAATAAATTTACATTACACTATCATGTAAAGAGGTAAGAAAATACTGACAAACAATTACATTGAAATAAATATATATTAAATCAGATATAAGTAAATCAAATATGCATAACATAATAAAATGATGATATAAAAGAGTGCCAAAAAGATAGAAACAAAAGGGTACTAAAAAGATAGGTACTAAGCGGTACTAAAATGAGAATAATAAGAAAGTGTACCAGAATGATGGATACAGAAAGGTACTAAAAGACTAATGCAAAAAGGCAGAAAAAGGTACTAAAATGATGATACAGAAGGATAATAAAATGGTGATACAAAAGGGTAATAAAATGATGATTCAAAAAGGTACTACAATAATGATTTTAAAAATACTAAAATGATACAAAAAGGTAATAAAATGATTATACAAAAGGGTAATGAAATGATGATACAAAAGGTACTAAAATGATGACAACATTTTTTGTTGAAAAATATAGATGCTCTTTACTTTGCTGAGAAAAGGTATGGTTGATATCTAAATTATTTTGAGACGAACAAAGACGAGTTTAAAGACTGTAAATCTAATACAACTGTTACTTTCATCATACAAATAATTATGCAAATAGTGAATGTGTCAGGAATAATGTTTACACTAATTGACTATCACAAAAGGTTAAAAAAAACAACGCTGCAAAAGGAAATGGAAAAGAGAGGCGTGCAAGGAATTAGCTTTTTACCACGATGACGAGTCGTTACATATTTCAGGGCAACCGCAGTATTAAAAAATCATATAATGACGACTTGGCTTGCCTCGCCTCCTACACACCAACGTCTTAAAATATAACTTTCCTTTTGTTTTCCCAGGTTGATATAAAACAAACCTTGCTGCATGTAGTTCACTGGGTTTACCTTTGACCGTCTGTTCAGTGATTGACCTAAATGAGATCACCAAACAGCTCTTATACACTGCCTCATGAAGTTTTAAATTGTGTTTGAGTTTTAATTAAAGGAATGCAATTACATATTTTAAAATGTTAACCTTGTTTTCAAATATTAACTTTACAGCACAAATTACTGTACGTAGATATGCAGAATCATACTTTCTCAGCAAACTAAAATCAGAGGTGCCTTCATAACTGTAAATCACTTCAACCTGCGTTTAAATTAAGTTTGGACTAAATGTTTCTTTACCTCCTTTTATTATTATTATTATTATTATTATTATTATTATTATTATTATTTCTCCAAGCACTTTTTCAACTAAAATAAGTGAAAACATTCCATACAGTTTAAATATGTCTTAAAGTAAGAAAAGGATTTCAATAGCTATTGAATTTTAAAGGGATCTAAAAGTTAAGAGTTTGGGCCTGTACAAAATGTGATATGTAAAAATATACATAGAACGCGATAATTAATGCGCGGTGTCTAAAAGAAATGGAATTCTAATAAAAGAAAGAGCAAATCCCAAACCTTTACATATTTGCTCGTGTTGGTATCGTTATGTCAACTGTAAAGTGTCGAATTTCGAATTGTATTGAACCTTAAAGTTGAATGCATTGAGCATCAAAATTTTATCACATTTACGCCCAAAAAGTCTTTGTCAAAGGTCACTTCGACATTTCTGCTTTTCTCACCCCCACCCCCATGTCAGTGTTAAACTTGAGAGGCTAGCATCTATGACTCATTGAGATTTGCCCAGGGCATTGCAATGCTGTCCTGAGAAAGTAAACATTTGAGCTACCAACCATAACCACTTGATAGGAACCCACATCAAACTATCATTTTCAAAGGGAAATTGACATGCAACGTAGTTCAGAGATTCTAGGCTGTCCACAATCTGGCGAAAGAAATGACTATTTAGGAATCGCTGCTTACGACTGGTCAGAGTAAATTAAGGCGTACACTTTGGAAGTAATGTGAACTTACAGTGACGACCTTGATACAAATTCTTTAGTCTTAAAAATCCTGAGAGAGGAACAGTTTGGATCCGAGGAATCCTAAAAGGAATAGTGCTTTCCTCGTTAAATAAGAAAAGGGACCAGGGGATGTCTTGTAAGAAAAGACAGGGTTTAGTGCTAGGACGCACAATTTATGAACGAGAACAGCATTAATGAAACAGGTTTCTGGGAGAGACAGGACAATCCGAAGACGGAAGTCGGATCTCTGGAAATAGATGACGTGTTCAGAATAAAAGACTAGGATGTCCAGAACAGATGAAGCGTTCAGAATAGGAAGACTAGATAATAGGAAGACGTGATACACGGGTCACGAGAGAAAGGTAACGCAATCAGTCGTTGACATTGTGCTCTTTTCACCACTCGTTATTATGATGAAATAAATCCAAATTAGGCACTGCTACTAAATTATGTTGACATAACTTCGATTGAATTGGAGTTGCCACTATTAATTGTTATTGATTAAATTTTGTTATTTTTCTGGTCTAAGGGGGCTCGTATTGCGTTATTTCTTCCCAATAGTCCTGCTCAGTTCTCTGTTGATATTCTACCTTTCCACTCCCACTGGAATCTAAAATCGAGGGAGGTCATTCCCTAGATAGCGTCAGCCAAATCCATTTAACCACCCTCTTACTAAGAGGGCAACGTTGCATCAACAATAGTAACATTCTAACAATATAAACAGATTGTACCTAAGGACTTGCAAGTGTACAATGTGACAAGGCAAGCGTGTCATCTTTATGTCTGCAGAATCCTTGATCAACAAATGATAAACTCAAACTTAATAATGGTTGTTTTATCAGGTCTCTTTATAAAATTATAAACATATTTCTTTTTAATTTTTAAATTGCATAGAAATACCCCAGAAATCGGTGTAAATTGATAAAATAGGCCCTAGTCTCTTAGAATGCAGTAACAATGACAATGTAGCGTCTAAAAAGTGAGAGAGCGGAGTCGGTCAAAGTAGGGGTTTTGGAAACGACTAATAAAACTTAATACCAAGCTACATTACGTCAACCTTGATTTACTTTAGCTACCGGATGTGAATAAAATTGATTTTTAATAAGAAAGTTCACTTTTCGCACTTCCAAATCAACTGACGCCTTTTTAATTTAAACAATCTTCTCTTCAGGCCCGTCCAACATAAAACTCATCTCCACTCCTAATCTTACTTGAACATATTCTGACCAATCAAAAGGCCGCATGCGTCTCTTTCGAATAAGCGTTTCGAGGCTGGAATAACACATGGTACTCCAAATGTACAGCATTAATGCTAGAATTTATATCTAGACATTTGTCGGAACAACGGCTTATAACGGATGGTAAATATAATGGCGCAAATAATGTTTGTAGATGTTTTGTCGCAGCACATTTTTTCGTGGTCCGCGTGACACGAACAATTAAATTTGACGTGTGGGCTAGGCTCGCAATAAATTGCTGTCTGCGAAGGATGAGATATGCTGTTTGGGGGCTCGATTGGATTTTAATTAAGACCTTCAGATATGTTAACGTAATGTCAGGTAGAGGAAACGACAAAGCAGAGACAATCCGGAGACATTACTGGGCCATTTGAAATAAACGTCTTATAAAGAAGTTGTTTCCAAACCAGCTGTTAATATAGGCGTGTCAAATTTTGGCGGTTAAAGAAAGTTATCCCCGATTGACTAAATGAAAGGAGGAATATGTGTTCGAAGACAAAATTCAAGGTCTTAAGTAATCTCCCTCGCGAAATTATTCAGTCTAAGTTTCTGCGGGAAATATTTCTCGTTAAAATGTCCAAGGAACGAGTCTCTGGAAGGATGAGGAACCAGAGAGAGAGAGAGAGACAGACAGACAGACAGATAGACAGACAGAGACATAGACAGACAGAGAGAGACAGGGACAGAGCCAGAGAGAGACATACAGAGAGACAGAGAGAGAGAGAGACAGACATACGGAGACAGAGAGACAGAGAGAAACATAGAGTCTCGAAAAGGTACAAAGGTAATGTCTCAATTGCATTCGATATGCTTATTGATGAAGGTTTGTAATTATTTGTTGAATTTAAAGCGAATAAATTCATACATAAATTTTCCTTGAAGTTAATGATTTGCATTAATTTGCCTCGAACGTTATATGACTTATGTATTATATGAATTTATTCGAACTGATGAGAATTAGTTCGAATTACCTCCTTCAGATGTAATCGGAATCATGTTTCCTAAGAATGTCATTCGTTAATCTGATACAAATTGTGAGAATTAATTTATCTGCCTTAAACGATGTATAAGTATGCTTAGAATCGATTTTAATATGTCTATGTTAAACAAGGAATATAGTTAAGACAGATGTGAAGCCCAATAATTCATTTGTGTAATTAAGTTGTGAATTATCTTGATCAAGGAAATTCGGCGTCTGTCGGCCGACATCATTGAGCTAGTAATTTACAGCCCGCACTGGGATGTAATAGTTTATCTAAGAGGTCAAGATATGTCATGGTTCCAGTTAGGAATGCGAGTATTGTGTATCACTATCAGGTTGCGAACTGACCATATTAGCCTTGCCTCATGAGTAAAATATGACAATATCTGAAACAACAAGAGTGGGAATATTGTTCAACGTCAGAAAAGAAAAGCCTGACAAATATTTAGGTTGTGTTTTATTTATTTGAAGGGAAACATAGCCCCATACCTGTGCTACACAGTTGGAAGTCGTGCAAACTACAATAAAGGTACGGTTCATAACCCGAGGATATTGGAGAGAGAGAGAGAGAGAGAGAGAGAGAGAGAGAGCACAAAAACTGCATACATACATACATACATACATACATACATACTCGAAAATTATTTTGTTCATGTGGTACAAAAGACACATCGTACAAAATTACCTTATTCACATGGAACACGAATACAAATCTGGCAAACTGCCATGAGACAAGAAGACAAATCAGGCAAATTTCTCTGTTCTCACGGGTCAATAGACAAATCAAGTAATTTACCATGTTCATATGGGTCAATAGACAAATCAGGTAATTTACCCTGTTCATATGGTCAATAGACAAATCAAGTAATTTACCCTGTTCATATGGTCAATAGACAAATCAAGTAATTTACCCTGTTCATATGGGTCAATAGACAAATCAAGTAGTTTACCCTGTTCATATGGTCAATAGACAAATCAAGTAATTTACCCTGTTCATATGGTCACGAAGACAAATCGGGCAAATTATACTGTACATGTGGCTCAAGAAGACTCATCAGGCAAATTACACTGTTTATGTGGGTCACGAAGACTAATCATGCATTATACTGTTTATATGGGTCATGAAGACCAATCATGCATTGTACTGTTTATGTGGGTCACGAAGACTAATCATGTATTGTACTGTTCATATGGGTCATGAAGACAGGTCAGGCAAATTACACTGTTTATGTGGGTCACGAAGACTAATCATGTATTGTACTGTTCATATGGGTCATGAAGACCAATCATGCATTATACTGTTTATATGGGTCATGAAGACAGGTCAGGCAAATTACACTGTTTATGTGGGTCAAACAAATAATGTGAACAAATAAATAGTACACTGACCTAAAAATAATCACCCGACTTGAAAATTCAAAGTGTCTCCTTAACAAATAAATTTATCAATAATTTCAATTATCCAAGTGCGAGATCGGTTAAAATAGAAGATTTGACGGGTGTTGCTTATAATGGTATTATTATTATTATTATTATCCTCCGAACGTTTTGTGCCTAAAAGCGAATCACCTGCATCATCAATTTTTGCTTCGCTTTATTTGCTATAGTGCACTAGACGGTTAATATTTGCTCTGAGGCTTTATTTGTTGCATGAAGATTTCGTACTTCAAACAGCCATAAATCACGTGACCTTTCAAGCCTGGCACGAAGGGCGTGTCACGCTGAGTTATATCTAATGGGTTTGGGGGTGGGGTTGTTGCTTTGTTTTCTTCCAGAAGAGTAAATTTATTTTGCTAAAATCTCTTTCTAATTCATGCGGCAGTATATACCAAATGATTCATTATCCTTATTTTATTCTCCATGCAAATAATTCTAAGACAGATGGCAAATGTCGTTAAAATATGTATGTTACAATCAGAAAACAAATTTGCTGAGTAATGGGGAAAGAAATCGGATATAAAAAAATAAATGTTTATCAACCGTCACTGAATGGTTTTATTTTAGAGCATGCATGGTGATGAGAGAGAGAGAGAGAGAGAGAGAGAGAGAGAGAGAGAGAGAGAGAGAGAGAAAGAGAGAAACCTCGTTGATTTTAACGAGAAAGACATGTTAGACTTTTTCAAAATCCTAATGCATACAAAATCTATCTTTAAATAGTGTCCATGATTACATATAGAAATAGTGGTTCTATCAGCAGTAGTTGTAGTGGTTGTAGCAGCGATGGTCGGCACGTAGTATGTATGTAGCAGTAATGGTTGTCATAGTCATCATCGGCATAGTCGTAGCAGTAGTAGTGATGGTAGGGGCGGTGTTGTTGAGTGTGTTGCTGGTCTGGCAGTCTGACGCAGATGACGATCACGAGAAGAAGTCTACTTAAAATTCTGCGAATTAATAGAAACATAAATTTAACATAATGGGTTTCCGACGAGGAACAAATAGAAAACTCCCTCTTTATACCACTGGATGGTTGCCTTAGACGGGGAAATACGATATTTTGAACTTGATCTAGTATTTCGGAAACAAAGACATTATCTCAGATGTTAAAGGCTCTTGCTTTTCTTATCGTTTGACAATTTTGACAGTTGTGATGAATAATTGAGAAGGAAAGTGTACAGTATATAAAATACCTAATCATAAACATGTCAGATTCCCCTATTCAGCATGTCAGATTCCCCTATTCAGCATGTCAGATTCCCCTATTCAAAGGTCTTCAACGATTGACTGAATACGTAGTTCGTGACTTATGATATTCATGAAATAATTTACTCGGGAAAAAAAATCATTAATGCTCCAGCCGATATACAGTTACAGCCAGTTTAATTTATGGACAAATCGCAATAATTATTATTAGCATCATCATGTGTATTATTATTATTATTAGTAGTAGTAGTAGTAGTAGTAACATTATTATTATTATTATTATTATTATTATTATTATTATTATTATTATCATTATTATTATTATTATTCATAGTATTGGCAGTAGTCCATTTTGTACGGTCTGTTGATATTTATGTTTCCTGCTCATTTTTCTGAGATTTGGATGTTTCCCGTGACTTCAGATCTCAGCTACGTTCCGCAGATTTCCTGCTGTTCCGAGGAATTCCTACTTTCTAAAGTAGTCTGCATGGAGATATTCTTCCGAATTTTGAACCTTGACATAGCTAGCTAAAACAGTGTTTTTATTATTTGTCCTTTTGCAAATGGAACGGTTATCGGTCCTCAAGCTCGGTCTTCAACGACTGCCTCTGGATTCGGCAAACGTTTCTGCTAGAAACAAAGAAAACCAAGGATGATCCCCAATTTTCAATATCATGATTTCAATGAAGTACACGTGCTTTGACTCAACAGAAAAACGAACGATTGTGTGAGAGGGTTCAAGTGATTCTATCTACAAGTAACATTATATATTCTTTATTTAGTTCGTTTAAAATGAGCAATATGTGAACTTCGTTTCGTTTCTTAATCTATTCTTTGCGCGATTCTTTAGTTGTTGCTTTATCCGTGTGCATTTGGCTTCTTTCGTTCAGTTTTGTATCAATTGGCACACTCCCTGTTCCAAGTATTCAATACCTTACATCCGGCGACAAAGAAGCAATGACCTGGAAAGAGCATCACCCCTAAAGCAAAACTAAACCCTTTCATTTCATTGGATTAAGTATCATACTGTGGCCCAGACTTTAATGGATTTCGGCGATTTGGTGGTTAAATAATATTACATGCAAATTAATCTTCACTCCATGGTTTATTTTCTTTGTGTCTTTGTATATGGCACATATTGAAAGAGGTTTAAAATTTGAATCTTGCGTTCGTCATTTTCCGCCTCAAGAAGTTTCAAAAGATGTGAAATGATTTTTTAACTGTAAATAAAATCATTTTGAATTCCCAGTCTAGCTAGAAAATACCCTGAATGAAAATATATAGTACATCCATCTGGGACGAGAATTACGTACATTGCTTTCAGCGGACAACAATCGTTATGAAACACTGGAGATCTGGTAGCAATCATCTTTGTTGATCAGGTCGAAATTATTGTTTGAAATCGAGTATCAAAAGTATGCACACACACACACACAGATAGGTATATATATATATAGAGAGAGAGAGACAGATAGATAGATAGATAGATCGATAGATAGATAGATCTATCCACGTGATGATGCATGTGTGTCGTTTGTTTCATTATCATCTAGTATGTACCAGACACTTGCATTATTTTGCGAAATGTGATTATTCAATACTTGTTGGCGAAACAAAAACATCTAAATAAGATAATAAAAATAATGATAATTTGAAGTCAAACAACAAGGCAATAAAACAGCGGTTTCAGGCTTGTTTTTAAAACAAAGATAATTGCCTACACTACTCTGTAATTTCATCAGTTTTAGATTTGTTTCTAAAAGAAGAAAACGTAAATTTTGAATGCATAGTTTTATTTTTGTAAAAGTGTTTCATTGTCTGATGTTAATTAAAATATGTTACAATCTATGTTCAAATAGTATTGTGTTCAGATCTTACGTTGCTGATTGTAACACACCACCTTCTCTGCGATTTATGACTAGTAGAAGTAGTAGCAGTAGTAGCAGCAATAGTTGTAGTAGCAGCAAAAGCAGTAGCAATAGTGGTATGATAAGTAGTATTAGCAGCAGCAGCAGTAGTAGTAATAGTAGTAGTAAGAGTAATATAATCATCGTCAAATTTATAATGATCGTCGTATTTATTATTATTATTATTATTATTATTATTTTGGACCGCAAATCAAACATCATAACAGAAAAATACCTCTGCGCGCTTTCTAAAGCCCTCTGTTACATTAGTCCTCATGAAAAACCCACAGAGTTGGTGATCGGTTTACTTTTAGAAATCCGGAATTTGGAGTGGCTGTTGTTTATGGGATTTCACTATGCTGTTTCTAATAATGTACTTTCTTTGAATGGAGAATTCCTTCTTTCGACCTTGCGGGAGGTCGCGGGTTTGGATCCCGGCCGAGTCATGCCAAAGACTAATAAAAATGGTACTAACAGATGCCTCGCTTGGCGCTCAGCATTAAGAGGTCAGTGTTAGGGCTGGTCGGCCTGGTGTCAGAATAATGTGACTGGGTGGGGCATCATGTTACATGTTACATGTCTGCGGCATGATACCCCAGTGCTAGATGTCACTATAAACTGACACACTAAAGACATCGTAGCGGTAAAAGCTACGGTAAAAAAATCCAAGTCACACACACACACACACACACACACACACACACACACACTTCTTTTGATATAAGTTCATTGCGTTCGTTTTCATGATTCGTCCTTTATAAGGATCGACCAACAGCAAACAACATAGACCCTGGTTTGCTATAACATAATGCGGTGGCAGATAAATGTCCATGTTGTTTGTTCTCTTGATTACTCCTAACAAACTGCATACACCCAGATATGTGGGCGCATTATGTGACGGCATATCTGGATTTGTGTAGTTTGTAATTGGCCTAGACGGGAGGGATTGTATTTTACCCCAATACTACACGAGGGTCAAAGGTTATAGGGAATAATCTGTTCTGTAGATATAGGTATTTGATGACGCTATCAAACGAGATATCAAATTTAGACATTTACTGCTTTGCCTACCCAGATAGGTTACTAGCAAGATAAATGTCGACTAGTTTCGTATTTCACTCGAGGTTGATGCCATAGTATAATTAGTTTGAAAGAGGACAAATATCGACTAGTTTCGTATTTCACTCGAGGTTCATGCAATAATATAACGATGAAAAAAATTGAACTTACAAAGCATTCCTATCCACCTGATGATAATTCGAAGTTTCGATGCTTACAAACAACGAGTAAATTGCGAACACTGGTTCTTTAAAAGAATCCGAACTAAAAATATTGCGTCTCCAAAATGGTATTATTTCATCGTTACTTGCGTTGAAATTACCTAAAAATCGTTATTTTAATTCGTTTTTAAGAGGTCGTTTGCTCTGTTTTTATTCTATAAGAGATTTTTTAACTTCTATATCACCATTTTCTATGTCAGGACAAAGTAATATGGTTTCTACAATGTTAGTAATTCTCCCAATAAATTCAAAGTTACCATGTCATTTGTAGCTTCATGAATTATAAGATTGAAAAATGTTTAGGCACTTTTCAAAAAAAAATACCAATGTTGTATTATAGTGCCAAATTTAGTTATTTCAGGTTATAGTGTTGTTAGCTATATCTTCGAGGAGGCGTTACGTTTGTAAATAATTTTTCAAACTGTCCTTACATATTTAATTATATCTTGTTGTCTAGTAGTTGGCAATGATATATGGGTACATTAAAATTCGTATTTACTGTAGTGGCATTGCTATATGGGTACATTAAAATTTGTATTAACTGTAAATTAACTGTTGTATCTGTCTGATATGGTGCTATCCTTAGCCGACTCTGACCTCGCTATCCTTAGCAGAGTCTGACCTCGTTTTCCTTGACCGACTCTGACCTCGTCATCCTTAGCTGACTATGTCCTCACGGTTGAGAACGTTACTATTAACTGCTGCTGCCTACTGAACAAAGAAATCCATATTTGGCGGGAAATGTGGACTTATAATAAGTTACGGATAGCAAAGTTTCCTTTAAATGCAATCATTTAGTGTTGTCATCATTTCTTGTGAAATTTATAGCTCTTTTAAAAGAGCTACAATTAAATTTTGTAATCATTTAGCTCATCAAGAAATATTTTACAATTAATTTCCTCTAACAAGAGTCATTTTGGAAATTCGACTACACATTAAATGTTACAAAGGTGTGTCTGGATGTAGTTAGTGGAAATATGGCTATAATTTGGTTATATAATTTAGGCTTAGTGGTGTGTGTGTTTGTGACTTAGATATTGTAAAGTAGCTTTAACAATTTTTCAGTCATATCGCTACGATGTCTGTCTGGCAGTTTATAGTGATGTCTAGAACTGGGACATAATGCCTCAGACATATAGCATCATGTCCCACCCAGTCACGTTATCTTGACACCATGCCGACCAGTCTTAACACTAACCTCTTAATGCTGAGCGCCTAGTTAGTACCATTTTTATAAGTCTTTAGTATGACTCGGCCGGGGTTCGAACCCGCGACCTTTCGCATCTGAGGCGGACGCTTTTTGTATACTAAAGAAAGAAAAATGTTAGCAGTTGACACAATTTGAACATAGTTTATGCTCAGCATGAATCCTACAAAGATCTCCAGGGAATGCTATATTTGAGGGTCCGCTGTTTTAACTTATAAGCTAGGATCAACCACAGTGTTTTCTATCTTTCCTTTAAAAAGTAATATTCTCCGTCTGTCTCACTTAGGTGATGTTATCGTTGAAAAGCCAGGGAATAAAACACGAACCCTCTCGGCTCTTAAAAAAAGTCGTATGCAATATAAGGTGGTATTGAGACTAGAAAAAACAGACCCCGCTGCACAAAGTTCCTTTACTTCGCCCAGGCGTGAACAATTAAGAAGTGTGCAGTCCACACAGTAAATCATCGAATAGGTGGCTTGCACCCATTTGACAAGTAATTAAGTAGTACGCTGTGCGTACATTAACTAAACATCGCACACGTCTCTACTTCAAAATCATCATCATTGTGCAGGCAAACAGGTCAAACTACCCACCACCACCATAATTATATATATATATATATATATATATATATATATATATATATATATATATATATATATATATATATATATATATATATATATATATATATATATATATATATTAAATTTTTTAATTCCGAATCCAAATACAGAACTGTTTAGAATTTCTCGAAAATTAAAGAACATCAAAGACGTATATGAATAATCTATTCATGAGGCATGAACTTTTTCCTTCTGCACAGATAAATCCATTTATACTGACGTTTGATGTGTCAAACATTTGAATTTCTGAATTGAACATTTAACATTAATGCCTTTGGAATTTCTTTAAATTTCAAATAACGAGCTTTATCCTTTAAAATACATCCACGCAACACTCGAAAAGAAACCTTGAAATTTAAATATTTCCTTGAATTATATTTTTTTTCTTTCTAGTAAAGTCACAATATTTAACAATGGACAATTTGGTGCATATTCCATTCAAGAATGATGTATTCTGTGCTTGCTTTTTTTGTTATCTGGAACAGTTCATTCCTTTTTTCCCCCTGGAATGTATAATTATATATCTCTGAAAACGTTTACATTTTCCTGTAAGTATTATACGCGTATCGTGAATATTATTCGTACAAACATTTGATATGGAAGCTATTATTCACAGAGCAAAACTATGGCACAGACTAAATGGCAATACAACCTCAGACACAGACTAAATGGCATTACACAATCAGATACAGACTAAACGGCAATTCAGAATCAGACAGACTAAATGGCAATACAAAATCAGACACAGACTAAATGACGATACAAAATCGGACACAGACTAAATGGACATACAAACTCAGATACAGACACAGTCTAAATGGAATACAAAATCAGATACAGACACAGACTAAATGACAATAAAAAATCAGACACAGACTAAATGGCAATACAATATCAGACAGACTAAACGTCAATACAGTATCAGACACAGACTAAAATGGCAATACAATATCAGACACAGACTAACTGGCAATACAAACTTAGACACAGCAACAAACTAAATGGCAATACAAAATCAGACACAGATTAAATGGCAATACAATATGAGACACAGATATTTAGGTAATACAATATCAGACACAGACTAAATAGCAATGTAAAATCAGACAGACTAAATGGCGATACAAAATCAGACAGACTAAATGGCATTACAAGAACCTTACTATCTGGCAATGGAATTGCAGGGGCCTATCCAAGAATCTACCTGAACTAATACACAAAATCATTATTGCAATCAATCAACCTGACATAATCTGCCTCCAGGAAACACACTTACCAGAGAATCCGAAACATATACCCAAAATTTCCGGATACTCACCAGATATTTTCAAAAGTCGTAGCAATGGAAAAAAGGAGGAGGACTTGCAATATTTCTAATTGATTCCCTACCCTACTCTGAAACATTAACGATCCCAATGCCAATAGACATAAATAAAAAAATTGAAATTCAAACTGTACTAGTCAACATTGGATAGAATAATATAATAATAACTAATATATATGAACCACGGGGCAATGACAACCCAATCAACTTAGAATCTTATCGACCAATCTCCACTAACCAGTCTCGAAACCAAATCATTTGTGGCGACTTCAATGCTCACAATGAACTAAGGGGAGAAAGTAGAAGGGATAAAATAGGCAATTTAATTGAAGAATGGATTGCTGAATCAAACCTAACCATACGCAATGATGGGTCTAAAACTCGACTTAATCCTGAAGATGGCTCCCTCTCAGCATTCGATCTTACTATATGCGCACCCAGACTAGCCCAACTTACAAACTGGTGGGTTGATCAAATAACACATTAGGTAGTGACCATTTCCCCTTCATAATCTCCCTCCAAATATCAGTTGAGCACAACCCCCATGAAGCCCCACCCAAATGGAGATATGATAAAGCTGATTGGGATAACTTTAGAAACATACTGGCCACTAATAATACCAAAGAGTTCGAAGACCCAGATATAGCAATATTCCATGACAATGTAATTAATACCATACTTAATGCAGCTACCCTAAATATTCACACACACACACCCCCCCCCAAAAAAAAAAAAACCCACTCAAGCTAAACAAACAGTACCATGGTGGGATGATCAATGTCAAAAAGCACTTAGAGATAAATAAAAGCACATAACAAATATAAGCGAACAAAAGACTCAATAGATTTCATCCAATATAAAGACAAAGAAAAACACCTTAAAAGGATCATAAAACTAGCCAAAGAAAAAACATGGCAACGCTTCTTCTCCAAATTGAACCTCAAATCAAACTCTAAACAAGTATGGGATAAAATAAAATATATCCGGGGGAAAGATATCAGCTTAACACCTAAGCTGAAAAATGTTACAACCAACCATGACAAAGGTGACCTACTTGCTAACCATTTCTCGGCCATGAGCAGTAATACCAATTACATTAGGAACTTCCAACAACACAGACAGAAAGCTGAAACCACACTTCCTAACCTCTTTAAAGACCTAGGGTTCAAGAACTCAGATTTAAATTCCGAAATCACCCTGTACGAATGGAAAATAGCGCTAGGGTCTAAAAAAAAAACACACCTGGGAAAGATCAAATTGGATATATCATATACAAAAATCTTCCAAACAACATTACAATAACCATTATAAAACTGCTCAGTCAAATTTGGCGAAGTGGAAAACTACCACTCAGCTGGAAACAAGCAATTGTCATCCCAATCCCTAAACCAGGTAAAGACCCTAATAATACTAACTCGTATCGTCCCATCTCCCTCACTAATATCATATGTAAAATGATGGAAACAATCCTAGCCAACAGATTAAAACACCACCTAGAAAGTAACAAACTCCTATCAGAAAACCAATGTGAGTAGTGAAGTGGGGCACTATAGCCTCAATGGGAATTATCATTACAGAGACCCCTGGGTCACTATAGCCTCAATGGAAATTTAACATGGAGAAAAATCGTGGGTCAATATAGCCTCAAGGGGAATTTAACATGGGAAATAGTCTTGGGTCACTATAGCCTCAAGGGGAATTGAACATGGAGAAAAAGTCTTGGGTCACTATAGCCTCAAGGGGAATTCAACATGGGGGGAATAAAGTGTGGGTCTATTATTTAGGGACAAGGGGAATTGAACATGGGATTTTATTTTTTTTTTAATTTAAAAAGGGGTAGGCAATTGAAAAGTCATTCTCTTTTCGAGAAATATGGGTGGCCCTGAAAAGGGCCTTTGGTTTTTCTTCTTCTGCTTCTAATTTCTTCTTTTTCTCCACCAACTTCTTATTTTCTCTCCTACACTCTTTCTCTTCTTTTTTTTTCTCATCCTCTTCTTTCTTCTCCTCTTCTTTCTTCCTCTTCTCATTTTCTTCTTCTTTTTAAATTTTTTTCATTCCATGCTCTTATCCTTATCCTTTCCTCTTCATTCTCCTTCTCCTCCTTTATTTCTTTCATCACACCACTTATCATGTCCTTTACCTTTCTTAAGTTGTTAATCTCCATTTTTACTCTATGCGGACTATAAGAGTAGTGGTCTTCATTGAGTCTCACTAGTATTTGTTCCATCATGCCCAAATTGTCAAGGACGTCTTGCAATCTTTGCAATTTATCGAGGTGGTTTGAAGCCATCTTCTCTCTAGAATGGTTTGAACGACGAATACTGTGGGTTCTTATACGAAAAGCGCGGACGTGATGGAAAACATCCCCCTAAAGCATAAAAAATGATCTTACCTAGATCATGACCAAACAACGCGCGGACGTGAAGGAAAACATCCCCTGCTTTTTTATTTCATATAATAAAACCCAAACTATACTTTCTTATTTCATATAATAAAACCCAAACTATACTCTCCACATACGCTAAGAAACCCATAATCTACTATTCACACAAACATACCTGAGCTCTTACAAACACTAACACACAAACACATATCTTCACACTATGAAAAGAAGAGTCAGTGTTTATATTCACACTACTCTACCTACACACATTGGCAAATTGATGGTTATTTCTTTTCTAGAGTATTGGGTAGCCCTGAAAAGGGCTGTTGGATTTTTTTAACTCCAGATGCACCTATCTAATGATGGCACCTTCCTGGCCTGGCGCCACACACGCATCTTCTTCCCCAGTCTCCTTTCACCTTTCTTCTTGGGAGTGCAGAGGCGGGATATGTGGCTTCAGAATCCCAATTTTCTGTCTCTGGGATTCTGAAATTTCCTCTCTCCTCTTCTTTGTTTCTTCTCTCCTCCTCTTCTTTTTTTCTTCTTCTTCTTTCCTCCTCCTCCTCTTTCATTCTTGCTTCTTCGACAATGGCCTCCGCGGCCAGTTCATTTAGTATGCGCCTGGCATATTCCAGGTGCATCTGGAGTTCTAGCAGTTTCACAATTCTGATATTCATTGTTTTGTCAACGAATGAACAGGGTAGCTAGACTGTCCAGCGAGTTTCAATTTATAGTGAAAGCGCGGACGTGAAGGAAAACATCCCCCTAAAAACATAAAATTGATCTTACCTAGATCATGACCAAAGAAACAACGCGCGGACCTAAAAGAAACACTCACTCACTTTTTTATGCTACCCATTCCTATTCTAAAATTTTTTTCATTAATCACTTCAATACACTATCCACATACGCAAAGCAATCCAATCCAACCCCAAATCTACTCTCCCCACACCTCAAACAGCCAAAAAAAAACAAACATCATATTAATCTACTATCCATACCAACGTACGTGAGCACTTACAAACACACAATTTTTTACACAAACACATACACTCGTACTATTAAAATAAGAGTTAGTGTTTATATTCACACTACTCTACCTACACAAAAACATTGGCAAATTGATAGTTATTTCTTTTCTAGAGTATTGGGGTAGCCCTGAAAAGGGCTGTTTTTTTTTTTTTTTTGTTTTTTTTGTTTGCTATGGCAATCTTTTTTTAGTTTCTAAGAATGCGATGTCCTCTGAGGATAGACTTTCTGGCGATAGGTCTGCTTCTTCGGAAGGAGAAGAAGAACTCTTTGGTGTCGATACGACAATCGACAAAGCCTCTGTCAGGTTCAGGTTGTTGCTGCTGCTGCTGTTGTTGTTGTTGTTGTTGTTGTTGTTGTTGCTGCTGTCTCTGAAGTCTGTACTTCTCTGTCCATTCTTCTTTCTCCCTGTTCACTTCTTCTCTGAAGAGCTCTTCTATTAGGTCTTCAGTGACTTTTAACATTCTCACATTCTCTATCTCTTCTGGCTTCGGTATCAGACTGTGTCTGACCCTATGCAAATTCACGTAGGCTTCGTTGAGCTTAGCTAGTTTGGAGCACATCTTCGTAGGAGGATGAGTCGACAATGGATGGTTAGACTGGAAACTGCCCCGGTTCTTAAAGTCAAAGCGCGGACGTGAAGGAAAACATCCCCCACACGGTTTTCGAGTCGCAACGTTCAATGAGTGTCATGAGAGGGATAGTAAGAAATGAAAGAGCATCAATCAAACATTCTTATAGCTAAACAAAAGACAAAGGCATTTTTTTTTCAAAACACAACATTTTTTATTCAATAATCACTTAACACTAAACAACAACAACTCTAACATTTTTTTAACAATAATCCAACATTAAACATCAAACATTTTTTCAAATACCAAACATTTTTTTGTTCAATTCATATTCTACTTTAAACAGGGCTGACAACGTTGTGAATGAAATTGTGATTTCCACTGTTGGAAGTCATTAGGCCATTGATGGGCACTACGTTTCCTAGCTTGAGACAAAAGATAAGCATAATGGTCACAAAACCATCGATCTACTTTCACATCGTTTCTAGAAGAAGAACGAGGATCAAAATGAGTCACTAAATGTTCTAAGGAATAGCCCAGGCTGCGATGATGCAGAAAATACACACAATATTGTCCACACACCAAGGAATCTGTGCCTTGTAATTTCACATTATTGAATCGGGTGGTCTGAGCATTTCTTCTCATAAAGTCGATGATATCGTCTTCCAAAGGGGGCAATCCGTACGAATCGAAATATTCCACACATCCTTCTTGAGGAAAGTAGACGGCTACCCAGTGGGTTCCTGGGAGATGACTGTCGTCCGTGTTGATCACGTAAGCTTGATGGTCTTGAGGTTTGCGATGAGGGAGTTCATCTTTAGCACATACGACAGGATTCCAAGAAGCCGTATACGAACTGTGGTTCAAAAGGTAATAAAGTTCCCAGGTATCCATTGATTTGTGTGTGTGTTTTTTTCTTCTTCTTCACAGGTAATAATAAGTCATCAATTCGATCCTGACTTTTTGCTTGAAAATGTCTGACATATAACCGTTTCTTCGTTTCGTCTCCTCACTCTGATTCAGGAGAGCTTCGATACGATGGATCTCTTGAGTGGTTAATGGTGGACAAGAATGTTCACGCAAGTCTTTATACCACTGGTGCAACACGTCTTCGTCCGAGATGAGACTCCAAGCTTCGTCCAGATACTCGTCCAATTTTTCTTCTTGACTCAGCATCAGGCATTTATCGTGTTGAATTTGACTGGGATGATCGTTTTGACATCCATAACACTCTTTCTTGATCAATTCCGTCATTTTTTCGACCAAGTGTTTGGCAAAACAGGAGACTAAATGGGCTTCTTGTTCTGGCCATCTCGACTTCATCATGACAACTTCTTCGTCTTTGTCTTGGGATTCTCCTTCCACGGTCTCCTCACATTCCATCTCCAAAGTTTCTCCACTAGGTAAAGAGGGATAACAGTCTTCCATGGCTTCTAATAATCTAGAATGATTTCTCTCAAACTGTTGATTTCTATGGTATTATCAAATTCGGCATACAGGATGACGTTCACTGTTGTTGGCAGTTCTTTTGCAAACTGAAGTTCCACACGAATCTGGCCAGATTTTATAGGGTGGAAATGTCCCTCGTCGCTGCCTTGGTCTGGAGTAAAATCGAAAGCCCACAAAGCATAGCCTCCTGCGTAATCTTCGTACGTAATGCCGTGACTGGTGTTGGTTCCTAACTGGCCGGTGGCTTCGTACAGGGACAAGTACGATCTCAAGTAATTCATCTTAGTCACGTCGTCACTAAAGACAGGTTCGAAAGGTCGAGTACACAAGGTCTTGCCATCGCGACTGACTTCGACTTTCTTCACAAAAAAGTGTTGAAAGTTGAAAGGATTTTGAGTGAAGGCTCCGTTGAAGGCTGAATTCGAGACCATACCAAGGATTAAACGTTTGGGTAACTGTCCTTGAAACAGATGATCTTCGATCATGGAATGCTGTCCAGCAGGAATGGTGAACGTTTTCACTTCCACGCGTCGAATGGGATACTTGGCGGTTGTTCTGCTCAACGTTTGACTGATGTCGTTTCCCACTTTAGGTAACACTTCCACGCGTCGTACGTAGAGTGTGGCCTCCTCGATTTTGCTTTTAGGATTGCCAGCAGCAGTATCAGCCAACAAATGGAAAGCGGCACTGCTACGATTCAGTCTCAGGCGAACATTGACACCGTTCAGCAAATATTTCTCTTGCAACCACATGTCCAAATGCAAACGATCCATCAGTTCTAAACTCTTTTCACCTGTGATTTTGCTTCGTCTTTCCACAAAGCCGTCATTGTCTTTATCTAGTTCGTCAAACGCCTTCGCTTCGTCAGGTTCCCACAGCACACAAGCATTGAGATGAGTATTCTTGGCATCTATTCCGTACGTCAAGAGATTTTCCAGGTAGGCACGGTAAGGGTAAGTATCCATGCTGCTGCTGACCAGTTTGTTATTCAAGTACAAGTCCACTGAACTGAACAAGGAATGCATGAAATTGTTGACGGGAGCTATATTCTCAGTGTCTGCTACTTCACCATTATCCTTATCTAGAACTTTGACTTTCAAGTACAAGTAACTGCTATTCAGATCGATGTAATCTTCGGGCTGTCCCTTGATTTCAAACTCGATGGGAGCGGAATCGGCCAATGAGGAGACGGGGTGAAATTCCTCCCATTGGGATTCTTGCATGGTCATCATGGTGGGGGGCATGGCAAACAGATCCAGTTCCGTCTTGGAACAGGCGCAAGACTCTCGGTGCATCATTTTGTTCTGTTCTTTCTCAATAATCGAAAACGTCTAAGTCTCGAACGGTTCTTCTTTTCTTGATCTTTCTCGCTTGAAGTCTGGTGAAAGGGTGTTTTCTTCGTCGTCTCTTTCTGCCTTGTCCTTGCTGAATGCCTGACTCGGTAGCGTGCAGGGCATTTATAGGTGTGTCTCGGCGACCCAAAAGGTCTTTGCCCGTTTGCAGCAAGACATTTTTGCCTGCCCTCATGAAGGCTTCTTTAGGGTTTTGTTTGTCGACGATGACATTTTGGAGAAATTCTTTGCCTTGTGTCAGTGCCGCATCTTTCAAGGCGTGCAATCCGCGTGTCACCATCGGTTTCAACACCGGGGCCACCGAACGAAAGGCCGATTTTAACATATCTCCTAAACCGTGTCCTCGCTGTCGTGCAACCCCTCGGTACACTGGATACATGACTTACGAGTCGCTAGAAAACCGTTTTCGAAAATGGAGTTTCACCGTGACTTTTCCTTTGGTGAATGGAATATTTTGTCCCAGATCTCCTTTTATAGCAATGTTGACCGTGTCCAAATACGACTTGCTGACAGGCAAATAGTGAGGATGGACAAATTCGCGGTGGACGTGGTAAGTGTTTCCACCTTCCTCGTCAGTGGCCGTGGCAGAATTTACTTTGAAAGGAATGACACGCAGTAACGGCACGGAGGTGTGTCCCACCACGTTATACTCCACCACATCGGAGTACACAAAGATCAAATTCAGTCCTTGGTTCAGTTCTACCGGGTAACGAAAATACCTTGCAAAATGATTGTCGATGTCAATGTCTGCCATTTTAATTTTTTTGGTGTCATTATCCGTGACCATATTGAGGTCTCCACCCAAAATGTTATACAATTGTTGGCAAAATTTAATACGTATACTTCTTTCCTCACTTTCAAATTTGATGAGTAGACGATGAGACTGTTTGTGGTACTCGATGGTGACACGTTTACCTACTTTGGTCAGAACTTTGGCAAAGGTTGCATAGAATTTGTCAGCGATGGCCTCCACCAGATGTTGACCACTAAAATAATGGCCTGAGTTAATTTTAAAGTGATAAACGAAAAGAGGAGGAGAAGAGTCACTGCTGCGGGGTAATAGCTCCTTTGCAAGATGTGAGTTATGTTGAGGACTGCCCGTCATAGTTTGCTGCAGTGCTGGGTCCAAAATTTCGACGTGAAAAGTGTTTTGAGTTTCAGTGATGTTTTTGATTTGTGTTGGGTGAATCATTTCCACTAAAGCCACTTCCCAATGGGCTTCGTGATCTAAGGGGATGGCTTGAGGTAATTTGGCCGTGTAACAGCACAACGTGTTGTTGGGAAACACCTCCATGGAACTGTCACTGGGTAAGGTTAAGTAAAATTGGTTTTGGTGACTCATAATTCCAGAGTTCTGTGGCTGTCCGAGGGGTTTTTACTGTACGTCAGAGGCGTGTCTCCGCCCAAAATGGAGTTGTTGTTGTTATTGGAGTGGTGACTGGCACTGGCACTGGACACAAGGTTCCCGTGGTTTCCGTTGGAAGAGAATTTCAGGGAGGGATTGGGAAGCAGGTAACCGATGCAACTGCTCAATAAAATGGTCCACAATTGTTTGTCTCCTTGTTGCAAACTCAGATTGGCAATGGCTGCCCCGATGACACAATACACCACGAAGATTTGGCAGAAAAAGACGATTTGCGTTTTAGGCACACGTTCTCCACACCACACCCACAAGGGTTGTTTTTGTAAATCTTGCACAGAAGAACTAGGTGAAGGAGGAGTGGTCGACGTAGCTGCGTCTGTGTGAAAGGGCATGATGGTCACTTCTTTTTATAGTCGATGACTTGCGAAGCGTCGATCCAAGAATCAAAACTGGGTGGATATCCTTTCCAACGTACTTTGACTTCTTTGACACGTCGTTTGCCCACTTTACGGGTTCTGCGTTCGAGAATGCTTTCGATGTCGTACACGTCGTCTTCTTTTTTGGTGACACGTTGTAACTCGGGCAAATAAAACGTTCCTTTGAGCACTTCTCCGTTCATGTCTTCCAATTTATAGACGGCAGGATGACGGCCATGCACTCGTCCAGTGACGCGAAACAATTCGGTCGTCCAGTTAGGTAAGTAACCTTTGTCAAAAGTGCGTTTGGTTTTACCAATGCGCACCCAATCTCCTACGGCCAACTCTCCACTTTTCTTGAGGACAGCCCTCGTCGGGGACGTACCAAACAGGCGCTCAAACACCAGCACGTCGTTGTCGGGAGTCACTTCTTGCGGGGCACGTACGATGCTTCGATGGTAAGATTGGTTGTACGCTTGCACCAGGTACGGTAAGATGTCGATGTACTTCAGAGTGTGGTGATGCGTAAAATATTTCCACATGCGTTCTTTCAAAGTGCGTTGAAAACGTTCCACGATGCTGGCTTTGGTTTCGGGATTCTCGGTGGTAAAAAAATGAATGTCACGTTTCTTTAATTCTTTTTGGAAAGCTTGGTTCAGAAATTCGGTGCCTTTGTCCGTTTGCCATCGAAGAGGGTGACGACCGCTTTGTTTCAACACCCGTTGCAGGGCTCGCACTAACTCGCTGCTTCATTTGGAAGTCAAGGGCACGACCCAGGCAAATTTGGAAAAGACGTCGATGACACAAAACAAATATTTGTAGCCACGATTGTAGCTGGCCAAATGAGAGACATCGGCTAAATCGGCTTGCCATTGATGATCGATGCCTTCCACTCGGGTGCGACGTCTGGCAAACTTGCGACGAATGGGTTTGTGTAAAGTGTAGGTAGCTTGTTCTTGTAACCATCGTTGCACTTGAGGTAAACGGAGACTTTTCAGTCGCGTTTTGGCAGCACGATACAATTTTTGAACTCCTGCGTAACCTGCAGGATGGGAAGGATCGTAGTAAATGCTGGCTAAGACTTTTTCCATTTTTTATTTTTTTTTGTGTTGGTTGGTGTGTTAATAAGACACCCACTCTTGGAGGATGCTACTCTTTTTCTCTTGGGGTATTTTCTTGGATTGCAATGCTTTGCGTGTGCGACCGGCAATAGGTGTCGAAGAGGAGGATGTCTGAGCGGGGGATATCGGTTCTTGTTTCACTTCTGTCTTCACTTTCTTTTTCTCTTGTGATGAAGAAGGGGTGGCCATCATCTTTTTAATCCATCCAATTCTGGAGGTAGGTGGTGTTGTTAACTTGCGTACTTTTTCTAGTGGAGTTTGAAACCCTTCTTCTTCTTCTTCTTTTCCTTTTTCTGTCTTGGTCACTGGTTGTGGTGGGACTGGTACTGGTACTGGTACTGGTGATGGTGCTGGACTTTTCATCAAGGTCTTAAAATCTTTCAGAGTGGGTATAGCTGTTTCGTCTAAAGCTTTCTGGTGAAAGAGTTGCAGTCGTTGCAAAAGTTGACAGTACTTTTGCGATTTTTCTGTTTCGGACAAATCTTGGCGATCCATCAAGGACTGCAATTCGTGTTGTAACTGGGACATCTCGCTCAAATTGGGATTGGGAGGTAAATGCGGGGTGCGTTGTTCTTGCCACCGATGGTATTCCATCCATCGTTTGTAAGGCACTAAAGCCAGTTTTCGTCCTTCCATGGGGTTGTCAGGGGTCGATTCTGAGATCTTGGGACTTCCGAGGGCCTTTTTATCTTGCTTCCACCAGTCCTCCCAACATGGTTCCCAAGACTCCTTTCAGTATGGGGTCTAACAAGAGGGGTAAAATGCCTCCACGTTGGACCAACATCTTCTTCTTTTGACGAATGGGAATTTTCTTTTGAACCATTTGGCGAAGAACGTGACGATGTTTGCTTAAGCATTGTTTCTGGCGTTTGGACAAAGGGATCGTGCCTTTCAAAACGTTCAAACAATATTCGCACACGGTATCGATGACCTCTTTGGAGGCCGATTGAATGAGTTTTTTTTGTAGAGGTGGAGAAGCTTTGGACAGGACAGATAACATGTCCCCATGTTTGACTAAACGTGGTGGTAACCCTTTCCTTTTCTTTCCTTGGGGTTTTCTGGAGGGTGACATCTTTGAGTCTTCAGGAGCACCGAAAAAAACACTGATACCCCCGAGTTGGTCACAGGCCTTTTTTATACTGGAACGCGTCGCCACTGATTGTCTTTACGTCGTATCAATTTGAGGACAGGCATGACACGTCGTGCAGGGGTACGCAACGGACTAAATCGAGCCAGTTCTTGCTTGGACAAATCCAGTAAACTTTGTAACATGCCCGATCTTTCTTGAACTTTGATTTTGGGAGAAGGTACTTTGTGAGCAGCAGCCACTGCCACTAAATTGGAGGGCCCTGCCTCTGGGGAAGTTCTTTTGGGGTCATCAACGGAGAAGTTCTTGGTGTGATCAACGTCTCCAAGAACTCTTCAGTTCTTGGTGTCATCAACCGAGAAGTGGATGAACGTGAGGATGCCGGAGACGCAGTCACTGCCGTGGCAGGTCGTGGTTTGCGAGTGTAAAGTTGCGTCCTGGCCGAAGTGCCTCTCTTGCGACTAGTTTTCTTCTGTGGACTTATCTTTTTCTGGGGACTTTTTCTATGTTTCTTTTTCTGGGGGCTTCTTTTCTTTTTCCGGGGTGGTGTCTGGTCAGAGGAGGGTCCTGCCAGTGGAAAAGTTCTCCTTGGGGACCTGGTCTTTTTCTTCTTCTTGGAGCTTCGTTGGACTTTTTTCTTGGGTATAACTTTTGAGGGCATTAGGATCCCATCTTAAGAGAGAGCGAATGATGACCCCTCCTAGAGTACCGCTCCCTCCAGGTTTCAAAATGATTTGTTTTTTGGCTTGAGTGTCGATGCGGGGATCGGCCAGTTGCACCAAAGCGACTTTGTTTCGGTCGAAAAAGCGTTTGGTTTGATGAGGAATTTGAATGATTCCTTGGAGTATTTGACGTGCCGTCACCGTGAACCATCGTAAGACTTCTTTGAGACTAGCTTCTAAGACACGAGCTCGTATTTGTGGATTTTTTTCTCGACTGATGCCATACAAGGCACGAATCAATTTGACGGGAAGATGCGACTGAAGGGACGTCATGTTCACACTGTGTGAGACAGACGAAAAAGGGTCTGAGGTTTTTATAGATTTTTTTATGTGGAGTGAAATTAAGTCGAGGACGGAGACGTGTACAGGACAGGCCCTCCGTCTTGGCACCAGTGGTGAAACAAGTGGGTACGAAATCGCAAATCCTCGGGAGTCGTAGGTTTCAAATCGAGGAGTAAATAGGCGTGTGGAGTTTGAGTGGCATCGTCGTACGCCTGAGTCAGCCAAGGCGTTCCTAACTGTTTGGCTAAGACGTGCACTTGCGATTTATCTCTAGGGCTTTTAAACAAGACCACGTAATGCGCATTGAGACTGATGGTGCGATGGGCTTTACTTTGTTGAAACAAATTTTGGGTGATGTAAACGACACTGGCATTACGGTGATGCCCTTTGCGCGTGAACCACAGTTTAATTTCTTCTTCGTCTTCTCCTAACATGTCGTCGAAAATGACCAAATGGGTTTGACGGGAGTCAGAGACGATGCCGTCGTCTTCTTTAGGAATGCCTTCCACAAACACGATGGAATCGCCTTGACTTTCTCGCAAGAGGCTGTACGCCGATTGCCACTCTTTGTAACACCACACGATCCGCTGAGGTGGCCGATCGATCAAATGATGTTTATGTTCGATCAAACGTTTGACGAATTAGGTCCAGCAATGAGCATGTTAAAGGGATGGCGAAGATACAAAGCCTCCCAACTGGCACGATCTAAGTGTTCGTCGATGACTTTGACAGTAGAGGAAGAGGGAGCAGAGACAGCAGAGGTAGCCATAGTGTGAGAAATGTCACTTGTGACACGAAAACAAACAAGACAAGAGTTTATATACTTTTTTCAGAACAGGTTTATTGAATGTTTTTTCAAACATGAATACGAAAGACAAAAATACATAAAAGTCAAAGGTTTAAGTACAAGGATAAAAGGCACATGATAACTATTAACGTGGAATAAACACAAGTGTCTGTACAACAACATGTTTTGGGTAATGTTCTAACCAGTTCTATAGTAGGGGGTAAGGTCACACAAGTGTCCTCCCGAAAGGGTCTTTCAGGCCTGTCCACGACAGTCCTGTCCTGGGTGACGGGTTCTTCTGGCACCGTCACTAACACGGGTTGAAAAGTAACTTTTTTCCTTGAACAACTCTCGTGCATAGTGGGCCACTTCTTGGGTCCAAGCCTCAAAACCCCATTCTTTCCAGGCACGGACATCTGTCCAGAGGGGGTGTAAGTCACAAGCTACACACACATCGTCATACACGTCTTGGGTAGCTAAAAGTTGACGAATCTTTTTTTCCTGTTGAGGTCGAGAAGTATCCAGATGAAAACGCAAGGCTTTGAGCAAAAGGAGTTTTTCGTGACCATTTAAGGCCATTGAGGTGGTAAGTACTGATCGTAAAGAGTCCACAAGGAATCGGCTGGTAAACGAAATCCCAGAAAACAAGTCACTAAGACACACACCACTTGTCGTCCCAAATTGAATGGATACAGTTCTTGTAATAATCGGTGGTAATGATCCACGGTTTGAATATGGTCACTGAGTTCCTTCCACGGAATCTGTTCAATAATATGTGACATAATCCGTGGCATGGCAACTTGATTTTATAGTCTCTTTGTTTCGGAAGCAATAAAGGTAATTTCTAACTAAACATGTTCGTTCTCCAGTAGGGAATTTAAATGTTACATACTGTAACTGAAACGTCAGAGTTTGTCTAGATGTTTCGTCTTTTTCTAAGCAGATTCCATGTAACAAATGTTGGTAATCCTTTAACTCGTCTTCCTCAATACGTTGCAATAAGTGAATCTCGAAGTAACCAAAATTACGAACGTCTAGTTCATCATCATTCACAAACTGAAAGTGTTCAACAAGGTCTGACCACTGAAACAATTTCTGACGAATCAGTCCTCTTATACCATTCAGGTACCAGTGGTTAAAGATCTGATGACGTAACGGATGCAATTGTTCTTTACGTTTGACTTGTATTTTCACCAGCTCTCGGTAAATCCTTTTTCTCAACTCCTCAGGCAAGCCCAAAATCTTCTCTTGTAAAGTATCCATAAGTATATACACTGTTTTTGGAATCGTTGGGTGGTGGCCAATAGCCTCGTTTAACTTTGTGCCTAATGTAATATCCACTCATAATCAGTCTTCTTGTACTTTGGAACAGAGCATAATTTAAAAACGGTTGAATAACTTTGCGTTTGCGTTTCACTTGTATTTTGATCAGTTCTCGGTAAATGCGTTCTCTCAACTCCACAGGCAAAGCACGAATGTTCTCTAGCAAAGTATCCATGAATAGGTCATACTAAATCCTCTTTGGTCTGACACAAGAAATGTACTCTTTGCACAAACATGGTTTTACTTCAGTGTCGAATTTAAATCGTTTAGTCACTAATCTACACATTACAATTCGTTCAGAAGTTTCCTCTTTCACCAAGTTGACATTTTGCTCAAGATGTTTGTAATTCGTTAACTCTTCCTCTGGAATTCGATGCAGTAAGTTTACAATGATGTAGTAGATAGAATCGTCCATAACAAACCAATCCTTTTTAAAACTAGGGGATCGTTGATCAATGTCTGTCCAATGGAACACTTTCAATTGAATCAATCCTGTATAGCCTTCAGGTACCAGTGGTTCAAACACCGGTGACGTAACGGATGCAATTATTCTTTACGTTTCACTTGTATTTTGACCAGCTCTCGGTAAATGCGTTCTCTCAACTCCACAGGCAAAGCACGAATGTTCTCTTGTAAAGTATCCATGAACAGATTATGGTAAGTTACTTCAATGTCTCGGTCCCACTAAGGGTAAGTAATGACAATTCGGTGACCATCGAGCATGTTCTACGTAGGCCGAATCTTGTGGTTCCCAGTGGTGAAGCGACACAAAGCAACTGAAGCACTTGACTTTATCTCCTTCGCCCAAGTAGAAAAATCCGGCTCTGGCTAATTCTTCGGGGGTCGGTCCTCCCAGGTACTTAGGCCATTTTCCTTTGAACGATTGAAGACGATTTTCAAAGTCGCAGTATTCCGACAAACGCACAGGGAACGAATATTCGTCTTTCACAGGTTCGTTTCGATGAGGGTTGAGTGACATGGGCAGGAGTTTGCTCAGGGCTGGATGACACCCGTACGGGGGTAGACGTGAAGGTGAACATTCCCCTTTAAAACGAAACCCAGCAAAATGTCCAAGAGGACGAGCGGTATCACTTTCGCATCCCTCAGGTTTGACACGCACAGCATCACTTTCCATGATAGGGGTCGTAAGAACAAAGTTCCCATGATGCTTTACGGCATCGCTAAGGTCACAACGTACAGCATCGTACCCATCGCAAGGCTCACAATCGCATTCCACTTCAGAAGCCTCACACTTGAATTGTGCCTTTCTAAACAACTTGTTTTGTGTTTCTCTGAAAGTATTCATCTTGTTCGCTTGGTCTTGGTAGTCCCAATGAACTATCGGTCTTGCCTAGGGTTCCTTTTTATATACAGACCAATACCGACGTGTCCATACGGTAAGGTGAAATGATTGGGAAGTCGAACTCGCTTCTGGTACACGATTTGATAGACTTTTTCCAAGGGCCGACTGACGATGTGGTGAGTAGGTAAACGTACAATCTTGTTCGGTTGACAGGTGGTCACTTTAAAGTTTCCATCCTCTCCCGATTGCAAGGCTTCTTTCAATGCCCCAAAGTTGACCACTCGACTGGTACGATAATTCAGAGTCAGTTCTTTCACTTTGCACGTCGTGTGCACTTCTTGTTTGTCCCGGTATTCGTAGCCGTAATTTTTGGGGCCGCCACTGACGAAACTTAGAATCTTGTCGTCGGGATGCTCGTCTGTCCAGGTTCCTAAACGGTCTCCTTCGATGTCAGGGTGCTGTTGACTCGGGTGATGGATGTAAATGCAACTGTCCGTGTCAAAGTACAGGACGCATTCTCCTAACAGTTCTAAAGCTTCGTACAATTTTAAGCGAGCATGAGCTGTCACGTAAGCCGCAATGATGACATTTCCAAAAGGGTCGTCTTATACAAAGTCCAGATCTTCTTCGTAATTGACCAAGATCAAATCCTCTCGAATGACGTCCACGTGTTTCATGTATTTGGTTTTGTCGTGAATCATCTGGAAGTAGCGGGAAGGTTCTGTCAAATATTCCGTCTTGGGTAAACACGGTCGTTGTGCCATTTTACCCCACAAGCAATTTAACATCACTTTGGCAAACGATCGCCTGCCTTCGTTTTTCTCGATGTGGTCTAAAGAGATGCCTTCTTGTTCATAGTATTTCTCTTTGAATTGTATTTGGTCTTCGGGAGTGTGACATCAGGACGGATAGCCGCTGGCTTCTTGCTTCAGTTTCAAAAAGGCATCCACGTAGTCGGCGAAAATGCCTTTCTGACTGGGGTCACCCTTGTGGTATTGCTGTGTCTTGGGAAAGTGGCAAATTTCGTACACTTCTAACAGTTGGTATCCCATGTCCAGAGCTTTGAACAATTCCACGCTGACCCAGGTTCCCGTCAAGGCCCGTTCTTCCTGGGTGTGACGGCAAGGCTGGTCTTGGTTGCACGTTTCGGCACAAGTACGGCACAAGGGAAACATCAGTTTGCCTTGACAATGGTGAGGTAAGACGGGATGGTATAGGTTCGTGGGAGGCAAAACTTTACACTTGATCAAGCCTTCGTATTGTCGAATGTTTTTCAGGTCGATGTGTTCCGTCAGCAATTGTGGGTGCCCTACAGGAAAGCGACAATATTTGCACACGTAGGGATACAGCGAACACACGTCCAAGTATTTGATTTCTTCTCCTTTCTCTTCGTCGGCTTGGTACAGCAAACAGGTGGCATTGGTCCTTCCTCCGTATAAACTATCCCTCGGGTTCAGCGGGTCCATGAACTGGTAACTTTCCACGAGGCGTTTAAACTCGGGATCGGTTTTCATGCGGTGATCGTACTCGTGTTCCCACATTTCCACCACTTGGTATCCTTGCTGTTCCAACTTTAAGCGCCGCTGACATGTGTTCTGGTATAAGTCTTCCATGGTTCGTTGTAAAAACTGATTTTTAGTGCTACGGTCAGGGTAACAGACGGGACATCCGTGAAATAAGCAACCGTTAAACTCGTACACGATCTTGGGGTTTTCTAAGTCCCAGCCATCGACCGAATACGTTCCGATGGTCTTTTCACCCCCTCCGTTGCGGGCATGCTGAATCCATTTGTCTTCCTTGTCGCACAAGTAATGTAACCAACGTAGGGCTTTGACCGAGTATTGACGTTTGACACAGTGGGTCGTTTGAGGGCTGATGACAGCCACGGTGTTTTCAGGCATGAATCGTTGTCGATACACTAAGGAACACGCTTTGGCAATGGTGCAAGCTTCTTTCAAAGGATCGACCCCTCCGTGTTCCATGAACAGTTCTCGAAATTTTCCACAGCAACGTCGTAAAATGTCCACGTCGGAACGACAATACTTTAACATTTCTTCCTGAAAGTCGAAAGGGTCCGAGGCGTGAGCCTGGTACCAAGCGTAGAAAGCTTCTCGTTGTTCGGTACGCATGTTGTCGGGGTCGTAATAGAGAGCCTCAGGTAAATGGGGTAGAAAGGCGTGTTGATTGACTTCCGTATTGAAAAAGTGTGGAAAGTACCCTTTAGCCATTTCTGTCATTCCAAACGTTTTAGGCATTCGGCTCAAAGGCATGGCCAAGTAACTCATCGAATCTTTAAACTGTACTTGTCCCACTTGCATGAAAATGATTTTGGCTCCGTTCAAAGTCACTTTAGGACGCTCGGTGCCTTGTTCCGTATAGTATCTCAAAAGAAACTGTCCATCGTATCCGGAGAAATTGTAAGCCATCACCGTGGCATGACGATAACAATCTCCGTAACGTTCGATGTCCTCTTGGCTCCACGTCTTGTCGATGGGGTCTAAGACCCATTGTGCAAAATCGGCTAACGTGTTCGGTCCCCGAAAGATTTTTTCACGCCCTCCAGGAATCTTGCTGCAGTGAGGGCAATGACTGAAAATAGGTTCTTGAATGCACTTCTCGCACGCTCGATGAGCCACGCAGAAATTAGGAATGTGAATGCCGGTCTCTTGCATGCATTCGAAATCGAAAAAGATGAAATTGCCTTTCTTCTTGTGACCGTCCTCTTTCTCTGGTGGAGGTTGGTATTTTTGCACGTAGCATTGGTGTTCCAAGTCCACGATGTGGTGACAAATGTGACATTTTTTCTTTCCTCGACATACGTGTGCCTTGGCATTATTGGTAAGTATGCCTTGTCCACAGGTAGGGCACAATCTCAGGAGTTGACAAGCACATTTCTTCTGTGAACCTTGCGTCTTCAGATGTTGTTGGTAACAGGTAGGGCTGACAAAAGTGCGCAGGCAAGTTGAACAAGGCATTGGTTCTCCGCTTAGACAGGGTGGAGAGGCCAAACATCCTGGGCATTTCCATCCACAATGCTTGTGTTGCTCTCAATTATTAAAACCATAATCACATTTCTCACAATAATAAACATATCCCAGGAATCCGGTGATAGTGGTAATGGTATCGAAATGTTCATCGTGATAATAGACATGAATGTATTTTCCGTCCTTAAAATCTTGGCCTCGAAACAACAGAGGTCCGCGCATTTGTTGAGGGTGCACTTTCAAGGTGTAGCGTGGAGCTAGGGCATCTTGCAATTTTTGCATCTCAGGAATGCCACAGGGTGTGTCTTTGGACAGACCAGCTTGTTGCAACAGGAGTTCTGCTTCGTTTCGGTTTGGCTCGGTCCGATTGTCGAATAGTTTTCCAGGCTCTTTTCCATTCTGATGTGTCGTTCTTGTTGGCATAGGTTCGTCCCACCACGATGGCTCGGGCTAAACACATCTGGTCTTGAGGGTTGTGAATTTGGACAAGGCTACGCTTAATGCTGCGAAGCTCGTTCACCAATAACATCTTTTTGCGTCCGGTCCCTTGAGGAGGAAAGACGTGAGTCATGTCTAGTGTGGCTTTACCATCGGTGAGGTCAAACTGGTCATTGGATTGTTGCACGTGTTGAATCTTGTCCATGACTTTGGAAGCGGTCAATTCTGCAGGAGTGCTAAACTCGATCCAAACAGGGGATTTCAAACCGTCGTGTTGTATGGAAAGTCTCAAGCGATCGTCTTCTTTGGGTTGACATTGTCGCTTGAGTGCGGTGAGCAAAGAATCCCACGCTTGAGTGCGGTGAGCAAAGAATCCCACACCCCAGTGATGAACACTTCTGCTTTCTCTAATGGTACTTCAGCCTTGAAATCTTTAAACTTCACTGCGTATTTGTAAGCCGTGGTTCTAAATTTTCTAGAGGAGCGCTTTTCCGTCTCTCGAATGGAATAGTATTTTTCAGGGTTGACTAAGGGTGGTGAACTTGGTTTAGAGGGTTCGGATTCTGGTTCACTCATGTCCTCTTCAAAATCACTGGCATGAATTTGTGCCAAGATTTCAGCCCTGGTACGAGGCGATAGATCACGTTTCTGCCTCTTACTTTCTTCTTCTTTCTTCTCGAATGAATAGGATCGTTTCATCTTGAATGCAAAACGTCAAATGACTCAAGTTTAAACACCATAGACTAATTTATAGTCATGGCAGACCAGCGTATATAAAAGGGTGTGTGTCTTGTCCTTTTCACTATTCATTTCACTCTCAAGCCGAGCACAACGATGGAAGAGACTAACCAAATCGAACGTTTCGTCAGAGCTTTGCGAGGGGTCATTAGAAAATTCGAGATAAAAGTCAAGATACTTGCTATATCTGTCAGAAGAAAGGGCATTGGTCTTCAGAGTGTCCAGACCGTCAAAAAAGAAAAAAAAAACAGGGGCTAAAAAAGACAAAAGTCAAGATACCTGTTATTATTGTCAAGAAAAAGGACATTGGTCTCCAGATTGCCCAAAAAAGAAACAACAGGAGTCAGAAGAAAAGAGGAATTCTTCAGAAGAAGAGAGGGATTCTTCAGAGGAAGAGAGGGATTCTTCTGAGGAAGAAAGAAGACAATTCTATTTACAAGAGGCAAAGAAAAAGAAACAGGAGAAGAAAAGAAGAAGGGAAGAAAGTGAGGATGAAGAAGAGAAAAAGACGGTGAAGAAATTCAAAAAACAGAGAGACTAAACAAGGAGAAAGAAGAAGTCAATGAACGTTTATTAAGGTGTTGTGTTGTGAATTGTGAATTGGATTGTAACAATGGATAAAAGAATAAATTAATGATATAAGGTAAGTGTCTTTGAGTTATGATTTTAAAATAAGAACGTACACTCACGCACTCATACAACGACACGTACTATAGGGGGTAAAATGGGTTTTTTGTTTATTTTGAGTTATTGGCAAATTGAAAGGCTATCTCTTTTCGAGAAATGTGGGTGGCCCTGAAAAGGGCCTTTTTTTCTTTTTGGTGTAGGGGTGAGTTTAAGCAATCAACTTTAACTGCCTTAAGCCTTTGCCACGGCCAAGGCCTACTTCTGGACTGCGTAATGTTGATGATGATGATTGGGTTGAAATCACTAAGGGTGGTACGGTAGGCTTAGTCACAGGGTTGACGTGTTTAGCTCGGGAAGGTCGTATTCTCTTCGGTCGTAATAAAGAAGTCTGATACATTTGTTTCAGACTTCTTAACTCCGCTAAAATGTCCAACAGTACCGTGATTTTCACCCTCTTGTTTCTTTGCTGCTACTTCTTCTTGCTGTTGTTGCTGTTGTTTTTTTTCTTACCTCTTCTTCTTGCTGCTGTTGCTGTAGGAGAAAAGCTTGTTCCGCTTCCTTTTGTCGTTGTATAAATTTCTCCAATTCTTCTTTCTGTCTCTGTCTAAAATTCTCCACTTGCGGTAATGAAGAAGGTAACGAAGGTTCCGGAACAAATTCTTGCGAGGTAAGAAAATCCACAAAATCCCAATTCACCTCTTCTGAAAGTAAGTCCGGGTTCCCTTGGGCAGTCTCCCCTGCTGGTGCACCCCAATGGATCGTTTTCTGAGTTTCCGTCATGTTGAATCACTGTCGCATAGATTGACTGCACACAAGCGCTAGCGAATCTATATAGACCACGTGACGTCACAGACTGCTCTCTTCGGATTGGATGCTGGCTGACTGAATTTTGTAACGCGTGTTTGGATTGGTGAATGAACTCAATCCGTTTCAATCCTTCCTCTACCGATAAATAAGCGCAGTTCACTGCATTGATTCACCTGTTCTCGTCGCTTCAAGATGTGGACCACAGTCGAATCATCCACCCTTGTGTCTTCCATGATGTTTAGGACGGACATGCTCATGTATGTCCGGTCCAAGTGGACCGTTGTCGACAAGTCAGACACCAGACTGTGGATACGAAGAGTATACGTAGAAAGACAAGGTTGCCTCAAGAGGACACTGATTTATGGCCCTCGAGTAAGACGCAGCTTGAGGACAAGAAGATGCCACAGATGCCCTTTATGTTAATGGATACATTAACATAAACACAAAGGCCCTTTTCAGGGCCACCCATATTTCTCGAAAAGAGAATGACTTTTCAATTGCCTACCCCTTTTTAAATTTAAAAAAAAAAATCCCATGTTCAATTCCCCTTGTCCCTAAATAATAGACCCACACTTTATTCCCCCCATGTTGAATTCCCCTTGAGGCTATAGTGACCCAAGACTTTTTCTCCATGTTCAATTCCCTTTGAGGCTATAGTGACCCAAGACTATTTCCCATGTTAAATTCCCCTTGAGGCTATATTGACCCACGATTTTTCTCCAGGTTAAATTTCCACTGAGGCTATAGTGACCCAGGGGTCTCTGTAATGATAATTCCCATTGAGGCTATAGTGCCCCACTTCACTACTAATATGGCTTCGGTAACAGGTGCTCTACCACAGATCAACTTTTAAGACTAGAAGCGGATATCAAACTTGCTTTCAACTCCAAAAGAAAATCAGACAGACAACTTATAGCAGTCTTCCTTGACCTTGAAAAAGCGTTTGATCTTGTGTGGACCAAAGAATTGATTGCAAAACTCAACCACTTCGGAATTACTGGACGCATGTTTAACTGGATCGAAAACTTCCTAACAGGTTACAGAATAATCACCAGAGTAGGAAACACCACCTCAAAAGAATACCCCTTTGAAACCGGTACCCCACAAGAGAGTTTACTCAGTCCTACGCTACTTAACATCATGATTAACGACCTTGACCACAACCTAGCGAAAAAACACATTAACATTTCCCAATTCGCTGACGACAGCGGTATTTGGAGGGCAGGAAACCCTGCTAGCAATCAAGTAGTCAAAGAAATCCAGAAAAGCCTAGATAACATAGGAGGATGGGCGGATAAATGGGGTTTTAAGATCTCACATGAAAAAAGATAGCAATAATCTTCTCCCCTAAACGCAATAACCATATAATTTACCTCAACTTCTATACTCAAAACCAGTTAATCAAATATACTAAGGAAGTACAATTCCTAGGTATGTTCTTCGATAAGCATCTAACTTGGAAACAACTAATTCAAAATTGCAATAAAGATATTAATCTCTTAAGAAATCTTAAAGGGACAACCTGGGGTTCCGATCAAGAAACCTTATTAACCATCTATAGATCACTTATAAGGTCAAAGCTAAATTATGGATGCCAAGTTTACAACTCAGCGAAACAAACATTACTGAACAAACTGGATACCATCCAAAGGAAAGCATTATCTGTTTGCACTGGCACTCTACCATCGACATCATTGGACGAACTTCAAGTCTTCACCGGTGAACTGCCATTAAAAATAAGAAGACAGGAAATGCTCCTCCGATACTCCAATCGATTAACAAATCACCCCGACTCGCATGCTACAAAAGTAGCCATTAGCAAATGCAACAAACGGTTTAGCCGCAAACTAGTTTCTAACACACCCGGTGGCAAACAAATCCTAGAACTCAGAGAAAAGCTGCCAACACTTTCTCTACAAGAAGAGTACACTCACTCCCCTGACCCCGCCCCTTGGACAAACCCTATCCCTAGGATCAACACTAGAGTCACCAATTATGGAAACAAATTGGAACAAGAATCTAAACTCAAAACCATCGTAGCAATGGAAATACAAGACACATACTCTGGCTTCGTAAAAATTTGCACTGACGGATCCAAAACAACCGACCCCCCCCCCCCCCCAACATCGGCTGCAGTGGTTATTCCCGAATTCAACATACAGATGGGATCCAGATTACCAGACCACTGCTCTACTTTCACCACAGAGTTATGGGCAATAATATAATCATTACAATGGATTAAAGACCAACAAGTTCCAAAAGCAGTTATCATCAGCGACTCGCTTAGTGTAATATAATCCATCAAATCTCACAGCACCAAATCAAGAGAGCAATTCTTGGCTAGAGCTTTTTATGTGCTTAAGGAATTATCCACAACGGATCAGATAGTTGAATTCATGTGGATACCCTCGCATATAGGAATACATAGTAATGAGCTAGCCGACAAAGTCGCAAAAAACACGTTAGGGAACCCTAACCCTGCCCAACTCAGATATACATAACAGAAGCCCAAGCATAACAAGAAACTATATTAACCAGAAATGGCAGGAGCACTGGAACTCCACTACGAAAGGAAGGATACTCTACTCCATTATAAAAGAAACCAATAGATCCATCAAACCACCCAAACTGAACAGCCTGGACCAAAAAATTATCAATCGCATCGTAACCGGAAAAATAAAATTAGCAGAAAGTTTTAGCAAACATCTAGGACCCAAAACTGCTAATATCAATTGCTATCACTGCAAAACCATTGAAGACCTGCCACATATATTCAGTAGCTGCTCAAAATATCAGGAAGCTAGAATGGAATGTCAAAAAGCTCAAAACAAAATTGGATCCCCTACCACTTACCCAGAGTTCCTTAAAAATAACAACTCCAACATAAATATGACCTAACAAAACATACTTAAATTCCTAGACACATCTAAGCTGAAAGAAAAAATATAAAACACCCTAAAATCATAAAATAAACAACCCGACCTCACTTAAAAATAAATTTCCTCTAGCAGATGGACACCTTTGAGAGGTCCTGGGGGACCTGAGTACTCAGCAAGGGTGTCCCTCTAGCTTAAAAATAACAACCTGAAAAACATACATAACCCACCCAAATACTCTATAAAACCAGATAAATATACATAGACAGACGGACGCTTTTTATACGTCCCTAGGGACCTCAGTATTTAGCAAAGGTTCCCGTGTTCTTAAATCCCAAATATACCCTTAAAAAATAAACAAAAATAATAATTTTTTAAAAAAATCTTCTTCTCTGCTCTTTTCCTAGCCCTAACATGAAAGACAACCAACGTAATACTGCAGCCAACTGCTGTGATACAGACCATACTAACACTAAAGCAGCACAGAGTTTTCCATCCAATGCTACCTAACTCATCTTTAAAACAATTTCAGATAGAAGAACCAAAACTCAAAATTCGTATAAGTACATCCATTTGGACCAGTACCCTGGAATGGGCGGACTCCTGACTGCAGATGGTCGCCTGCCTTCCTGGTCACTACCTCCCTTGCCTCAGTCGGACACAAATAAGCGTGTAACGCGCGCATGAAACACCTTACATAAATAAAAGCAAAAATAAATGAATAGCGAGTGGCACTATGGTGTCAGAATCCTTACACAATTCTATCAAGAGGCTACAAGAACTACCCAGTCCAGCAGCTAGTAGAAGCAGCTAACTACATTTTTACGTTACACAGCTACCATTTCCCCGAAATTACCTGAGAGAAAAAAGGACTGTGGAGAAATGTAAAGAAGCAGAAGAAAAACGGAGAACTTCTGCTAAAAAAAAGGTCCTTCTAAGGGCTACCAATTCTGCCTCTTATCCAGGAAAACATTTTGGCTTGATATCCCGTTTCCATAAAACTATTATGTACACTAACCCGATCAGTCAATCCACCGGTACAAAATTCAAACCTTTTATGACGAAACTTTTTATATGTCGCTCAGACATATTAGTTATAACAAATTTGTAGGGCATCTACAACGTACACTATGTACTAGAATTTTTACGATTGACGTAGGAAAATTTTACAACTTGTTTTGATTTGACCCAATTGCACAGGTGGCTAACACATTATTGACAGTTTTTATTGTCCATTAGTACAACTAGACTAAATTCGACTAAGTACGGGCTGGCATTCTTGGGAGTGCACGACATCCATGGCTGGCTTAATGAGTTCCTTGCCCTCCTGCCTCTCTCGGACATCGTATAACAGCGGAGATGTGGAACAATTTCCACCCGCCTAAAGCTATGTGTTCCTATGTGACGTCATCGTTGCGACAAATCGCAACGGGCATTACATACTGCTTGGGTCGACACCTAGTACAGAAAATACGGACTGAAATCATCTCATTGTTAACATGAGTGTGTGTTGGGCCCATTCCCACTCATGAAAGCCTTTCATTCAGGTCGTTAGAGACATATAGTCCTACGACCTGACGGCTAAATTAGCAGCGCTCCTTGAGTACATAAACGCCTGGGGGATGTGGCACTAATTCCTTCCCCCAGGAACATTTAGCATCCCGCTGTGCGGGAATAAACCCGTCGCACATGCCCTTCTGGGAGCACGCAAAGTAAATCCATCAATCAATCAAAAATCAATTACAAAATCAGACACAAACACAGCCTAAATGGCAGTATAAAATCAGACACAGAATACAATATTTTGTTAAACCGAGACATGTTATGAAAGCGGAAATACTAGATGATGGACTTTGTTCAAAGAACATGCTTTCTCAATTAAGATGCCATAATAAACCCTTATTTTCCTAAAGATCCACGTATTTCAAAATTGATGGATGTGTCCTAAAAATATAAACATTAGTTTTTTTTTTTTTACATGCGATTACAAGCAACTCAAACTTGTACTCATCTTAAATTTCACTCTCTACAAATATATGTTGTACTCTGTACTTTTATATTATCTCAATACGAGCTACGTCCAATATGACTCTCTTAATATTCAGTGAATGAGCAGAAACCAGTAGCATTGTTAGTACTGATCAATGCTTCATATTTAACAACATATCCAGGTAGATGCCTGATACAAGAGTATTGTTTTACGATTTTATAAATAATAATTTAGATGAATGTTTTGCATTTTTATTCCTGTTTCATACATATACATCCACAAAACTCAATAAAAAGATATATATTAACATCTATGGAATCAGGAAAATTCGAACACCTGCAAAGCCTTGCATACTCTAACGATGTTGTAGCAAAGAAACTTAAGCTGTGTTGTAAATAGATTCATATGGCATATGATACAAAGATCTTAATATGACAGTGTAACAACTTTTGATGTTAAACCAATATTTACTACACACACAAATCATCTCACCTTTAGCGGCAATCAGTTAAGTTCTCGATATATTAAAATATAAGAAATATATTTTTTTTAAAATATAGTATAACATTTGATGGCCGAATTACCAGACACGTAACCAAATTACGATAACGGATTACACGTGTAGGCAATAATCTAATACAATCTTTAGATTTTTAACTAGTTGTTCTTTTCAGATTTGGCATAGAAGCAAAATAATCAATTTGCAAAATTACTAATCAACGAATAATTTATTAAATTAAAACAATACGTACAGATACACTATCTTAGTGAAAATATGCAAAAAATGGGATGGTTTCCGGGAGACAGTAAAGGAGGAATGTTACACAAAACGCTTTTAAGATAGAATAAAGCATTGGATGGAAACTTTCTTTATGAAGAAATAACGAGTTCTTGTCGCAAAAGACACAGCAAACATTATTAGATTACTAAATGTTATGAAAAAATTAGGTTATTTAACGTTATGGTAAAATGAAAGACTCTGCATTCTTGTGCCTAAAACGAATATGGATAAGTTCGTGAAGTCGTGGATGATTAAAAAGAAATTTTATGAATCTTAAAATGGTAAATGTCAAGGAGACATTCAACTTAAAATAGGCACCAATACTTATCTGACTCTATGCCCGCCAACTGGTAATAAATAAATTAACATAAGAAAATAATACTCAGCCAATTATTCAGGCTACTAACCAAACCAAAATATATTAGGAATTCTAAAATAAAAAATATATTTCTTCATTCAAGCATACTCCTTCTCTCAATCACTCATCGGCTTCATCATCATCATCATCATCATCTTCTTCTTCTTCTTAATATTATTATTATTATTATTATTATTATTTTGATACTCCTACTGCTATTACAATCTTCACGCCCGATGACAACTGACATATATTCACACTAACACTCCCAGTTTCGGACCACAATTGACTATGCTTCTTACGTCGAGGTTATTGTCCTCGGAATTACGGTACTTTGTCTGCCTACGCTTTGTGATCTTAGCAATACCTTGACCTACCATATAATGTATTGCTTTGTTGTGTGTAATCATTTTCGTTTCAGCAGTTAAATTTTCCGTCAACCGGGTTGGAACTGTAACCAATTTGACTTAACAAAATTAGGTATCATATTTATACAAAAATAAGTATAGGTTAAATTTGACATAAAAGAAACAAAACAACAACAAAAACTCAAACTCATCATAAAATTGAGCATGACCATTGTCTGCGTCATGAAACGAATTTACTACAGCTTCCATGCATTTGTAGGGCGAGGCTATTTAACAAGACGTTTCAAAACAGAATCTTGTAATAGTAACTTATCACTGTGACTAGTGGATACAGGGGGTTTCTTGACAATGATTTCTCCTTTACTACTTGTATGTTGCTATGACAACAGTAAATATATATTCAAGATAAATAATAACGACGCTATTGATTCTAAAAAAGACAGTACATATAGTCAAAACTTGTGTGTGACAAAACTAACAAAGATACATTCGGGTCATATTTACTTGAAAGATGTGATTTAGTACATGACCTAACGTGAAGTAGTACATGACAGGACGTGATGTAGTACATGACCTTACGTGACGTAGTACATGACCTAAATACACGTGCTGCTTATATACATGACCTGAATCCTAAGATGAAAATGTCGATGATTTTACTCATCTTTAATTATGCATATGTTCTTTGGTATAAAAATAATGCCCTTTAAGTTTCTTTACATGATGATACAATTGTATTCGAACACCCTCCCCTTTCTTTGTACTCTATACTGATTTTAAAAACAAAGTGCTTTAAACATATAAACATTGCACAAAACTTAGTCATTTCATTCATCGATTTATAAGTACCGGTACTAACTTGACTGTTACAAGAGGGTCCCAAATACTGTCAACTTGTTGGTGTTGCGAATCAAGCGGAGGTATCTATATTAAATCTGTCGCCATATTTGTATATGCTAGACTATGTTTTCAAGCAACATATGTGATGTAGTTCATCGTCTTTGATAATCTCTTTGAAAACATGCATACTTGTAATATTTGTTCAATTTGCTTTAGAAACGTTAAAACTAGACATTGTATATATTGGACAAAGACGACACGGTATTTACTGAAATGGACTATTCTAGAAACCAGAAAAGGACAGTGAGCATGTCTGCGTTAGACATCGGGAACTTCTGTTTGCTTTGAAACACCAATAAGTTGACAGTGTTAGGGACCCCTTGGCGAAGCCAGGTTAGAAACTGTAAATCAACGAATGAAATGACTAAAGGGAGGTATTAACAAACGGGAGGGTGTGCGAATACCATATGAACAATGACTTGATAAAAATGTAAAAAATCAAGAAATCTTTCTGAAAACTGAATATATTAGAAATAAAACAATAGAAAATAGCAAAATGTATGCATGGGCAAGAACGAGGTATTTGGGAAAGAGATGAAAATTTGATATAAGAAGAAAAATATAACATGTAATGAATAAAGTGCCCTATATTATTTTAGAATATTATTTTAAAGAATGTGATGATGATTGGCACTTATTGAAATCGGGGTCATCAAAACATACATACATACATACATACATATTTACATACATACATACATACATACATACATACATATTTACATCCATATGTATATCTATGGTAAACACTGAGGATTATGTATAAATCGGTTCATTTTTATCTCAGTGGATCGATGTCCATATTGTATCATTGGTTGTTCATTTCTTAAATTTCCACAGGATCATTATTCATTTCATGGCAAATCCAATACACAAAAATCACTTCTACAGTGATTTGTTTGTTTTCATGACACGTCACTTCCGCATGCATACCAAGGTCAGGTAATACGAGCGTAAGCTTTTGTGAGGATGCTACTTTTCAGTTCAATTATTCTCAAACTATGCCAGTCATGCTTAATAACTACACCATACATGCTTAATAACTATGACAGACAAGCTTAATAACTATGACATACATGCTTAATAACTATGACAGAGAAGCTTAATAACTATGACATACATGTTTAATAACTATGACAGAGAAGCTTAATAACTATGACACATATCCTTAATAACTATGACATATATGCTTAATAACTATGATAAACATGCTTAATAACTATGACAGACATGTTTAATAATTATGACAGACATGATTAATAACAAAGAATATGAGTTGTTAAGGTATGATAGATTCAAAAATAAATTTTAAACAGAGAGCTCCATATTTTGACCATTAAAGTAAACAGTGGAAACTAATTGAAACAATTAAGCTTAATGATTTATGATGTTTATATTGACCAAATTACTATTATTGGAAGTGTAAATACAAGTCGCGTAAGAAATCCGTTAAAAATCAGATTTTTTTGCCCACATGAGATATGAAAATGGTGAAAATGAATGAGTATGAAAAGGAGAAGTCGATGGAGAAGAAGAAGAAACGGAGACATGATACTAACTACTATGTACAATCCGTTGCCATTCATAACTTGCTGGATGTATTATTCATTGCAGAGTCCTTGTTTTGTAAGTATTTGTTGCAAATACTAATGATATGGGCCAAATGATAAAAGTTGCAGTAGTAATTTTAGTTTATGTTGTAATTGTTCTACCGCACATAATCTGGCGGCTTCGAAAATTAGGTTATGCCGTCCTTTTGCTTTCATAGAGGAAACTACAAATAAGAATACGCAAAAAAAACCCCACTCAACTTAGGCATACGAAATTTGGTTCGAATATTTGCATCCACATGTAAATCCTCTGGTAGGACCTTGTGGAATATAGTCTGTTTCAGGTTAGACATTTTGTAACTGAACAGACAGGTTTAATTCAAGTTTATTTTGTACGCATTGAATGATCAGACATGTTTGAGTTATTATAATCCAGCTCAATTATTATTGTCAGAGACAGATTAATGCATGCACCTGGGCATTATAAAAATCATCCCGTACAGTTGTTCTTATGGAACATAATAAGGTTTATTTACCATTCTTGATCACTGCAACGTGTATTTTGACCATATTACTTCCAATCAGCGCAGAGGAAACTAAACGCTGCAATCAAATCTAACTGATATGAGTACATAGAGTTAACTACACGATGTTGTCACTGAATCATTTGTTCGGATCTCTGTGTCCGAAATAGTTCGTGATAATCGCCTGGATGTCACGAGATAAACATTCTATGTGCTGATGAAATTAGTGTATCATGTTTTAAACCTAAGAATCAACGTCAGTATGTGTGCGACAATATAATGCACCATCATACTTGTCGATGAAGAATACTTTGATCAGAGTTATTGATATTTCCGTAAATTTATAATATTTATTGATAATTTCATACATTGATCATATATGTTGATAAATCCCTACAATAAAAGCCATGCATTGATTATGTCCGTTGACAAGTCCCTGCTTTGATTGTACTTATTCAGGAACGATACAATTCTGTTACTTCCGTTGATGAGCAGTATCCGTATGAGAAGGATAGGGTTTCGAGAGGTGAAAGCAAGGTTTAGTGTATCCGAGATGCATTCGTCATTACGTCTGTTTTATTAATAAACAGCTCATATACGTACTTGTGTTAAGTGTCTTCGCTTAATCCATCCTGTTCCACAGATTACACAGAAAATCACAAACTCTGACTCACCTCACGTCTGCCAACTTGATGTTGACTTCTGATTAATTAACGTCAAACCACTGAGTAATTAGGTATCCAACATTTTAGATGACTCTTAGATTGAGTTTGAATTTTTTTAAATTTTAGGCTAATGTCTTTCAAGGGATTTGTATGTGTTGCATAATTATTATTGTACAAATTGCTTCTGGTGATGATCAAAAAATCACCATGTTTTAAGCTTTTCTTCATTTTTGTTGGAAGCATTCATTGTCTCTAGGCTTTCATCGTCATTTTTGGTGCCAGTGAACGTGTGCTCTTTTTAATTATTATTTATATATCAGCTATTGTACCTACAATATATCGATCTCGTGCATCTATATCAAACTTTCAAAATTATATGTTCACATGCTTTGCCAAATTATGGTCAGTTTAAAATGGGCTTTCCATGAGGATTCTCAAGGTAAATTAGATTTTAGTTCGAATCGTTAGACCTGTTATTCTTACTGTTATTTGAAACTCAGACATTGCATATCATGATACACAAACTCATCCATATCACTCTTAATTTGGAGCGGTAACCACTTAGTCTTCAAGGAATTTTTAAAAAAGATCTTTAGTAACTGTCAGAAGGCATCTTTATTTTAGAAGTTGGAAACATGTCCCTCTATGGTAATTTGCACCAACCTAATCCAAACATCTACTTTAATTCCAATAATGTTCTGCAAAAGTACTGTACCTGTGTGGTAAAAATGTCAAATTGCGCGGACACCCTGTCATGTTCTTCTTCAAAGTCATTGATCAGTGGACAAGTTTCACGGTGTGGCCGCGTACCATTTTCATATTGAAATGTGGGTTACTCAGTGTGGCCACATATCTTTTGCATACTAACACTTAGTAATAAATACCTGAACTGTTGAATTTGTTTTGGGAAACCAATTTATCTTTTAAAAAGAACTGCTAACCCTATACTTTACAATGCTAACCTAGTCCTTTTGAAATTGTATTGCATCAAAGACGATTGAACCATTTCTCTCATTCAGGTCAATAATATTTACTTGGAGTAAGGTGTATCACCCGCAGAGCTACATATCGCTGTCCTATATTATGTGGCACCTATTTCCCATCTTTCTACACCACAGTGGTGGCTTTTATCTTCAACATGAGCTCTGCATAAGGACGAGGCTTACATTATTTACACATATCAAATGTGGATGTTACTTGTTATGCTGTGTACTTGGCTGAGCTTTGTCAAACCTGATTTCAGTTTCTTATTACTGCTGTTAGACTGACGATGATCCATATTGGTCGACTGAACTTGCATTTGCTAAGCAGACGAGAAAATAGCATCAGAAATGCGTGCATTTTTTCAAAACCATCCTTTATCCCACCTAGTGAATATAGGTCCAAAATTAAAATGTAAACTGTAGGTGGAAAAGAAAATCTTAATAGGCAAACAGCAAACGTTCTGGATTCAGCAGGTCAGAATTTGCCTGAGAGATCTGTTACTTCTTCTAAACAAATTGATGCCATGTAAAATATACTTTTGTGGAAAAAGTCGAACTTAAATGAACGACACTGACAGAAGACCAATCCTTGAGGGACAGCATTTATTTAGTATGTCATCGGTTTGGCGGCAGTTTATCTAATAAAAGTTTCCCGACAGTATAGCGAAGAATGAAAATAGTACAAGATGCAAATTCATTCATCCGTGGTTGCAACTGGATAGATTTAATTACCTAAAATAGCTTTGATCATGATATACAATGTTATAAACGAGTTTATGTGCAACTATATCCCAAAGTTCATATCACCATCGATACTACTCGTATATCCCAAAGTTCATATCAGCATCGATACTGCTAGTATATCCCAAAGTTCATATCATCATCGATGCTATTCGTATATCCCAAAGTTTATAGCACCATCGATATTACTGGTATATCCCAAAGTTCATGTCAGCATCGATACTACTCGTATATCCCAAAGTTCATATCAGCATCGATACTACTCGTATATCCCAAAGTTCATATTATTATGCATAATACTAGCATATCCCAAAGTTCATATCAGCATCGATGCTACTAGTATATCCCAAAGTTCATTTCAGCATCGATACTACTCGTATATTCCAAATTTCATTTCAGCATCGATATTACTTGTATATCCCAAAGTTCATATCAGCATCGATACTACTCGTATATCCCAAATTTCATATCAGCATCGTTACTACTAGTATATCCCAAAGTTCATATCACCATCGATACTACTAGTATATCCCAAAGTCCATGTCAGCATCGATATTACTTGTACATCCCATGTTCATATTAGTATGCACATTACTAGCATATCCCAAAGTTCATATCAGCATCGATACTACTAGTATATCCCAAAGTTCATATCACCATCGATACTACTCGTATATCCCAAAGTTCATAGCACCATCGATGCTACTCGTCTATCCCAAAGTTCATAGCACCATCGATACTACTAGTATATCCCAAAGTTCATATCACCATCGATACTACTCGTATATCCCAAAGTCCATGTCAGTATCGATATTACTTGTATATCCCAAAGTTCATATCAGCATCGATACTACTCGTATATCCCAAAGTTCATAGCACCATCGATACTACTCGTATATCCCAAAGTTCATATCACCATCGATACTACTAGTATATCCCAAAGTCCATGTCAGCATCGATATTACTTGTATATCCCAAAGTTCATATCAGCATCGATACTACTCTTATATCCCAAAGTTCATAGCACCATCGATACTACTCGTATATCCCAAAGTTCATATTAACATGCACATTACTAGCATATCCCAAAGTTCATATTTGCATGTGTGTCGAAGAGACCATGTAGAGGGAAAGAGTCGACGCTTTTTGGTACAGTTAGTTATGCATATGTTAGGGAAGGTTTAGTTAAATGTTTCTGTATTTGTGATAACTAGTTATTCGTATTGTTTTGTGTTGATATTTGAACATTGGATACATTCATTTTTATCGTTTAACAGTGTAGTCATTTGCAAAGATATAGGGGCCATAGTGACCAGGATACAAGGATGCAGTTAATGTGGCTGATGGCCTACATAAAGCTAGGTATGCCTAATTTATCTTCTTGTTTTAATACCCCGTCTTATTCTGATAATGTACCCTATGTGAAAATATCCATTGCTATAATCTCACGTCAGATTCTTATAGTTTACCCTTTGAGAAAGTATCCAATGGTTTACTGTGTCTCCGTACTTACGCTTTCAAATTCGTTGTCTTGTGGTCATTGAACGTCATCAAAATTTGAGAACGAAATATGAATATCTAAGGAAACATATCTAGATTTATCAGACATCCAATACTAGATCTAGATTTATCTTGCATTCAGTATCAGATCTAGATTTATCTGGCATCCAATATCAGATCTAGATTTATCTGGCATCCAATGTCAGATCAAGATTTATCTGGCATCCAATGTCAGATCTAGATTTATCTGGCACCCAGTATTAAATCTAGATTTATCTGGCATCTAATATCAGATCTAGATTTATCTGGCATTCAGTGTCAGATCAAGATGTATCTGGCATACAATATCAGATCTAGATTTATCTGGCATTCAATATCAATTACACACATTTGAATAAGAGGATGGGTTACATTAGTTTCTTTTTCATCGCAAGAACACTTCAGTGCATTTAGAAGGATCCGTGTAGCCTACCGAATATTCAATTCACAAGAGAAAACACGACATATATACTTTCATTTTTTTAAAATTGCTTTTCAGTAAATATATGTTGCTGATTGGCGAAGTATATTTCTATTTTTTATTATAGCTCAAAAATCCATAATGACTAAACTTTCTCATTTAGGACGGATTGATCATCCGCAATCCTCTCTAGCGTGTAGGGCATGACCCGGGGACTCCGGGACATATGCGCTTGTAGGAAATATGGTCTTTTTAAAGTATTGTTCTTTGACTACTCCCCTTTCTTTGCAGTGCATGTGCCATTCATACAGTTTTCCCCTTCTTAGCATGGTAATGTATGTTTTACATCTGTGGATTTGTCAGAAGGTAGGTGTCATTGACGCAAATTGCTGATTGGGTACATTGCAAGGTTCTACAGAGTTGTTGTCTTTCAGAGGTTAAGTTTTTGCCTCATGGGTCGAGTTCCTAAGCGAGTGTTCCAGCAACGATTTAACTTTGGCAATGGAAAAATATCGATAATCCAACCTAGTCAATCATTATTGAATAATATTATCGGAATCAGCTGAAACAAACACAGCAATTCAATCAATGTCACTGCAGTGTCAAGGTCGAGTCATACTGTATAATGTGAATAATCGATTGTGATCTATTTTAATTTTCCTTGTCATTCATTGGCAAGTTTTCTTGAGAATGAGACTTTCATTGAAATATTTGTCTTCTGTTTACTTACAGACGACTAATGCAATGGTAATGTTAACGTAAAATATCTACTCAGCAGGATTAAACCGGTTAGAGG
>CM068835.1:18358666-18431166 GCA_028554795.2 Sinohyriopsis cumingii
CATAAAGCAGATTTTTTTCCGCGTTCTTTTTGCTGATGCAGTGATGTGTGAAAACTTGCATGCAATATACTATGTGAGTTTAAAGTTCACGTGTCATCAAGCTATGCGTAAAATGTCTTTAGATCACAGCAATAAAAGGTACGTATATAATCGCTTATAAGACGAATCCAACTGCAAACAATGTAGACCCAAGAATGCCGTCACATAACGAAGTTTGATGCGACTTATTAGGGAAAATGTCATGCTCAGCTTTTCTTTGGACCCCACCAGCGAGGACGAGAGGAGGATCCTGACGTCTGGACAGCCCAGGATCTCCATACTCCACGCCCAGGCTTGCGCCCTGGAGAGGTCACTCCAGTCTCACTACTGAGTGAGGAAACAACACGGAAGCTTGCAGTTTACGAGTTATAAGTCCCACCCAATTGGCGTAGGGAAGGGGCGAAAGGGTCTGCTTCGACGGTGGGAGGGATCATCGTGTCCCACTGGCTGACTACCGCCCGCCTCAAGCCGGGCAGCCCTCGGTCATCAGCATGACATGCAGACAGTAATTCCACACCAGACAAAAGAAACAAGAAACCAATAAAGAAGACTCCAGCTCTTCGATTCGCAAGCTGGAACGTGCGCACCATGTGCACAGGCATATCTGACAACCTCAGGACGGTGGACGACATCAGGAAGACGGCCATCATCGATAGAGAACTCACCAGACTAAATATCAACATAACTGCCCTCCAGGAAACCAGGCTTGCCTCTAGCGGCTCCTTCAGAGAAGAAAACTACGCCTTCTTCTGGAAGGGTCGAGAACCCGAGGATCCCCGCCAGCACGGAGTGGGCTTTGCCATTAAAAATAACCTCCAAGCCTTGCTTGAGCCTCTCACAGGAGTCACTAAGCGTCTCTTGTCCATCCGCCTCAACACTGCTGCAGCTCCTGTCAACATCCTCACTGTCTACGCCCCCCACCCTCACGTCTTCAGAAGACACAAAGGATCAGGTTTATGGGCAACTGGACGAACAGATCAATGGATGCCCCCAAGACGAACCACTAGTCCTCATTGGTGACTTTCATGCTAGAGTAGATGCGTACCACGAGTCATGGCCTACCTGCCTCGGACACCATGGCACTGGAAAGACCAACGAAAACGGTCAGAGACTGCTGACGCTATGCACCTACCATGACCTGTGCACCACAAACACCTTCTTCAAGTGTAAGCCACAACACAAAGTGTCATGGAAACACCCCAGGTCTTATAGCTGGCACCAGCTCGACTTGGTCATCACCAGGCGCTCTGCCCTTAACAGCGTCCTCTCCACCAGAAACTACCACAGTGCAGACTGTGACTCCGACCACGCCCTCGTGAGCAGCAGGGTGCGTCTACAACCTTACACACTACACCGCTCAAAACCAAAAGGACGCCTTCGCATAAACACTGAGCAGATGTAGGTCTCTTCCAAGGTGGAGGAGTATGCGCCAGCCCTGGACCAGGCTTTCCAGGACCTGCCAGAGCACAGCCAAATGGAACATCATGAAGGGTACCATCTACACCACAGCCGTGCCCACGTTTGGCAAGGAACTGCCCAGCCATGACTGGTTCAACGCACATCTATCAAGGATGGAACCAATCATCGAAGACAAACGAAAAGCCTTCACAGCTTACAAAAAATGCCCCAATGAACGGACGCTTGCTGATTTCAGAAGTGACCGAAGCAACACCCAACGCATCGCTAGACAGTACGCGAACGAGTACTGGCAACAACTGTGTGAAGGATACCAGCGCAGTGACGAGTCCGGAAACATCCAAGGTATGTACAATGGCATCAAAAAGGCTCAATGCCCTACAGCCTCAACCCCCCCCCCCGAAATCTCTGACGGGAGAGAAGATCACTGACCGTGAGCAACAGATGGCCAGATGGGTGGAGCACTACTCAGAGCTATACTCCCGAGAAACGGCAGTCACCGATGCGGCCCTTAGCAGCATAAAAAAACTGCCCACCATGGAGGAGCTTGACAAAGTGCCCACCTTAGAGGAGCTCAGCAAAGCAATCGACTCCCTCCCAAACGACCTATACTCCCGAGAAACGGCAGTCACCGATGCGGCCCTTAGCAGCATAAAAAATCTGCCCACCATGGAGGAGCTTGACAAAGTGCCCACCTTAGAGGAGCTCAGCAAAGCAATCGACTCCCTCCCAAACGACATATCACCAGGTTCTGATAGCATCCCGCCGGAAGCTATCAAACGTGGGAAACCAACATTGCTTCAGCCGCTGCATGAGTTGCTTTGCCTTTGCTGGGAGGAAGGAGCAGTCCCCAAGACATGCGAGACGCCACAATTGTTACCCTTTACAAAAACAAGGACGACTGCAGTGACTGTAATAATTACGGAGGGATCTCGCTCCTGAGCATCGTTGGCAAAGTGTATTTCCGCATCGTACTCAACAGGCTGCAGCTGCTGACGGACCGTGTGTACCCGGAATCCCAGTGCAGTTTCAGAGCAGGCAGGTCGACGACATACACGATCTTCTCCCTACGACAACTCGAACAGAAGAGCAGAGAGCAAGGTCAACCACTCGACATGACGTTCATCGACTTCACCAAGGCCTTTGACCTGGTCAGCAGGAAGGGCTTTGTTTGAACTTCTCAGTAAGATTGGTTCCCCCCCCCCACCAAAAAAAAAAAAACCACCCCAGCACGATAATCTCTTTCCAATCCGATATGAAGAGAACAGTCCTGTATGATGGATCCTCCTCAGCCACCTTCTCAATCAACAGCGGCTTGAAGCAGGACTGCGTGCTGGCTTCAAACCTTATCGGGATCCTCTTCTGCCTGCTCCTGTCCTACGCTTCGACTCATCCAACTGATGACGTATATTCTACACACCAGGTCCGACGGGAGGCTGTTCAACCTGGCACGACTGCGTTCGAAGACCAAAATGAGGTCGGTGCTCATCAGGGAGATGCTTTTTGCAGATGACGCGGCTCTTGTGACCCACACCGAGGACTCCCGCCAGAGACTGGGAGACCGTTTAGCTAGACAAAACCCAGCGTGCAAGATACCACCATTGCCCCTTCCATCAAAATTGACGGTGTCACCCTGGAAGCAGTCAACAAGTTTATTTACCTGGGGTAAACCATCAGCAACACTCTCTCGCTTGATGTGGAGCTGGACAGAAGGCATGGAAAGGCAAACACCATCATGGCACAACTAACGAAGAGGGTGTGGGAAAACAACGCGCTGACAGAGCACACCAAGATCCAAGTCTACCAGGCCTGCGTTCTCAGCACCCTTCTATATGGAAGTGAGGCCTGGAGCACCTACATGAGGCAAGAGCGCCAGCTCAACTCCTTCCATATACAGTGCCTAAAATGAATCTTGAAATCAGCTGGCAAGACCGCATCCCACACAGCGAGATCGTGCAGCATGCAAGTAGCCACAGCATGTACTCCCTGCTGAGCAAACGCCGCCTTCGATGGCTGAGACACGTCCAACGCATGGAGGATGGGAGGCTACCAAAGGACATCCTACATGGACAGCTGGCCACTGGTACCAGAAGAGTCGGGCGCCCCTCACTCCGTTTCAAGGATGTATGCAAGAGGGACATTAAGGCATGTGACATTTCACCAAACGGCTGAGAAGTGCTGGCCGAGGATCGAGGCACCTGGAGACTGACGTTGAGCAAGGGCATAGTAGTCGCTGATGCGAGGAGAGGCCAGTTGGTGGCAGAGAAACATGAGAGAAAGAAGAGCGCGAAAGCAACCCCAATAACTCAGACTTCCCAGTATGTCTGAACCAACTGCAACAGGGACTGTCACTCGCTCATAGGCCTGCACATGAACAGCAGACGATGACAACACCCCAGAGATAGACGACACTCCGAGGGCGCTATTCGCATGGCCTCTCGAGACTGAACCGCCAATGATGATGATAATTAGGGAAAATAGATAGTCACGGTATAATGTAATCCAATTATCTTGCATTAGACGTACGTTATGTCGATGATGACGAAGAAAGGTTACTTTCATTCTGAGATAACTCAGAAAGATGTCATACATGTTGACCTCTTGTAGACGTCAAAGAGAAGCCAATTTTGCCCATACCTTCTTGAAGTGTCTGGAGGTGCCTTTAGCACAATTTCATTAGACTGTAGCAAACACACACAAGATAAATGAAATCAAGAGAAACTGTAAAGACTCACAATTGCATGTCCCCACGCGTTTCACTGCGTATTCCAATCCCTGGGCTGTCGTAATGGGCGGGCGATAAGGGCGACCGACCTTATGTCCAGTACAAACTTGCTGTTTCGAAAATGCTGTTCCGTCCAGTGCAAACTATGCGACGGTCCTGACCACAGCAGCGGCCTTAGCAAACGCGGGCCCGATTTGGATCATTTTGGCCGGGTCCCCTGGATTTACGCGAGGGACCACCTGTGAGCACGGCATTTGGAAATAAACTTTTAAACAAGTTTTATACCGTATTGAACTTAAAATTTTCTTCCATCGCTTTAAAATTACTTTCTCTTTAGATATATTTTTAACAATTATTAACGCGCGTGGCCCCTGCGAGCGCAAAATCCGTCCAATCGGTCTAAGACCGTCCTTGCCTGTCCAGTACACTCTCCGACCCACAATACATTGATCTATGGGTCATATTGAAAATCCGTAACATATATGAAGAGTCTTCCTGCACATTTAAAATTTGGTCAGAAAATATTTGAAATGTCATTGCAATTTAAATTTGTGGAAGATATGATCTTTGACCACCATAAAGTAACCCCAGCCATGAGAACCTAAGATGATTATCTCCCCTGCAAATGGTTACTCCAAGGGCAACATAACGACGAAGTTTGTACTTTTAAATCCAGGACACACGGTACTAATTATACGGAAGAACTGTGAACCAGTCTAGAAATGGGTGAAGAAATAATAGAGTATTTACAGGTTTGGTGGTCCATAATTGGTTAATAATGAAAATTAAAATTTTAGGAAAAATATCTTTTGAGAGCTTATCCTATATGTAATGTAAAAAAAATATTGACAAATTTCTACTGATGCAATTTTAGCATTTTTACAGGCTTGACTCAGGAGTACTCAATACTGAAAGTAGCACCTGATTCATTTGGTGCAGAATCAATAACACGTGTTTCATGCACATGTATGTAAACAAATTGCCACGGGTCATATGGTGTTCTCCACACATAAGCTTGCACTAAGGTCAGATGTGCACGAAAAATTATAGGTGTCATTATCAGCACCCATAAATTTTAAGTTATTGAATTTTGAATATGATAGTGTTTCCATATGTTTACCATTGGAGCGGAATTAGTACCGTGAGTCCTCCAGCAGTTTAGGAGCAATTGTGCTGACAGACGGACAGAGAGGCAGATTGCGTAGGATAATATACCATGAGATCGCCTTTATATAAAACTTCTTAATTATAGAATATTCACAACAGCACATGAAATATGCACAAAGGCTACACGTACACCCTGCAGATCTAAAACAGAATGTTTACCAGGCCCGGCCCAAGGGCAAGGCGAACGCGGAAACCGCATTGGGCCCCGCATTTCAGGGGCATCGCGCTGCTGACGGAAATCAACTCCGCAATGCATTTTTTCGCTTGGGGCCCCGCTCATCGCTTGCTGCTTTGGGTCCCGCTAGGGCCGTTTCTGGTGTTGACGAACGTATTAAAGCACCCAATAAGTAATTTCCTAAAAATAGAATGCCAGTTAAATATTTCGTTTAGAAAGCAGTTAACTGGTCTCCAAATGGGAACGTCGGCCACCTTTTTCATGTTTAGTTTTGATAAATTACGTAATTAAGTGAGTCACGTTTCATGTATAATCTACATATAATTATATGTAGATGTTTTCAAGAGTCACGCGTGCCATGTCATATCCAGCATTAAATTTATTCAGTTAGTACCAACAACAAAAATGAAACAATATCGTCAGTAGGTTTGTCTGTAAAGAGGCACACGGAACGCATGACGTATATCTGGTGCACCCACGCGTGGTTTTGCGGTATTGCGTTTTTAAAAATAAAATGCTAATGTGTCTTACTCATATCATGCAAATGAAATTTATGTATGCTATTGTCAATGAATATGTTATATTTATTTAAATAAACGTCTTTCCTTGTTGACTTTGGAGAGAGAGAGAGAGAGAGACGGACAGACAGACAGAGACAGAGAGACAGAGAAGGAGACTATCTGTTGTTTTGAACACTTTTCGGAGTATAAGTGTTTATTTGCCATGTGAGCAAATGAAATATCACCTGTGTCACAGACACTGATTGAAATTCTACCGTCACTTCCAGTTATATAATTCTGAACAATTTTTCTTATATCTCACAATTTACTGTGACTAGTTTAATACGGATAAAGACATAAGCCTGCGACAGAGAAACTTTTTTTATACAAGGTACCTTTTTTCTGTGGGAAATTTTAGAGGAGTACATAACACGTGTTCCTATAAACAATAAGATTTTATAATTTCTCATTGTCATGGCAACCTGAATCCACTGTCCATGTTTTTATATTTTGGAGCTAAAGCGTTGTACATGGACCTACAACGGAGTATCCCTTCCGGTGTACTTGACACATTAAGTAATGGCAGAACCGCTCTTTGACCTGTAAAACAAACGATTTGTATTGTTAAGGTTATAACTCTGCATATGACTTTATAAAATCAAGGTTTCGATTCTATGTTTCACGGAATGAATGTATAAAAATAATGTACATCAACTTTGTTATCATTCTCCATTTGCCGTTAATATTCCTGTCAGTTCATTCATTCAGATTAATTACATGTCGTCCTATGAACCTAACCTGTCGCCATATCTACCTAACAGAATCTAAACGAAAACAGCATTTAATTCCACGTAAATAACGGTGAATAATAGTGCGTGTTCAATATTTTATAATAATTCGAAAAGATAATTAAAAGCAATAAGAAAAAGATAACTGACCTCAGTGAGAAAAAGATAATTAACACCAATAAGAAAAAAATAATGGGCTTCACTAAGAAAAGATAATTAACAACAGTAAGAAAAAGATACCAAACTATTAAAGCGCAATATGCTAAAACTTTCTCTTCAGTTTTACTGATACAAAGCTGGTTTACTATCTATATAAGGGGATATATATTTTAGACAAAAGTTTCATTGCTATAATCATAAAAATAATTTAGTCAATATATATAACATATTTTTTTGACTTATTCGTACATGCGTTCTTTGTGTTTGTTTTAAATGTTTTTATCAATGAAACACAATGAAACATTCAACCTATTTATAAATAATACGACCCTAGGACTTATGCGAAGAGAGCACAGATAATAATAATAATAATAAATTATCAACATCATCACCTCAGCTGCAGCGACATACACTGTATATTAATACATCAGTGTGAAGTATCTAAAAGATTGACAGTCATAGAGTAAAATGAAATAAATAAAAAATATATACACAAAATAAATTCACCCCTTAAATCTAACTCGTCGGTGAACTCTACAATTCGTATTCACTCCCAGATCGCACAGTTAGATTTCTTGAAGTCATTAATACAAGCAAAAAGTGCACGTTATATTGCTGTTATTTCACTTCTTTTCAATAGGGGGTCTGTTGTGTATCCTTAATTCCTAACAATTCATAATATCGAATCCCATATCATAACATATCCGATCTATACTTGCTTATAAGCCGGGTCCAACTGCAAAGGAACTACAGCTGGATCTGTCGTCCCATAATGCAGCGGTAGATCATGGTCTATGTTGTTTCTTGCACAGATTGTTCCTAACAATATGGATAGACTAGATCTGTTTGCACGTTAAACAGTGACATGCCTGGGTCTATGCAGTTTGCAGTTAATCCCTACATAAAAGCGAGTAAAGACTGTATTATTTGTCACGCAATAAAGAGCGGGCGATATCCTTTCAGATTTGGACCGAGTTGTTTTTAGCGAAGTCTACCGATTTATCTAGCAAGCAGCTGAAAAGAACAGGTGGGTTGCATATCGCGTACACACGCCATGATGTCACGACAGCTGCTCTTTAAAGTCTAACATGTGAACAAAGCGTATTCACTTGGAATCAGTTCATCTGTACTTTCGATCCTAACAATAGTTACCGTGTTAAAGCGGGGCGGGTGTGTGTGTCTTATATTTCCTATTTAATGACAGATGAGTAATTGCTGATTATATGTTGTATAAATTAAAACTCTATGTCGAGAACTTTGTACTTATTATCACACGCTACCATCACTCTGAACACCTCAGTTTTCCACAGCGGCAGGATAAGCAGAATGGCCTGTGCTATTCCGAATGAAATTTTCTTCGCTACGTATTGTGTCCTACCTTAAGCTTTATACAAAAAGACACTTTACATTTTTTAATGCGCAGTTATACCCTATCCCAAATTACATCATGCACCTTAGAACTTTGTATTTTTATTTTTTTAAATTCTGTCATGAGAAAATGGCCTGTATTGCAAAATGATTTTTGTACAAAATAGGTAAAATAATCACACTGTTCCTCATTGTTTAATTGATACAAAGGATCTAATAAAATTAATGAAATAACGTTTTTCTGTTTATCTTTCGGTGTAACTTGCCCACAATCGTGTACTTCAAATCAATTTAAAGGTCAGAAAGTTGATGTGATATAAATGTCAAAAAAGATGTACCGGTCGTGATGTACAAATAAGTTTCAAGGGATGAAAGTACCATAAACGAGAATCTTTTACTGAAAGGTTTCATTCCTAAGTTTAGATAAATCATTTTCAATGATATCGTGTTGTCTTTTTTTAAATAAGTCAATATTACTTTTATTTTGAGCCCCACTGTTTTCACGTATAGAAAATTTAAAGCAATTTGATACATGGCCTACCTCCAGCTTAATATGTAAGGGATGAGCATTGTATTCACCTAGCTCGCATTGACAACAACAATAACATCAACAACACAGACACACCGGTAACAATGGACTCTCGCGTTACACGGAGAGAGCTAAATAAAGTGAACTGGTCAGTAAGCTTAGAAAGATCTGAAGGTTATGAATGATACCCTGGAATGGTACCCCTGCAAATAAGTAATGAAAATACTAGGAATGATACCCTGTAAATGAGTAATGGAAATACTAAGAATGGTACTCTGCAAATGAGTAATGGAAATACTAGGAATGGTACCCTGCAAATGAGTAATGGAAATACTAGGAATGGTACCCTGCAAATAAGTAATGAAAATACTAGGAATGGTACCCTGCAAATAAGTAATGAAAATGCTAGGAATGGTACTCTGCAAATGAGTAATGGAAATACTAGGAATGGTACTCTGCAAATGAGTAATGAAAATACTAGGAATGGTACCCTGCAAATGAGTAATGGAAATACTAGGAATGGTACCCTGCAAATAAGTAATGAAAATACTAGGAATGGTACTCTGCAAATAAGTAATGAAAATGCTAGGAATGGTACTCTGCAAATGAGTAATGGAAATACTAGGAATGATACTCTGCAAATGAGTAATGGAAATACTAGGAATGGTACCCTGCAAATAAGTAATGAAAATACTAGGAATGGTACCCTGCAAATGAGTAATGGAAATAGTAGTAATGGTACCCTGCAAATGAGTAATGAAAATACTTGGAATGGTACTCTGTAAATAAATAATGAAAATACTAGGAATGGTACTCTGCAAATGAGTAATGGAAATACTAGGAATGGTACTCTGCAAATGAGTAATGGAAATACTAGGAATGGTACCCAGCAAATGAGTAATGGAAATAGTAGGAATGGTACCCTGCAAATAAGTAATGAAAATACTAGGAATGGTACCCTGCAAATAAGTAATGAAAATGCTAGGAATGGTACTCTGCAAATAAGTAATGAAAATGCTAGGAATGGTACTCTGCAAATGAGTAATGGAAATACTAGGAATGATACTCTGCAAATGAGTAATGGAAATACTAGGAATGGTACCCTGCAAATAAGTAATGAAAATACTAGGAATGGTACCCTGCAAATGAGTAATGGAAATAGTAGGAATGGTACCCTGCAAATGAGTAATGAAAATACTTGGAATGGTACTCTGTAAATAAATAATGAAAATACTAGGAATGGTACTCTGCAAATGAGTAATGGAAATACTAGGAATGGTACTCTGCAAATGAGTAATGGAAATACTAGGAACGGTACCCAGCAAATGAGTAATGGAAATAGTAGGAATGGTACCCTGCAAATAAGTAATGAAAATACTAGGAATGGTACCCTGCAAATAAGTAATGAAAATGCTAGGAATGGTACTCTGCAAATGAGTAATGGAAATACTAGGAATGGTACTCTGCAAATGAGTAATGGAAATACTTGGAATGGTACCCTGCAAATAAGTAATGAAAATACTAGGAATGATATTCTGCAAATGAGTAATGGAAATACTAGGAATGGTACTCTGCAAATAAGTAATGAAAATACTAGGAATGGTACTCTGCAAATAAGTAATGAAAATACTAGGAATAGTACCCTGCAAATGAGTAATGGAAATAGTAGGAATGGTACCCTGCAAATGAGTAATGAAAATACTTGGAATGGTACTCTGCAAATAAGTAATGAAAATACTAGGAATGTACTCTGCAAATGAGTAATGGAAATACTAGGAATGGTACTCAGCAAATGAGTAATGGAAATACTAGGAATGGTACCCTGCAAATGAGTAATGGAAATAGTAGGAATGGTACCCTGCAAATGAGTAATGAAAATACTTGAAATGGTACTCTGCAAATAAGTAATGAATATACTAGGAATGGTACTCTGCAAATGAGTAATGGAAATACTAGGAATGGTACTCTGCAAATGAGTAATGGAAATACTAGGAATGGTACCCTGCAAATGAGTAATGGAAATAGTAGGAATGGTACCCTGCAAATAAGTAATGAAAATACTAGGAATGGTACTCTGCAAACGAGTAATGGAAATAGTAGGAATGGTTCTCTGCAAATAAGTAATGAAAATACTAGGAATGGTACCCTGCAAATAAGTAATGGAAATACTAGGAATGGTACTCTGCAAAAGAGTAATGAAAATACTAGGAATGGTACTCTGCAAATGACTAATGGAAATACTAGAAATGGTACTCTGCAAATAAGTAATGGAAATACTAGGAATGGTACCCTGCAAATAAGTAATGGAAATACTAGGAATGGTGCCCTGCAATAAGTAATGAAGGTAATAGGAATGGTACCCTTCAAATAAGTAACGAAACTATTACTAATGGTATCCAGCAAATAAGTAATGAAAATACTACTAACGGTACCTTGCAAATAAGAGAATGTCTCAGACAATCTAGAAATAACACGAAAGCCAGAGTTACTACAGTAATACACACTCCTTTAAACAACAAGAATGCTGCAGAAATCCACGAGAAATAAGATAAATCGGCCCGATGCAAGAGAAAAGGTCAGTTACACTACTACTACTACTACTATTACTACTACTACTAATAATAATAATACCAATACTAATACTAATAATAATAATAATAATGACAACAACAATAATAATAATAAGAAAAATGTATAGACGACAGCATCAACAGTAAAAACTCAAATTTATGTTAAAGCTTCATTCAATCAATAAGGAAGATTTAATGACATTTCTTCAGTTATGACATTGCCCCATAAATATTATGTAATAATTGGAGCACATGTCTGTTATGAATTGTCATAGAACAAGGGCTCATTCGGTCGTTGCAAACCTTGGAATAGGGCTTCTGCCGCTTGGGCATATCGCATTAAATATGTTTTCGGGACATCTTTTTACTGATCACATATGTCAAAAATGTCAAATGATAAGAAAGATCTAGAATCTGTTGCCAAAAAGGTCCATTTATGCTCTGATAAATTAGAGTTATAATGATTGATATAGATGACGTCACAGAGCTACCGCTTAGTACGGCAAAGGTATGTCAAATGTGAAGAGCAATGATGAAGTAGTCTCAATCATTCAAAAAACTGGGCAAATTTTCGCATATCTTTAATTGTGATGGTAAATAAAAATGTTTTAGAAGTGTTTCAATCCATTAAAAAGTATTGCGTTCGACGAGTTTAAACATTATTGTAACCGCCCCACTATTTGTAAAGGGTGTGGCTTAATTGGCGGATTGTACCTTCTTTCAAGGTGTCCCCTTTATTCGGTTCTCGTTATCCAGGAGATGATCGTCCTCGGTGTTATTGCCCGGATTGAGTAAACTTATAGGTAGAATAAATAGAGATCTGAGGAAGTCCATAAAACAGAATGACTCGAGTCCCAGTACAAAAAAATACAAATTTAATCGATTTCATAAACAATGGTGATGATACAATACATTAGGAAGATACGCTTCTTTTTGGAATAAATCTTTCACTGAATTTCAAAACACAAATATATTTATAAAAATAGCCGATCTCTTTTACTAATAGAATTAGTTCATCATGCAATCGACTGAACAATCGAAGTCATTGCCTTGTACAATTGCATAAACTGCTTAGCTCTGGTTCACTCCAATTCCACTGTAGCTGTTCTCTGTCCTTTCGCCTTTTTTCTTTCTTTTTTCTCTCCCAATCTCCCTACTGTCTCACCTCCTTTCGGTCTTCAAACTTTGTGTGGGTAGGTGGATATGTAAGCATGTAGATACACCGATACTTCGATAGGTCAGTACGTATATACATCTGAGGATACGTCTGGGAATACGTCTGAAGAGCTATTTTCTCCTTTTAAAATAAACAGAGAACAACCTAAGTTTTCAGTCGGTAATCCTACTGGGGATAGATCATTACTCCCCTCTGGGTATAAGATCTTACTACCGGTATTGAAACAGATACCAAAGGGTATTAGTCGGCCCCAGTCTGGCAGATCAAAACAATTCTAATTTCATATAATTAATGTACTTCCTAATGGCTAATTCATCACATCGCATTAACACACGAGACATAATAGTCCCGTTCTAGTCTCAATTATACAAATGAATGAATGAAATTCATTATATGCATGAACTACGCTGTTTCAGTGAATACACACATTCAGTGTTTATCATACGGAAAATCACACTCAATGGCTTAACAACGTTAATTTCAGTCAATATGTACTCAAGTCTTTATCATACGTGAAATCATCTAAGATCGGTGAATTCACACGGATTCTCGTAAGTCACATTAACTAGAGTAATGCATGGAATTCTTAGAACATAATTCCTATACAAACATATATATATATATATATATATATATATATATATATATATATATATATATATATATATATATATATATATATATATATATATATATATATATATATATATATATATATATATATATATATATATATATATATATATATATATATATATATATATATAATACTCATATCAAGAGAATTAATCTACGAATTTAAACAACTTAATTCATGCACATATTAACAAATAATTCAAGATAAACATTATATTGGTATCAACGAATTTCATGAAACTGACATAAATACTTTTGTGTTTTAAGCGTTCTCAGAAATTGTGTCCGTCGACCTTCCAGACATCCGGTCCCTTGGACAAATGTTTTACGAGAGAATTTATTTCAAATTCACCCTCAGAGTCCCCAGTACCTTTACTCTTGCAGTAAAGCTTAGACTATTTAGATTTTTCGATGGGGGGGGGAATATTTACAACTAGGATATTTTGTGTTGGAAACACGCCTCTATTTAGCGTAACCAGTCAGGATGAAATATATTTAACACATTTTATAACTAGGCACAAAAATTGTGGTCAGCTTGCCTTAGGTTTTCGAATAACTGTTTCTGGCATTTTTCAATTCTGATAGTTCCGGTCTGAAATCGAAGTTTAACAGTGACCCTAATATCCGTCTCGCGGTTAAATAAACGAATGTTTATTTAAGAATCTCTACCTCTACCGACCAGACATTATAAATCATTGCAGTAGAACGATTTAACAAACGCCCGTCCCCATAAATATAACTAATTGTTCTCTGGCCCCAGACTAATGTACCTTTCGTAGATGTATATAAATTTGCCCGCTCACAATTATATTTACACTTGTATACACTGGAGACTATTTATCCAGGATAGGATCTGAATGACAAGTCAAGTTGCCATGTTACGTTGAGTGCGTGAAAGAGATATTAAATCCAAAACGTTGCATTCTGATTATTTAAAAAATGTTAATAAACCTATTTTCATTTATTTTCAAGATCATAACTATATTTAACAAATATTTTTCCCTGTGAAGGACATACAAATATTTTTAAAAGTCCAAGTTAGACTTTTCATTTCATAATCTTAGCTTTATCCAAACTACAAGTGCTAAAACTAATAACGGATAGATATCTACTACAACATTAACGTGTAATCACATACATTTTTTGGTTGCGAAATGATAAAAAAATTACATGTCAGTAATATATAATTCGCTCGAAAATCCTGGCGCACTGGCTCACTCGAACTAGGTTTAAGAACCAGACACGAAAGTATATAGTAATCGAACATCCTGGTTAACTCGAACTATGTTTTGGAACTAAACAAACTATGTTGCAATTCATATCGGGTTAGTTCGTGAAGTTTTGTTTTTGTATTCCGCAGTCCTGCAATAAAACAAAATAAAGCATTGAACAACAGATACGCGTTCTCACTGTATCACGTATCCACCAAGAATAATTGCAAAATTACAAATGATTCTGATGAAACGCAGTGTTAATAAATCAAGTACTAAATATGTATACGGACAAACAGCTGCGCAGTAATACTATATCTTACAAAATGTATTATCTTTGAAGTTTTTGAATAAACGGAAAACTTTGTAGCTTTATAGTTTATTGTTGTTTCAAGGAAATAATGTGTTTAAGTATTGCATATAGGCAATGGTTTTATTCTCTCTGCCTGTTATTCTTGGATAGTCAACCACGTTTTAGGCGAAAATCTATTACGTTTTGGATAATTTATCGCATAAGCTACGGTATGTAGATATAGAGCGATAAATAGGCTTAAAACAATTTACACACGATATCAAATTATTGTAATATTGTCTCGATGATTTACATTCAAGAGCTATTAGCAGCAAAGCCCAAGTCAACACAGGTAGATCGGAGAAGGTATTCGGATTGTGAAGAAATGACTAAAAGTTGTGGTAATAGTGATGTCCCATTTCTTTCAGTTAAATATCACGCACCACTTAGCAATGAGTGTGTGAAAGAATAACTTCTAATACAAAAAAAATCCATGTTTTTATCCACCGACTTTGATATAGCGTACATCAATATGTTGTATGTATGTAGTGAACATAAAATGTCACTGACATTTACGAATATGAATTTAAAATTACTTCAGCAACAGTAGTTTTTAGAACAAACACAAACGTTTAGGACAAACCAAACGAAGATCATGTCTCCAGACATTTTAGTTTGACTCTTCGCTACTATACCATCGCCGATTAAGCTGTGTGGGGAAATAGCCTTTTTCGCCATTGTTCGAATATTCATTAGTTCATTATGCCCTCAGTATATTAGACCCTATATTAACTGCGCTCATTAACATTCTTATGTAGATCAATCGCAAGGAGGGCAAAATTAAGTTAGTGTGACATAATTTAAACGCTTTAGTGACGTTTGTATTTTTCAAAATACTTCAATATCCTCGAGCATATTTAAATTACCTACAATTATGAAAATAGGCAAATAATAACTTCCTAATGAGGGCAGCTCATCCATACTAAAACCAGGTCGTTGTGTCGTAACGTTTAGTCTTGAGTAACTCTGGTATTTGTATCCATATTGTTATGTATATTTAATTTAAGTGTTTGTTTGTTAGATTTAATTTGTTATTCCATTACATGATGTTACACTGTAACATTGTTTACTGGATTTGACATTGTCCAAAATTGAAATGCTGTATCTGTTGCTGACCTTGTTTCAAAACCAGTGACAGTTTTGGTAAACAACTTATTTTGTTTTATCTGTCTCAGAATAAGAATCAGTAAGTTGAATCATGGTTATACCTGGACTACGTGATATAAAGCACGTGTCAGTTGATAAACAAACTTCTATTTTTTTCCAAAAAGGATGAACTCTTGACCCGAATCCAGGAATATGTTTTGCGTTTTAGTTAGTCTTATAACTGATGTTATGACAAGAATCTTATCAGTCATGCCTTAATAATTGAGACGTCAGGTTGTTTTATGTGTTGCCCAGTTTGGGGCTGAATGTTTATTTTCTTCAAATTATTGAATTCAAGTGATTGTTTTCCCTGGAAAAACAAAAGTGCTCTAAATTAATTCTTGGACAAAGACATTTACCTGAATTTATACAGAATTTTTTTAAAAAAAACCTGGAATGATATTTTCTGTGATTCAACAAGAGACTGTTGACAGATCAGTACAACGCTGACTAATGCATACGTCATCGCCTTCCATTTTGGATTTTCGTCGGCATTTGAACTGTGATTCATTTAGAACTTTTCATTGATAAGACATGTGTTTGAATTCTTGGATTACAATTTGGACTTAATTCGCAATACTGTAAGTTCTTTTTTTCTTATTTTTTTAAACTTCATAATCTAGACAAAAAAATTATTTGTTCAATTTTACAAAGCTTGTTGTCTTCACTCTTTTCTGTTACATATTTTAAGTGCATAGGCTCGTAACAGAAATCGGGGTGCACGTCCTTGGGATACAAATTTGGGCTAAAATATTACAGAAAACTTTAAATTCCATTAGTTTCAGAATTTTTTAATTCCCAAGTATTATTTCACATTTTAGAAATCTTAAGTGAACTCAACAAGCTTTCTTTACAATGTCATTAAAAGTGGATATCCTTCTTTCAAATCATACTCAAAAGCAGCTAGACTGTTTAAGAAAAGATGAATTGATTCAGATTCATAGAAACTATGATCTTTCTGGGGCAAAAGCTTCTTTAACGAAGCAAGAAATAAAAAAAAATATTTTGGTCCAGTATTTGGTGGAAAAGAATGTTTTAGATAAAGGTGTTTTGGTTTCGATCAGTAAGTCTTATCATACCCTGACATAAAAGCAAGGGAATTAAAATTAAAGTACAAGCTGGAATTAGAGTTAAGAAAGCTTAAACATCAGAAAGAGGAAAATAAAAGCAGTTACAGAAAGAAGAAAAACAAATGCAGTTGCGATTGGAGAAAGAGGAGAGAGAGAAACAGATGCAGTTACAAGCGAAGAAAGAGGAGAGAGATAAACAAATGCAGTTACAGAAAGAAGAAAAACAAATGCTATTGGAGAAAGAGGAGAGAGAGAGAAACGCAAATGCAAAAGGAGAAGGAAAAGAGGGAATATCAATTTAGAATAAGGGAAATATAGCTGGCAAGTGAAATGCACGCTCCCACTTTCACGTACAAATTCAAGTTTTGATGTTACTAAGAATATTAGGTTAGTGCCCTTTTTTACAGAAAAAGAAATATACAAATATTTTCCTTATGTTGAAAAAAACTTGTATATTTGAAACAGCCGTGGTGGCATTAGACTATTATTACAGAGTGCACTATTTGGCAAAGCCCGAGACATATATGCATCCCTGTCAATACAGCAGTGTGCTGACTATGATCTGGTTATGGAATGCGTCTTAAAGGGTTATGAGTTAGTCCCTTAGGCTTATCGGCAAAAATTCAGGAACTATAAAACAGAAGCTGGACAAACTCTTGTCGAATTTGCAAGAACAAAAAGAGTAGTTATTAGATATATGGTACTTGGCCAAGAAAATTTATCAAGAACACAAAGATCTCGGACAACTCGTATTTCTTGAGGAGTTCAAGAACTGTGTTAATAGTGACATTAAGACTTATCTTAATGAGCATAAGGTCTAAACCTTGGAAAATGCTGCTCGTGCTGCTAACGAGTATTATATAGCTCATAAAGTTTCTTTTTTAAGCAAGTCTTCCACTCCACAGTCTCCTGGTAGAAACTTATTTCAGCCTAATACAAGCACTTCCAAATTTCAATCTGGCACAACTGTTAGAAATTATGTTTCTGATAAGAATGATCAGAAATCTGTATCTCTTCCTACGTGTACATATTGCGAGTAGAAAGGACATGTTATTTCTGATTGCTACAAATTGAAACATAAGCAACAGAATCAAGACAGACCTATTCCAAATATTCTTTTTTCTAAGAGGTCCAGGTCACGGTCATGTATTGAAATCAATAAATTTGTTAGGTCTAATACACTTCAGTCTGATTTTATTATGGAGAATTATGAACTATTCATATCGAAGTTTTCTATATCACTCATGGTTGATTCGGCCGATTCCATCCCTATTAAAATTTTAAGAGAAACAAGAGCTTCTCGGAGTATTTTATTATCAGTTACTTTGCCTTTTCCTGAGAAGTCTTCTTCTAATGAGAGTATTCTTATTCAGGGAGTAGAGTGCGGCTTTGTTAATGTTCCTTTCCATTGTGTAAATTTGTCATCAGACTTAGGCTCAGGACCCGTGACAGTGGGAACAGTGTATGTTTTACCCGTTGGGGGCATTCATTTATTACTAGGCAACGGCCTAGCTGGATATAAGGTTGTGGTTAATCCACTTGTAACTGACAATCCGTGTTTGGATCAGAAAGTCGATCCTATTGAAAAAGAATTCCCTGATTTATACCCAGCTAGTGCAGTTACTAGAGCCGTTGCAAAGAAAGCTCTTGAGAATGATGTTAATCAGGAAATTATTCCTTTATCTTACACATGTATTGGTCAGGCTTTAGATGAGGTCATTGTCACTCGTTGTTTGGATCAATCAAAGGGTATTGATCAGAGTGATCCTCTTTTAACTACTATTCTCCTTATTCGAATCTAAGTGACAAACGACAATCACATGTCTTCGAACAGGAAAAAAATTCTAAGATCTCCTGTTTGTTTCAAAGGATCATTTTTTGAAACTGAAGCCACAAAAGTACCTGTTTCAAATTTCATTAAATGGAATTCTTATGAGAAAACGGATCCCCCCCCCCCCACCGTAACTGCAGGTGACGAGTGGTCGGTGAACTATCAAATATTAGTTCCAAAATCATACAGACAGGAAATAATAAGTCTGGCTCATGAAACTCCTTTTGCTGATCATTTAGGGATTAATAAGACTTATCACAAGATCTTGAATCATTTCTATTGGCCAAAAATTAAAAGCGGTGTTTGTAAATAGTGCAGATCTTGTCATATTTGTCAAATGGTAGGAAAACCTAATCAGAGGATACCAATGGAGAGAACTTTTGAGCCTGCTGATATTGTTCTATCTCTCTTGCTCAGTCTTCAAAATTTTCTTCAGATTAGGTATTACGGCTCTTAAAAAGTTAAGAAGAAAATGAATGAGTTAAATTATAATAATAGTACCCCTGGAATCTAAATAAATTAAAGGAGTTCCAGTATGGTGAGAGAGATAGCCAGCTTAATCATGCAATTAATTTAGTTGTACCTGTCCCACTCAGTGAGGATTTAAGCGAAGGAATGCAGTCGGACTCCATTGATTTTGGAATAACAAATCTTCGGAATTCAGAAATTATGAATGATCTGGACCAGAAACTTTCACATTTACAACAACAAGAAAGAAATGAGCATAACAGTTGTTACTTGAATAAGAGCACCTATTTCCAGATGTTCCTACAAGAGCAAACAAAATTTTTCATGACGTTGAAATTGTAAATTCCAAACCTATGAAGCAACATGCATGCAGGATGAACCCTCTCAAACAGGAATGTTTGAAAAAGTAAATTCTGTATTTGCTGGAAAATGATTTCATACAACCAAGTAAAAATGACTGGAGTTCACCATGTATACTTGTTAGGAAACCAGATAAAGCATTCCGCATATGCATTGATTATACCAAGAATCGATGTCTGCATTGATAAAATTGGAAATACAAAGTATGTCACCAAATATGACCTTGTGAAAGGATTTTGGCAAATTCCACTGACGGAAAGGGCAAAGAAAATTTCGGCATTCGTGACTCCAGATGGACATTATCAATATAAAGTGGTGCCTTTTGTGATGAAAGGTTCGCCAAGTACTTTTCAACGTTTATTGAACTTGATTGCGACACCTGGAAAGAACATTTAGCGACAATTCAGAAATTCTTTGACAGACTCATTGATGCAAGTTTGACAATTAATTTATCCAAACGTTAGTTTTGCCATGCTTGTGTAATATTTCTAAGCCATATCAAGGACATGGAAAACTTAATCCTATAGATGCTAAATTCAAGGCTATCTTTGAACTCACTGTAACTATCAGCACAAAGCAACTGATGCGATTTTTGGATATGACTGGATACTATCGTAAATTTCGTTCCAATTTTTCCATAATTGCTGAACCCCTGACAAATTTATTGAGCAAGAAAACCAAGTTGCATTGGACTGAAGAATGTCAGGAGGCCTTTGATAAGTTAAAAGCCATACTTAAGAGTGCACCAGTTTTTACAGCTCCAAATTTCCGTCAGTCATTTAAACTGTCTGTTGATGCATGTGATGTTGGGGTAAAACTAGTATTGATTCAAGAAGATAAAAATCTTGTTGATCATCCAGTCTGATATTTTCTAAGAAATTAAATAAGCACCAACGAAATTATTCTTCAATCGAGAAGGAATGTTTGGCTTTGATATTGGCATTACAACACTTTGAAGTTTACATTAGTTCAGCTCCTTCTCCATTAGTGTGTTTAGTGATCAAAAACCCCTTACTTTCATCGGCAAGATGAAGAACAAAAATCAGAGATTGTTAAGATGAAGTTTGTTGTTACATGAATATACTATTGACATCAGGCAAATGACGTGAAAGACAATTTAATAGCAGATACACTTTCCCGTGTATAGAAATATATCATTTCATTTATACTTTGTATCATTCATAAGATTTCTCCTTATGTTATTTTTTTTATAAACTACATGTATAATTAACCTATGCTAAAAAGAAAGTTTTAATATACAAATCTTTCTTTTTCTTTTATGGGTGAAGTGTTATGCATATTTAAATTTATTCTCTGTTTGTTAGATTTAACATTTTTTATCCATTACATGCTGTTATAATGTAACATTGTTTACTGGATTTGACATTGTCCAGAATTGAAACATTGTATATGTTGCTGACCTTGTTCCAAAATCAGTGACAGTTTTGGTAAACAACTTATTTTTTATCTGTCTCAGAGCAAGAATCACTATGTTGTGTCAAGGTCATATTTGGACTATGTGATATAAAGCACGTGTCAATTTAAAAACAAACTTCTATTTTTCCAGAAGGATGAACTCTTGACCCGAATCCGGGAATCTGTTTTGCGTGTTTGTTAGTCTTATAACTGATGTTATGACAAGAATTCTATCAGTCGAGCCTTAACACTTGAGACGTCAAGTTGTTTTGTGCTGTGTCCAGTTTAGGGCTGAATTTTTATTTTCTTCAAATTATTGAATTTAAGTGATTGTTTTCCCTGGAAAAACAAAAGTGCTCTAAATTAATTCTTGGACAAAGACATTTACCTGAATTTAAACGGAATTAGAAAACTGGAATAATATTTTCTGTGATTCAACAAGAGACTGTTGACATCATCATTACAACGCTGACTATTGCATACGTCATCGGTTTCCATTTTGGATTTTCATCGGTATTTGAACTGTGTTTCACTTAGAAGTTTTCATTGATAAGACTTGTGTTTTAATTTTTTGATTATAATTTGGATTTAATTCGCAAAATTCGCAAAACCGTAAGTTCTTTTTTCTTATTCATGTACACTTTGTAGTGTAGAGAAATAAAATATTTGTTAAATTTACAAAGCTTGTTGTCTTCAATCTTTTCTGTACTTATTTTAAGAGCATAGACTCGTAACCATTTATTTGTTGCGTCCTTCTTGTGTTGACACATATACATCTAATCAAACTTTCTATTTATTATTCACTGGCGAATCATTTGTAGTTTTACCACATATAGTGACATAATGTATCTTCTTTTTACCAATGCGACTTACATATTATAAAACGTAGAAGAAGAAAAAACGGCGATATCGCGTTCCTACGTTTGAATGTACAGCAATTTCGTAATTCTTTCCAATGATCATCATTGTTTATTTTCCTTGTTAATCGAGGACCATTTTGATCTTAGGTACAACATTAATCGTATCATTTTCTTAAATTTCCACAAAATCACTGTTTGTCAAAACCTGTCAATATAATTAGGTTAGCGAGTTCATTTATTTGCAACTTCGAGGTCAATTAAAGACATCATACGATGAATGTATGACGATGGCTGCCATTAGGACCGTCTTAGCTTTTTGCGAAAGGAAAAATTACATAGAAGTTGCCAATGCCTATAGCTACGTTTTCATTCGCACTTGCTTGGCCAATCCTACGATCAATTTCAAATGTAGAAATAGCCGAGATAGTCAGAACAGATTGCAGTTTCTTTTTAGCGAAGAAATTTCCGGCGAACAAACTGTGTGGTTTTCTGTAAATTACAGCATCAACACATCCAGGGCATAATTATGTCTCACAGAAACAGTTGAGATGGTCCGAATGCGAGTTCTTGTTCTCTTGTTCTTTGATACGTTTCTTCCATATACATATTCGGGGCAGGTAATACCTACGCCAACTTTTATGACAGTGATATTTTTAAACACATCTACCTGTAAATGATGCCGTTATAATTTTAATAACAACGATTATTTGATTTCCAGGGATGAAAGATTCAAAATTAAGTTTAAAAAGAAACCTCTATATTGTCCTTTAATGGTATTCCACACCTCCTCAAAATAAAAATAATATTTCTGATTCCAATAGATTAACTGACCTATTTTCTTGCCCATTGAAACTAAGATATAGCGTTTGCTTTTTGAAAAAAAAAAACAACCTTTGTTTGCTTCCAAACCAAACAATGAACTGAATAACTGAAAAAGTGGAGTCGTGTAGATTTTTGGAGGATTTTATCGCTTAAATCTGTTGTCGCGGATTAAATGCAGAATATGACGTCATATTATTTTAAAAATTGGAATAATGTTTTATTCACTATTCAAAATTTGAAAGGACACGAAAGGTAAAATTCGAAGACATAAGCAAACTTCATCACGCATGGACCTAATTTACAGACGAATATATTCAGTACATCTCACAGAAACTGTGTGTACGGGGGTGTTGCTGTAAATCACCTGCGTCATATATTCAAATGTTGCCAATTATATATAAAAACAGAGTGTAAAAAAGAGTGTCATAAAGTACGCTTGTTCCACCCATGCATATCTTTTGATGGGAGCACTAACTTTGAATTAACCTGTGTTTACCATAAATGTCGTTCGATTTTACGAATGAAAACAGGTGTGGACACCAAACTACACTGTGGTTTGAAATTAAGTCTGGTACCTATAAATACTGAATCAATGCCGATAGCTCTCTCAACGAACTTAATCAAACTTAACCCGACTTTTCTTTGAAAGAAAAACCAAAGAAAAGCCAACAAATATAACAAAAAATTATCTTTTGGTTTCGGATTTGTGGGGTTTAAGGCCATTTTTCAGCACATGATAAGCTATGGGTAGCGACCAGTATATTTGGTGGAGAAAGAGCCTGGAGAGAACCACCGACCCACAGAAGACTGCTGATTAATTTTCTCAATTACCAACGTTGACAGATCGTAGATTCGAACTCATCGGACAGAGTTGAGATTTGAGTGATCTATAAAAGTCGAGCGCCTTAGACCACCCGTGACCCCGTGGCCAAGCACCTGACTGGATGACAACCACACGCAGACAGGAGCCACGAAGCAGTTCGTGTTTATAAAGCTAAGGATAAACTGTATGGAAAATTGAAAGAGGGACTGATATAAAAGGTAAAAAAAAACAGGAGCGGGGGCGGGATAGCGTGTCCGTCTTACAGGCTCATCGCCAACTTGTCTAATTCCACCCCACAACACCCAATAAAACAAACTTGGAGGTCATGCAGCGACAAGTCTGTGATTCTAGCTTCTCTCGACCTCAAAAATGATTTTAAATTTCAGAGAAGAATATGAAGCAGATAAAGGGATAACTTTCGATGTAAAGTATTCTTGCTCTCTATTAATGAGGATGACGCGTACTGAATGAACGTAACTGCGTACAAAGTTAACGCCATAAAACCTGTACCGCGAAAAACGATAGCCCAAAACACTGACTTAGTCTTCACACAGGAAACATAAACCTCAGGTCATGTATTTACTTGTCAAACATCAATAATTATCATCCAAAAAGAATTCGACCTAATTTGAATTTGAGACGGCTGTGAAATGTTAATCAGAATGAGGAAACCTTTGTGGATCAGGTATCACAAAGGCCTCCACGTTGTAGTCATTTCATTGACGTGTACCGTATGGTGCTGTATTTGTAGTGTAGAGGATGATTATGTATTTAAATAAACAGGCTCTTTTGTTGTGGTATTTTACTTGTTACAAGCCAGATCAACATGTGTGCGCAAAACCGGTTAAAGTAACCCGTTACAGTCTAATAGTTTATCAAATACAGCTCCTGCATCTATAATATGATATATCTATAATATGATATACCACCGCGCCAACACGGCGGAGAGAGAGAGAGAGAGAGAGAGAGAGAGAGTTGCAGATAGACGAATTAACAGACGTGGGTGGCTGAACAGACGGGATGTGAAAAAATAATCAAAGCATTTAATTGTAAATATGTCTGGTTAGAAACCTTACAAACCTTGAAAAAAAGTAAAAAGACTCCATTTATTCCAATAATTCACACAGACTCTGGATGAAGTTTCAAATAAATAAATCGATGGCAGATCGTACAATGTATCATCATCTATAGTATACGATATACAATGCAAATATAGTAATAAAACATAATAAGAAACGAAAGTACATACATGTAGATGCATATCAACGTAAATCAAATAATTAATTTACAAGATATTTCCTTAGGGGAAAAGAGATATCAACAGTCTTAAAGGTAATAATTTGAAGATAAAAATTGATTTTTACGCAATGGCCAGTCCAAATATATTTACAAGGTAACTGAATATAGGACACTATTTCTATGCTTAAAAGACTTATAAATGAAACTGGCCACTTACAAATTCTATTATTTCGAGTATTCAAAAGTTTCAGAAATGCAAAAATCTTTGGTCTAAGTTTATCGTAAATTAGTTTATGCAGTCTCATCTGAAAGCTTCAGCTTTGAATCTGTGGATAATTAGGTGTCCCCCTGAAATATAGGTACCTCCTGGTCCGTGCGTATTACTATTTTGAAATGGATAATAGTTTGTTCCCAAGTTAATATCCGCTGACGCTGTCATTGTTTGACTCGTGTTTACCTACATTCTCCTTGTCTTGGGTATTTAGGGCCAAGATTAGTGGTGTGACGCGTTGTCCTATTCCTTTGTGTACCGCATACTGTATAGTGCTCCAGATTGGTTAACAACAGATGGGCCCCTGTTGCGCTTCCATCTGCCTTCAAACCACGTGCATCTTTCTCCTCATTAACACAACGTTCTTTGTCCATTTATTCCAAGTAATTGTATTTATATCGGTTATGAAGCAACCGGGAAAGAGTTCTTTGTCTCCTTTATGACCAAGAGCAAAATTATCTTTGTCAGCAACAACACGTTATAGGGTGACAATATTATCCCTATCTCATTTAGAAATTTTCACAGAGGTAAAGAAGTCCTTTTTGTTCACACCTCTGGCTCAAATTTAATTAAAAAGATGAATATGTACATTAGATCCCTACTCCATGAAAAACAAGAGTCCTTCGAAGCGACTGATGCTCAAATGGCGAAAAGAATTTCCATAAATTAGAGATAATGTCATCTTTCTTACAACTACTATGCGTTGAAACTATCTCTAATAATGATTTTTGTAAAACAAAGAGCTTCAAAACAGCTATTGTGGCAGCCATACAGGATGTAATAGAGGTACCACATTTATTTGTTGCTAGCTATACATCATTAGAAGTCTTTTGGTCAAAACCCAATGTGAATATAATTGTCGGATCGGACTAATAACTAATAAGACAAATGTAAGGATGCAAATTTCTGTCGATCTATAAAGACACATTAACTTGGGCCAAAGAACGATTAATTAGATTTATGGGGACAAGTGCTTGTTAAATCGCTATAAAACTGCAATGACTTATAATGTCTGTGCCGGGAGAGGAAGTGATTCTTAATTAAGTCTTCGTTTATTTAACCGTCAACCGGCTAGAAAAGGGAAGGTTAACTTCGATTTTATATCGGAACTGTCAGATTTGAAATGGACCAAAATCAGTTATTTGGAAATCTAGAAGTCAGGTTGACCGCAATTTTGGCGTATATTTATAAAAGGCGGTATATATATTTATTGGTTATGCTAAATAAGGGGCGTGGTTCCCACACGAAATTTCCTGACTTTAAAATTAACCTAATCGGAAAATCTAGTCAGTCTACATTTTTCCTGCAAGAATGAAAGGATAAGATACTCAGAAAAAATTTCTCTCGTAAAGCATTTGTCAAAGGGACCGGATGTCTGGACAGTCAACGGACATAATCCTGGCGGTAGAAGCGAACAAAGTTTGAAAGTACAAGGTATTTGCTTCAATCTCGTGCAATTCGTTGATACCAATATAATGATTTGCTTGAATTAATTGCTTATATTTGCATGAATTTATTTGTTAAATTCGTAGATCAATTTTCTTGATATGAGTATAAGTGTGTTGAGTTAATCTATCTGAATTCGTACAATGCTCTTCTTTATATATGTTTGACGAATAGTTTGAATTTGTCGTCTTGATTGTTATAGGAATCTAACAAGTTCATGCATTACTTTAGTTGATATGAGTTACGAGAATCCGTTTGAATTCACCGATCATAGATGATTTCATGTATGCTAAAGACTCGAATGTGTTTATTCGCTGAAAATAACGTAGTTAAATCATATAATGAATTTCATTCATTCATTTGTGTAATTGAGACGATAACGGATCTGTTATGTCTCGTGCGATGTTAATGGGAGTCATGATGGAATAGCCTTTAGGAAGTACATTAATCTTATGAAACTAGGTTTGTTTATGGTCTGCCATGTTTAGTTTGACCGGATAGCCTTAGGTATCTGTTTATAATTCCGATAGAACGATATCTGACATAACGAGAGGGGAGTAATGATCTATTCCCAGTAGGACAACTGACATAAGATTTAGGTTGCTTCTCTGTTTATTTTGAAAGAGGAAATAGCTCCACTGACGTATCCACGTACCTATATGATTCTGAGTATCTACGTACTTACGTATCCACCTACCCACACGAAGTTTGAGGGCCGAAAAGAAGCGAAACAGTAAGGAGGTTGGAGAAGGGAAAAAGCAAAAGGACCTAGATGAACAACCACAGCGAAGTTGGAGTGGACTGGAAATCAGCAGGTTATGAAGTTGTACAAGAGAAAGACTTTGATTGTTCACTCGATTCTATGATGAACCAATTATATCATTTAAAACAGATCGGCTATTTATATAAATATATTTGTGTTTGAAATTCGGTGAAAGGTTTATTTAAAAAAAAGAAGCGTATCTTCGTAATGTAATGTATTATCACAGTTGTATATGTAATTGATTAAATTGTTTATTCATGTACGGGGTCTCGTGTCATTCTATTCTATATATCTGCTCAGATTTTGAAAAGTCATATGGTGTAAATCAAATGTCGATATGATTTTCCGTAAAGGAGAAGTAGCAATAACAACATTTTCAAGATGGCTGATGTATCGGTCACATTGGACTCTGGATCAGCAACATTTTTATTTAGATAAGCAGCACTGTTTATTTAATACCAACCAAACCCTGCTTTGTGTGTGTGTGTGTGTGTGTGTGTGTGTGTGTGTTGAGTTTCATTTCAATCCGTTATTTAGTTAAGGAGCAGTAGCCTGGGTTTGGAGCAATGAGTTTTGATTAGACCTATTCTGCATCTTTTGGGGGATATTCCTGTCATTCTCTTAAATCATTAATTGGAATTAAGCGTTTCCGATAAAATCTTATACTGAAAAAAGACCAGTCCCTCAAAGAAACTGACGCTGTACTAGCGAAAAGACTATCCAATAATTCAAGAAAAATGCTGAGTGTTGAAACCATTTCTGACATTCGTCACTGATGACACAATTAGCTACTGTGGTGAAGAGATTGTATATCAGTTTGTAACCATTTTCATTTGGACAAATTAGACATCTATGGACAAACGTTTGGTCATTCATTCCGAGCGGGTTGTTACATCAGGATGTTGTAGACAGCCGTCGTGACATCCATATTTGACGTATGATTAGCACCATTTTCATTTAGTGTCAACTAGGTAACCTAAGAAACCCTTATGTTGATATGCCATACGTTTGTGAGGAGTAGAGATAAAATGTGTTGAAGATGACCAGGGTCAGTTTGTACTATTCCCATTTTGTACCAAGGAGACACCATAAGAATCGTCTGATGAAAATACCATGTCAAAATATTTTCAATTTAAAAGGACTATCGATAATAAGATTTACAAGATGGCCACCATCAGCACCATTTTAATTTAGGATAAACGACGCAAGTGTTTGGGTGAAAAACCTAAGTTGATTTGACTAAGTTTTGGAGGGGTAACAATAAAACGATTTTCAATCTGGTTGTCATGATGGTTATATTGGATATTAGATTCCAACGAATTCCATTTAGGACTAACAAATTATCATAAGAAGTCTTCTGGAGAAAGCACGGGGTGATATGCCAAGCCATCTTAGAGAAATAACGATAATAAGATTTTTCCTGATGCCTATTGTGGCAGCCATATTGAACGTTAGATTAGCACCATTTTCATAATAAGTTTTTCAGTGAAAGCCCCATATTGGATGCCTGAGTGCCACCAATTTCTTTCAGGTCCAACTAGCCATCAGAAGAAGTCTTTTTAGTGAAAATTCCAGTTATATACGACGATACATCCAGGAGGAGTAGCGATAACAAGGTTCTCAAGACGGACGCTTTGTGATCCAAATTGAATTTGCGAGCCGCACCATTTTAATTTATGACAAACTAGACACCAAAAGAAGTCTTCTGGAGAAAACTCTATGTCAATATAACGTTTCGTTCAGAATTAGTAGCGACAAAACATATTCAGAATGGTTGCTGAATCTGCCACATTTGACTCATGTTGGCACCACTTTCGTTTAGGACCAACTAGACACCATACGAAGCCTTTAAGTGGAAAATATATGTTGATATGACGATCTATTCATGAGGAGTAACGATGGCTGTTGTGGCCATATTTGATTCTCGAGAGGCGCCATTTTCATTTGACACCAACTAGACCACGGGATGAATGTATGTGTAAAGTTATAAAGCAATCATCCAAGTAGTTCAGAAGCACGATCGATAAAAATACAACTTGTCTTAACGAACGAACGGACCACATACCATCCCATAAGCTCTTCTGGTCTATGACCAGTAGAGGTGTATGGTATAACCGGTATACCGTTTTACCGCTGTATCTTTTTCCGGTGGTATGTCCCACGGTATATTTTCACTGTACCGGTAAGTCGGTAGTTTCTGTCAGTAAGAAATGTAAGGAAATTCACGGGGAAATTTGTTGCAACCTTAGTAAAATTATCACCATGTTTTCATTATTCATGACCAAAAAGTTTAAAAAATGACATTTCTTGTACAACCGTTGATATCTGTCACAAATTAGTGGTAAATATTACGTATATAATTATATTTATGATTCTTTAATCAATGATTGACACGTGTCACCTATGCCAAAGTAGTAACCAAATGGAATGTTGATAAACATATTCGGTCAAAATCCATATTTCGGAAACAACATATTTTATGTTTTAGTTATTACTAGCTTATGTGAATAATTAAGCACTTTCATTCCTTGCGAATCATCCGACGATTTTCAGTAGCGCATTTGTTTTCTGTCTGAAGTTTATGTAATTTCTCAAATCTACAAAAGATCGAATCTTTTGTTGAGTGTTTTATGTCTACTGGCCATCTCTGACAAACATCTTGCCAAGGTGGTGGCATCCCGCCCTAATTTTCCCTGCTTATTTTATCAATAGTGTAGCTAGGAAATTGTAGGTTTCATTATAAAGAAACTTTCTACTTTTATCAACAAGCTCTCTAATGTCAGCACGATGTCTTTCACGGTATCAGCTACATTGTAAGTTTAGTCATCCAAGTTTAATTACAGCTTTTTGAATGCAACTTATAATCCAATTAACATGCACATAGCAAATTCATCTACTATATGTTACTCGCCATTTAATTTGGCAGGTGGGGGTAACTGTGTTTGAACTGAGATATTTTCTTTCATATATCTCAGAATAATTATTATCTTTTACAGCTGATATCGTGGATACGGTATGATGTTATAAAGCAGACCAAGATACAGTGGTTGCTATGGACTAAATATCTCTCTATTCCATGTCAACCCATAAGGCGCGGAATACTGGTGGAAATGTTGATACCCGTAAAGTTTGTATATGTCCTAATTTAATCTCTATAACTCTGACCTTTCCCTGTTCTTAATACAGTGGATTATCAATATTTCGTATAAATCTGATTGAACGTAAATAATGCTTATTTCACAATGATGATTCAATGACTTATAATCTGCAAGTAGGGTGTTGTCAACGTTATATGTGGTGTAGCTATTAATAGTTTTCATATTGGGAATTCCAAGCGATAGTGAAAATTTCCAGATGCCATAAATTTATCTCGGGTGTCCTATTAATATTCTCCATGACTATCTGCTATAAATAGACACGGGAACTAAACAGTCTAGAAGATGGAGAGATATTGAAAGATTAAACTCTAGTAGTAGCGGTCCTTGTGGTAACCCTATTATATCAGCACTATATATATATATATATATATATATATATATATATATATATATATATATATATATATATATATATATATATATATATATATATATATATATATATATATATATATATATATATATTACCTACGTCCGTGCACGAGTCTGTGGATTGGTCCGTCTATGTGTATGTCATGCATATATGTAGGTAGGTAGGTCATTCTTTTTATAACACAGTGCACAGCTGTTGGAGGTTACCTTTACCAAATATCGTCGGGGGAAGGGAGAGAATTTATGATTTTCATTGTGGCTGATGCAAAATTTTGGTGAAAGATGAAATATTTCCTCAAAAATTGGAGGAACGGGATTGTGAAATCGAAATCTCATTAGTGTCAATTGTGCCGTCTTGGCTATCATGTGACAAGACACTCCCCCTGATTTTGTGCTGTATACGCTGTTTTCACTCAGTTTGAAAGGCACCTATGACACATTCTTGTCTGTATCATTTTTAGGGAATGGGAGCTAATTTTCTCAGCCAGACCCGAACTGATCGCTGGGAGTAGCGAACCCGCAACCCTTGAAGTACGAGTCCATCACTCAGCCAACTGAGCTAGCTCTGTTCCGCCGTACTACATAGAACGAAGATGGAACATGCTTCATTTATCCTGTTTACCTGTCAGTTTGATTTTAATTCTTTCTATACCGCTCCGGTGGCCTAGTGGCTAGGGCGTCCGCCTCAGATGCGGGAGGTCGTGGGTTCGAACCCCGGTTGAGTCATACCAAAGACTTACAAAAATGGTATTAACAGCTGGCGCTCAGCACTGAGATGTAAGTGTTAGGACTGGTCGGCCTGGTGTCAGGATAATGGATTGGGTGGGACATCATGCTACATGTCTGCGGCATGATGCCCCAGTGCTAGACATCACTATAAACTGTCACACTGCAGACATCGTAGAGATATTGACTGAAAAATTGTTAAAGCTACGTTAAAAATCCAAATCATACAATACATATATATTAATTCTTTCTATATTAACATATTTTAATTTACTCCTTTGCACGAAAAGATATTGCCACATTTTTCGCGCTTTGCAACAAAATAAAACGATCGAGACTTTATTTAAAAAGTCAAAGCCATAGTTCGCCCTTCATCCATAAATTGATTTTAAAGGTGTTATTAATATATAATTAGATTCATTCAAAAAGGAGAGAAAATCCAGCCATTTACAACTTCACATGATATTTCCTCATTCGATCGGAGTTTTCCTTTGGGGTTTTTGTTGGGTTTTTTTTGTGGTTTCTTGAGTTGTTTATTTTAATCAATCAATCAGCAGAGATACGAATACGTTAGCGGTCCCGCATGTACATACGGCTTTGTACTGAAACCTTCCTTTTCTGGGGCACATACTGAGTAAAACAAGTGCTGTAAGGAAGCCGGTTTTAATTTTGTTTATGTGGCAATCCCCATGATTCAGAAGAATTTAAAGGTCTTACCTTTCTTTCACCAAGTTTACACAGATGAGACTAAAAACGATATCATGGACGAATTTATAAGTTATACCTTCCTCTGACCAAGATTATACAGATGAGACTTTAAATAACTTTTTTATTATAAAAAAATGGTATCGTTCTTAATAGTATTCCAGATTAAACGTGGATAATAGTATTCCTGGTAAATCGTGGTTAATACTTTCCCAGGTATATCGTGGTTAATACTTTTTCAAAATTTATCGTGGTTAATACTATTCCAGATATATCGCAGTAATAATATACCAGATATATCGTGGTTAATACTGTTCCAGATAAATCATGGCCAATAGTACTCCATATATATCGTGAATAATGCTATTCCTTATGTATATATTCCTGGTAAAGTGGTTAATACTATTGCAGATAAATCATAGGTAATACTTTTCCATTTATATCGTGGTTAATACCCTTCGATATATGTCATGTTTAATACTATTCCAGACATATCGTGGTTAATACTATTCCAGATATATCGTAGTTAATACTATTCCAGATATATCGTGGTTAATACTGTTCCAGATAAATCATGGCCAATAGTACTCCAGATATATCGTGAATAATGCTATTCCTTATGTATATATTCCTGGTAAATTAGTTAATACTATTACAGATATATCATGGTCAATACTATTCCAGATATATCGTAGTTAATACTATTCCAGATATATAGTGGTTAATGCTATTCCATATATATATATATATATATATATATATATATATATATATATATATATATATATATATATATATATATATATATATATATATCGTGATTAATATTCTTCTAAATATAATTGAAACGAGTGAACATGCTTCTCAATTTCCTTTGAAATTTAAATGATTAATCAATATTTAACAAATAAATATATTTCAAAATCATATTTTGTAACATGATCAAAAGGCTCGCCCTTGACTAAACCCCGCTGATACTCTCCACCAGCTTCCTCCATGCACACTTTTTGTGTGCTTCACAATTTAAATTTCTTTTAATTTTTATCTTGTGTCGCATTTTTATCACTCGTGTCCCTAACCATACCTTTTAATTCTTAATACGCAGCACCTTTAGTGGGTTCGGATTCTTTACTAATCACTGTATGTCTGTCTTTACGAATGCATGTGTGTGAGTACATCTGTATGAAGAAATGTATGTTGTATGTACGTGCATAATCTGTCTCTATAGTAACTGTGTTGATACTTTGCTTTAATTAGTGGGTTCCCTCTTTAACTTTTTTCATAAAGTATTTAAATGTCATTAAGTAGTCATAAACAAATTGTACGAGTTAATATGCACGCATTCTTGTCCTTAAATTATATTAACTTTCTAGGTCATCAAGAAGAGTACCCTGTCTTTAACACGTATCCACGTTCTATTTGCATCCACGGTTCACGGACTTCTTTATTTGTTATGTAACACAGTAAACAGTCACTTATTCTTGCCATGCTATTAAACAAAGTTATTTTTGGTGCATTGTAATCAGCTGGAATTAAGGTCGAAAATAAATATATAATAGGCACGGTTGTTTGCTTGTAACTTGACGTGACTTATTCAGAGTTCTAGATAAACAAACCATAAAAATAACGTTGATTAGATGAACTTACAAGGTGTAATAGTATTAAAGAAAATAAAATTTGGACGAGTGCACTGCAATAAAGAAGTGACAGAAAACGGCATAATATAAAAAGGGGTGAACAACATAATTTACATGAGCAATTTCACAAAGTCAGAACTTGTGCTCCTGAATTTTATATTTTTAGACAAATCATTGTAATTATTTATTGTGGTACCCCGGCCGAATCATACCAAAGACTTATACAAAAAAAAATGGTACTAACAGCTGCCTGCTTGGCGCTCAGCATAAAGTTGTTGTTGTTGTTGTGGGGTTTAACGCCATTTTTCAGCACACGATAGGCTATACATGGCGGCCAGTATTAATGGTGGAGGAAGAATCCGGGAAAACCCCGGAAAGAACCAGAGAGGTTAGTGTTAGGACTGGTCGGCCTGGTGTCAGGACAATACAATGTTACTGGGTGGGACATCATGCTACATGGCTGCGGCATGATGCCCCAGTGCTAGACATAACTATAAACTGCCACACTGCAGACATCGTTTCGATATGACTGCACAATTGTTAAAGATACGTTGAAGATCAAAATCACACACACACACACACACACACACACACACACACATTGGGGTAATGCCGATAGGTAAGAAAAGAAACGACAAAGAGTCGCACAAATATGGACGGAAAAGAGACAATCAGGGAGCATGGTACGGAAACAAGCGCACACATAACTAGTGGGCACACACTCCGGCGTTCCGAGGCCGTGTATTTGTTGGTGCTGTGGTGGGTGAGTGTGTGTGTCTGTGTTTTTGCAGAGGAAACATACTGGATGATAGATAACAATGAGAAGACACAGTAATTTCACTGCTGACAAATATTGTTAAAACCACATATTGTGACGATAAACAGATTCATGAAAGAAAGAAAAAATGAAAGAAAAGTTTGGGTTTTTATTCTATGACATATCAACGTATGCAGGTAATTTCGTGCCGAGACGCGATAGCCAGCCCGGGCTGATCTGAATATAGATCGAACACGCACCTTTCTGTCGCGATTCTGGAAAGCTACAACCGAGACATCGAAACAAATTGAAAAGCAGTTCTGAGAAATATTATAAGAACTTTTCTAATTGAAATGACTTATTACAGCTAATACGTGTTCTTTCTTATCTTCATCATCGCCAATTGCTTAATCAGCTTCCGTTTATTTTTACCGCATTTACTACGGCCAATATTACATATTCTGATCGGCTTTCATATAATGAGCAGGTACATCCTAGTGTTGGCTTGAAATTCCTCTCGTGATTTCAGGCGAGTTCCATAGACCCAGGTCTGCCGGCGCTTTATATAGAAAGATAAATGAGGGTATAACGGAATTGTATAAATCCCTTTATTTATTAAATACATGTACTCGGGCTTCTTTTTTTGTGTACAACTATACCCAAGGGTGATTTATGTAAATTGTACACTATTTTGAAACGGTGAGTTCGGTTCATCCTATGCCTCACGAGCGAAGTGCTTTCAATGGGAAAAACCAAATACTTCCAGCGCACAGATGATGTATGACTCATCGTCTTTGTATAAATGCCTCACCATAAGACCAAATCTTCACATTAGAGGACGTCTTGTCATTGAGGGGTCTGCTTAAGAAAATTACGGAAGTGTTGTCAGTGCGCGGTCCACTTAAAGACTTGCATGACCCGGAATGAATATGGGCTATGATTCAGACAATGGATACAAGGGGAAATAAATAAATAAAACGGAATACTGCAAGAGAAAATCCCCCGGTTTTCGCAGAGACTGATAGCCCATTTTTCAATCAACTATGCGACCCCAAATTTGAATTCGTGCGCTAAGCAATTCCAGTGTTTTTTTTATGTATTATTACATTCAAATTATACTATTTCAGATTTACTTAATGGTTTCAACAGAAAGTAACTTGGTAATGTGTAAAGGTTCTGGATTTTTATTCAGCTTACTCATTTATACTAATTACTAGAGTTAATACTGTTACCAAATGATTTCACACATTTGCTACCATTTGCCAGAGTAGAATAATTTATAACTAAGCGACCATAATTTGAACTCGTGCGTCCAAAAATTTCCTTTTTCCTCTTTTGCACCAAACAATTACAATTACTTCCTTCTCTTTTACTTAACATTAAACTAATACAAAACATAATTAAATAACAACTCCAAAATATTAATTTATACCAGCCAGTCCGTACAAAATACAGGGGTTAACATATAAAACTCCAAGAGCATCTAAACACTAGTTGTTAGTGTGTGTGATTTAGATTTTTAACGTAGTTTTAACAATTCTTCGGTTATATCGCTACGATGTCTGCAGTGTGACAGTTTATAGTGATGCCCAGCACTGGGGCATCATGCCGCGTACATGTAGTATGATGTCCCATACAGTCTCATTATCCTGACACCAGGCCGACCAGTCCTAACACTGACCTCTTAATGCTGAGCGCCAAGCGAGGCATCTATTATTACCATTTTTGTAACTCTTTAATATGACTCGGCCGGGGTTCGAACCCGCGACCTCTCGCATCCGAGAACACTAATTAGGGAGGTGTACAAACCCTAAAACAAAATTTCATAAAATCCAAATTTATTAAAACTGATACAATAAAAGACATTGGGGGAAAAACATAAGCACATACAAACCTTTAACTTTAGACACTGGGGGTGTGTGTCTCCTCTATGATGCAAGTCTGAGAGGGACAACACCAATACAATTTAAGAACATTACGGAAGTGTTGTCAGTGTGCGGTCCACTTAAAGACTTGCATGACCCGGAATGAATATCACTATGATTCAGGCAATGGATACAAGGGGAAATAAATATAAAAAACGGAATAATACAAGAGAAAATGCCCCGGTTTTCGCCGAGACTGATAGCTTTTATTTCAATCAAGTAGGAAGAATGCTGTCAACGTGGAATGAAGGAGGATGGAGTTTTATATAATATATTACAATAATGAAACGAAAACGGAATAAGGACAACTGATAAAGTTTCATATTCTCAATGAAATACATATACAGATTTCTAGACCAGGACTGTATACAAGTCGAGGCATAGAACTCGAGACCATGTGTGTGTGTGTGTGTGTGATTTGGATTTTAACGTAACTTTTAACAATTTTTCAGTCATATCGCTACGATGTCTTCAGTGTGACAGTTTATAGTGATGTCTAGCACTGGGGCATCATGCCGCAGACATGTAGCATGATGTCCCACCCAATTACATTATCCTGACACCAGGCCGACCAGTCCTAACACTAACCTCTTAATGCTGAGTGCCAAGCGAGGCAGCTGTTAGTACCATTTTTGTATGACTCGGCCGGGGATCGAACCCACGACCTCCCGCATCCAAGGCGAACGCTCCAACCACTAGGCCACCAGAGCGGTCGAGACCAAGGTAACAAAGTATACAGCCTCGAAGGAAAAAGGATATTGATGAATGAACATTCCACAAGAACAGATAGTCTTCATCAAGAAAAGGACATTCATACTTCTAAGAAACGAATGAAGAGACATGTTTAACAGGTTCCTTAACTCTTAATCATTCTCTATATTCAACTGTAACTCTTCTAAACTATTTGCAAACATACAAACACCACACAAAATATTATGCTTATGTTTTTACATTCATTATTAGACTCCTTTCAGATTTACCAAATGATTTCAACAGAAACTAACTTGGTAATGTGTAAATTGATTCCTGAACTTACATTTGTCTTACTCATTTGTTAGAATTACTCTATATTTACCAAATGATTTCACCAGACTTGCTATCAATCGCCATAACTCGAATTATCTGAACTAATACCTACATATACTTACTCAGCTACTAGTTTAACAATGTTACTAAATGATTTTAACAAATGTGCTACCAATTGCCAGACAAGAATAACTTATAACTAAGCGACCATAATTTGAACTCGTGCGTGAAAAAATTCCTTATTCCTCTTTTGCACCAAACAATTACATTTACTTCCTTCTCTTTTACTTAACATTAAACTGCTTCTACAAAACTTAAACTTTGCATAATTAAATAAGGACTTTAAAAAAATTTACGTATACCAGCCAGTTCGTACAAAATACAAGGGTTAACATACAAAACAATATAGCACAAAACACCTCGCAAACACCGGACAACATTGATCCCTGGCACGGATCACTTCTGTAAACAAAACTCTAAGACCAGCCAAGAGTATCTAGACACTAGTTAGGGAGGTGTACAAACGCTAAAACAAAATTTAATAAAATCCAAATTTATTAAAACTGATACAATAAAGACATATTGGGGGGAAAACATAAGCACATAAAAACTTTAGACACTAGGGGGTCTCCTCTATGATGCAAGTCTGAGAGGGACCACACCAATAAAATTAAGAACTAGCACCTCTTCAGCTTTAGAGGTATGCGAGTTACTTATTAATTTCTTGTGTACAAGTTTTAACTAATGGACAACCACGTTTTATTTTTGCATATTTTCTCTGTAGCTTCGGCTTACGTAGTATAATGCAAATATTTTCTATTCTTGTTTGTGACTTAGAGAGATTTATATTAGCAATATAAAGTTGCATTTTTAAGAAACGTTTTATACTGTATGATTCTTATCGGGCACGAGTAGGTTCACTTGTGAACCTGTTTATTGTTTTGTAATTATTGTGCCGATAATGCAATCTGTATAGATTACCGTATATAACGTCATTACGTTTTATCGTATATGCTCGTGTCATGCATATTACACGGTGTTAGTAGGTGTTTTCAGCTGATCGGATTCGACGTGGTACTAGCTGTAGAGCTGATCGGATTCGACGTGGTACCAGCTGTAGAGGTGATCGGAGTCGACGTGGTACCAGTTGTAGAGCTAATCATAGAAGCTGACCATAGCAGCTGTAAAGCTGAACCATAGCAGCCTTAGAGCTGAGGGAACAGTGTTGCTGGTCGAGTAGCAGGTGGTCGGACGTTGCTGACTGATTGGTGGGCGCTGATTGCATGATTGACCAAGGAATTGAATGGTGGTATGTGACTACCTGGAATACTGACTGCTTGATTGACCAGTGTGACTGGTAGCCAAGTGTGCTGGTGACGGAGTGTGTAACTCCATACATGTAATCTTTTAGCCGTGGGCTAATTTTGGGGTTGTAATACCCACTGTTTTGGGATTGTAAAGAGATTTCGTATTATATCTGTCCCTTTGTTTTCATCATTTTACTATCTGGGTAAAGTAATTCATTTGTCACTATCTGAGTAAATTAATTTTTGTATTTGAGTAAAACACAACATTCTTTTCGTCGTGTGAAATTACTGTGAATCATTCACCTTTGCCCTTGCACTGTGTAAGAACATTTATTTGTATTTTCATTTGTTGCATTATTAGGTTAGAACGGATTACGTTAATTTGTCCAATATTTGGATCTTGTACATGCACGTATTATTCATAATTCTTTTCTCATTCAAGTCATTCATCATTAAACATTGTCTTTGCATCACCATCAACAGTGTTCTGTTAAAGATCCGAAATCCAACCCAGTTATCTTCTTACAAAGGGTCTATACTGGTATAGTAAATAAGAGCCGGAAATTATAAAGAAAGGCTGTGTTACGATTGGCTATCTTCCTTCAAAATTCTATTTATGAAATACTTCGATGGAATCATACGGCGTAATAAAAGGGGTGGTTTACCCGAATTACCTGAAAATGGCGTAGAACTCAGTCACTCGATCAAGTTTGCTAAGCAAATTAGAACCATGTCAAAAGCTGCACGATACCGTCGGGGAATTATCTGCGAAAATTCAGTAAACGAAAGTTACCTGATAAGTTCATGCAGGGACCCATGTTACCTATATACGTAATAGGTCTCATGTTCATTGATTAAAAAAAAGAATCGGTAGGCAGTGATGGTACGTCACGTACACTTGACTTGTCTTGGTAAACAAGGTAAGGAAACATAACACACACCACATATACGCTTATGCGTTCCTGAGAAACCTCGCGTATGTCCGATTCTTGTGAATCGAGATGGCTTTTACCACCGGATATATTAGAAAAGAGAAGGATTGCGTTACTTAGGCCTTATATTTATGGCAACGAAGGTACCAAAATAAAACCTTTTTCAGCAAAAGTACTTTATCTGTTATATTTAAAAAGTGGTAAACATATTTGTTCAATTACATTATAAGATGGACAGAAAAATAAAAAATGGACAACAATCTTTAATCCATGTATCAAAGAGGAGTAGAATCAACATCCTTATCGAACACATCAAATAATGGCGGTTCCTGCTTGGGACCCATGCTGAGCGTTCGCGTATATATGCCAATGACGTGTGTCTTGGCGTGTATGTGTCTATTTTTGTGTTAATAATAATTTGCGTAAACGCTAGACTTGGGTCTGTAAAGGTGGCTTCTTTAGTAATTTGAGATATTTCTCCTATCATTAGCGAAAAAGCCAGAGTGTTCCGATTGTAATCTACCCTTGAGGAGCAGCCAATCTGGACTAATTATCTACGAGAGAAAATATAAAGTAAATTAAGATTGAACAATTTTTTACATACAAGTGAGAATTTTTTAAAAATAAAATAAGTTATTTGGTCTGCTTTTTATAAATGTTTCTCAAACATTTGAAAAGGTTTCCATGTCTATTTCCATTAAGTATAATGATATTACTGTAGAAAAATACCAAGAGAGGATCCTAACGAAAGTATTTCTCTTCTTTCATGCTGTTGATTGTTAAAATTTTAGGGTATATGCTAAGAATGAACCTCAAACGTTTTGGTTTTTGAATGCTTTGTCTCGCCTGCTTTGCTGGTACATGATCCCTCCTTCCTTTCATACAACGTTAATAAGAAAAGTAGGTCGTTACAACCACAATTTATTTTTTATAGGTGCTAACGCAAGTGACGAAGGAGAATGCACACATGAAGTTTCATGACCATACATGTAGCACCGTCTAAGAAACTGTGCTACATGTAGAAAGATTTTAAAAAATATTCAGTGGAGTATGACAAGTATATGCATGCCATTTCTCCCTACATGTACTACTTGCTTGTTGTGAATTCAAACATGGACACGTCCATCCAGCTTAACGGTTATTTATAATTAAACAAAATATATGTGAACACTATGGCACACATGTGCCAACTGTTAGTTACACCCTACAAGAACAAAATATCATCAAGCGAGAACCTGATTGTATTGGTCCCGGGTCATTTTGAATTCCGCGATACAGTGCAGTCCGCTATATCTACGCACTATAGAATTTCAAACGTTTATTGCTGAAGCAATTATTATTGATGGAAAAATATAATTACGATATGTTTGAAAACTCTCCTTTGGCTTCATGCATTCAGAATAAAATGTCATAATGTAAAATCCACGTCTATTTGGAGAAGAATATTCATGGAACAGATATGATGACTTACTTGAAATAAATTCTCATTTTATTTTTAAATCACTATTTGATTTAGTATTGCTGTGTTGCATAATAGGCATGGGGTTGGGAGATCCCCAAAGGGCAGAAGAGAACAGATATAAATGGAGAGAGTTTGTTGTGAAGTCATTTATGGTGCCCCAACGATCTCTTGGGTTACATGATTGATGATGATGATGATGATGATGATGATGATGATGATGATAATGATGATGTTTTGCACAGCACGGTCGGTGACCCCTACCATATTACCCCTGCACGCAGATAAAGCAGAAAGGGACATTATATCATTAAAAGAAGAAGCAAATTCTTGTTCGGTATACTGTTTGTTTTACATCATATGTGACTTGTACACATTTTTCTCCTATTCCAGTCTTCCTTTCTCTTAAATTAAGCCAACGTAGACAGTCCAGTATTGTCGTGCACACTGTTCTACTTACATCGCGCGTACCGGGTAGACCATACTCAAAGTAGAGTCAAATATTTATAATTTACTTTTTTCACAATAAATATTTCTAATATAAAATGATTTCTGACTGAACTTGACGATCTCTATGAACCTTCTCCAGAAGCCAAGTACATAGATACGGCAACTGACAACTATAATATCAAGCAAAAATCGCCTGACTTGAACATATCGACGGCGAGACCATTAGAATACCCATTGCTGCGGCATCCCTCGAGGCAAAACAAAATTCTATGTACATATTTATTTCCTGTGCACTGCAGTCATGAATACGTTCTTCTGTCATTGACCTACTTACGGTTCTAAAAATAAACTCGGCGCAGTATCTTTAAGTATCACAGAAGGTTTGTCAACGTTAGCTACAACTTGCTGTCATGAATAGCGAATAAAGGATTTATGCAGTATGTCAGGTTGTATGAGCGCTGCACCTAACTTTTTGGCAAACATATTTGCTAATGATTTTAGGAATTATAACTAAAGCAGGAAATACTGATGTTTGGCTGTTTTTGTTTTCTTCGTGGAGTCACGGTGGCACAGCGGCTGGGGTACTTGACAATGACATGCAACTGAAATGGTGCGAGTTTAAATCCTACAATCGGATTGGCCCTGATCAGGTACAGTGCTATGTCATTGAGCAAAGCATCCTCCTCCAGCTGCCCTGGCTCTTAATGACCTACCTGTGTAACTGTGCTGTAAAACACCCAAAACAGCTTTCTCTCTTTCTTTATTATATTTTTGTCCCCATCACCCATATCCATTCTTTTCTAATGTTCATGTTTTAGAATGTATTATACAGATTTAATCTGTCAAAAAAAAAAGCTCTTTGATTTGAACATATATGATTATCATGATCGTCTTGATTAAGTCTGTAAAACGTATAGGACTTGCACTTTCATCTCCATGACGTCCATCCTGTTATATAACAGAAAGAAAAAGTATATAAAAACAGAGGATGAAAAAGCATACAGAATCATAAGAAATATTCACACAGAGAGAGACAGAGAGACGGAGAGAGAGAGAGACAGAGAGAGAGAGAGAGAGAGAGACGGAGAGAGAGAGAGAGACGGAGACAGACAGACAAAGAGAGAGACAGATAGATAGAGACAGAGACACAGAGAGAGACGGACAGAGAGAGAGATGGAGAGAAACAGATACAGAGAGAGACAGACAGACAGACAGAGATACATATATATATATAGAGAGAGACAGACAGATATTGAGACAGACAGAGAGCGAGAGACGTTTCATGGGTGGAATGAGAATGGCCCCTTTGCGTTTTCGTTGGTTCATCATTTCAATACTACGTTTTTATTACATATTTTATTTTCTCCCCAACTCGCCCTGGACCACACCCAAGCCCCATCCCCGATCCACACCACCATGCCCGAACCTTCTTGACCCATCAATAGTGTGTGTGTGTGTGTGTGTGTGTGTGTGTGTGTGTGTGTGAGAGAGAGAGAGAGAGAGAGAGAGAGAGAGAGAGAGAGAGAGAGAGAGAATTTTCATCCAGCGGTTAAGGAGATGTTGCGTTACAAGCAGACTGGTGAACTGCGAGACGAATAGACACTATCTAAAGCGGAGGAATAAATATCAAACACAGCCTATAATTTCAGACAATAGCATTGTCTTCAATTCCTTCCTTATTGTACTATATTTTCAGGGACTATAAAACAGGCACAAAAGGATTACTTTGTTTGTCAACTACCAGCTTAGAAGTTGGGATAGGCATTAGGTACCGCCGTTCCTTTCATTTTGAGCCAAGTTTAGCAACCCATAATATTTCAAGTGACGTGAATCAATCCATATGAAATGTTATCTTGAAAATTCGAGGCAACTTTTTTTCATAAATCTAATAGGATCGATTGCCTCGTTCATACTATGCAGGATATATTAAACTGAAACTTATTATTGTACAGTCCTTATGAAAATGTTAACCTTTAAAATCTTTTCAACGGTAAAAGTGAAGGATAACTTCTCCATCGTGGACAAATTCGCTAGTGACTAAGAATGTGAGGAAAGAGCGATAATCGGGAATATTAATATTTTCATGAGGACACGATATATCGTATTGACACTCTTGTATCGCAATAATCAAGATACAAAGTAGGAACTAACGATGACTGGGAAACTTCTATAAATTCACTGAGTCTTTAAATTGAAAACAAATATAAGATTTATTGATTGTTCTAGCTTTCATTCTGTGTTAATTTTCTTTTCAATGTTTGTTGATAATTTCGAGAGTGAAACGCTCGTCGCGCGTATTCAGCTGTTTAAAAAAGCTAGTAATCCTAGTTTGTGACTGAACTGTATAAACAAAGTGCTGAAGCTCACGTAGTGTACATGGCGGAGATCTCATAACATGTATCAGAATACGTATAGTATCAGGACCTGCGTATCATGATACGAATCATATCACAACATCAGTGGATAGAAATCATAAGATGGGACTAAACTGGTTTAACAATGTGCTCAACGGCTATAGGGTTGGATGCAGCTGACACAAAGGAATCTTCCTCTGCTGTTCTTCTTTCACCTCCACGCCGTTTATAAACTAAGTATTGCTTTCCATTCTCATTGTCCGAAGAAAAAACTGTCTCGTGACTATCTTTATGATCCTCCTTCAAGATGTGACAGTTTATTATCAAACCGTGAAGAACAACTGAAAATCGATCACTTTGAAGTCACACAGTAAGCTAAAGGTATTGCTTATTGAAAGTGATACAAACTAATGTCATTGTCCTATCTTACATGTCTATAAGGGTGCAGACAAAATCACCGTTAATTAGGACACATATAATATTAAGTATGTAGTTCAATTTAATTACGTCTACGATATATGATAATAATAATAATAACAACAACAATAATATTAGCAACAAAAAACAATAATAATAATAATAAATAAATAAATAAATAAATGACAATAACGACAACAAAAATAATAATAATAATAATAATAATAATAATAATAATAATGCATTTATATATAATACATTTGTAATGAGACTCATGTAAGAGTTTAATTCATCAAAGTTTAGTTGCAAACTGTCTGCAAAAGTATTTATTAGTATTGAATGTATAAAAAGCTGTGAAAAATAGCGAGACTAGACCAGTCATGCCAAACTATATACTCACAATTAGACAAAAATGAGTGAAAAAATTTACTAAATCCAATCTGGAAGCAGCTTTGTTTTTGCTTTAGTTTTTGTTTTTATGACTCCTTATAAACAATTGTTAAGACGTGAAGCCTCGTAAAATTTGGAGACATAACAAAGTTTTCGTTCTTTTATTATTTATTTTGAAGTCATTTACTATTTAAGTGACCGATACTTCGGTCACTCCAACAATGTTATGCATACATTAGTACAAGCAAACAATCTTATAATCACTACAGTTCTCAGGTAAAGATCTTATAATCACTACAGTTCTCAAGCAAAGGTCTTATAATCACTACAGTTATCAAGCAAAGATCGTATAATCACTACAGTTCTCAAGCAAAGATCTTATAATCACTACAGTTATCAAGCAACGATCGTATAATCACTACAGTTCTCAAGTAAAGATCGTATAATCACTACAGTTCTCAAGCAAACAATCGTATAATCACTACAGTTCTCAAGCAAAGATCTTATAAACAATACAGTTCTCAAGCAAAGATCTTATAATCACTACAGTTCTCAATCTTATAATCACTACAGTTCTCAGGCTAAGATCTTATAATCACTACAGTTCTCAAGCAAACAATCTTATAATCACTACAGTTCTCAAGCAAAGATCTTATAATCACTACAGTTCTCAAGCAAAGATCTTATAATCACTACAATTCTCAATCTTATAATCACTACAGTTCTCAATCTTATAATCACTACAGTTCTCAGGCTAAGATCTTATAATCACTACAGTTCTCAAGCAAACAATCTTATAATCACTACAGTTCTCAAGCAAAGATCTTATAATCACTACAGTTCTCAAGCAAAGATCTTATAATCACTACAATTCTCAAGCAAAGATCTTATAATCACTACAGTTCTCAAGCAAAGATCTTATAAACAATACAGTTCTCAAGCAAAGATCTTATAATCACTACAGTTCTCAATCTTATAATCACTACAGTTCTCAGGCTAAGATCTTATAATCACTACAGTTTTCAAGCAAACAATCTTATAATCACTACAATTCTCAAGCAAAGATCTTATAATCACTACAGTTCTCAAGCAAAGATCTTATAATCACTACAGTTCTCAAGCAAAGAGTCAAACATATCTAACGGAAACTTTATTTCGCATCAATACATTTTAAGCAGAATGTGTTTATATGAATCCAAAGGTGAGGTTACTCAATATTTGCTACGATCGAGAGATTTCATAGTGGTGTGGAACTTCAAAGAGACTGTAAATGCATACATGTTATTTTTCACGTCTGGCCAATTGTTTTGGGGGGTTTATGTTTTGTTTTGCGGTGTTTTCTTTTTGTTTGTTTTATGTCCTCGACAGATGGTGAATTACTGATCTGCCGTGTTTATGTTACGCTGCAGGTATTAGTAAAATGTTGAGAAATCACTCAAACGATATTTGCGCTTGTACCTTTTATTTTAATACTATTGAAAAGACCATTATAAAGTAGGTGATTCGCCTTTTCAATATTAAATTTTGTCTTGAAGGTTTCAAATGTGCTAAAGATAACACTGTCAAAATTGTCGCTTATGAACTTCACTCCGCTATTATGCCAAGACTTATCAACAAAATTGTATCTGCAACCATAATATTTTCATTTTCCCAAAAAGGTTTACCGGCTAATATAAGGAATATTTTTCATTTGTAGACTTTAATAAAAGTACTAAATACATCTCTTCAAACAGAATTTGTGGTATTACTTCTTAGCTTTTTCAAATACTCCATCCGAAGGTCTGCAAAATGTTTAATTTCCCCAGAAAATTTCATAAAGCAATCATTTCATTTAAATATATTCTTCTAATCCACGAGATTTTCAGTGTCTGAATGAATTTTTTATTCACCATTGTCGTAAATTTATTTAATTATACATCTTTTCATTCTTTCATATTTGCCTGCCAAGTAAATTTTTAAAACACTATTTACATAACTTTTGTCAAATATTATGGTGGGTTTGGTAAAGCAGACAACCGATAGTTAAGTTTGGAGTGAGCTTTCGTTTCTAGTACCGCTGTCCTTAAAGCTAAGTTAAACATCTAAATAACACACACACACACACACACACACACACATCCAAATGGAAGTAATTATTACTTTTTACTTGTAAGTAGTGATTCTATTATGGGAATGTATTTTGGATAATTTCTATCGTTCATTTTATCTAGATTCACCGAAAACTTTCTATGTAAACGACTGAATATAGATTACCCCTCTCCCATTCATTTGCAGCGAGCGTGATGATATATGTACATTTTCTAATTTTTTACTTCCTATCCATATTAATTTTATCGTGATTTATTTTCAGACCTAATATTGGCGCAACAAAATTATAATAGATTCAAATCGGAATAGAACGATTTATGGGAAATATCATGGATAATTGTATCATCTAAAAACTGTGTAGCAATATGTTCTTTGTTATAAGCTACTATACATTTCATATATTTTTTCATATATTTATTATCTCCTATGACAATTGATAATATTTTCTACACAATGTATAAACAGATACTGTGAGATATGATCCCCTTGTTTAATATATATATATATATATATATATATATATATATATATATATATATATATATATATATATATATATATACTCAGCAAGCCTAGTTTCCTTTTAATGAAAATCCATACATCTCGTGGTATGTCATTGATATAGCGTACATACTATACATATATTATATTTATATCACATACAAATGCATATATTTATCCTTTGAACGGAGTTAAGGTTTATTACAAGCAGCTGTGTATTGACTGAGTGAATGAACGCCTCACATCCCCGAGTACGTCCGCAACAAAATGTAGTTCTATGCATCTTGTGGTTTTCCTTTTTCGTGATTTTTTCTTCTTCACATTGATTAAATGAATATAATACACGCTTATGATTTAAACATGAAAGATGGTTTTAATGATAAGAGTAGAGCGCTACAAACACCTGGTCAGCTACGCCATTCACATGAACGCTTAGCCATCACGTATTGGCGCATGGAACTTAACGTGGAATGGAAACTAAGAGAAATGACCAAGCAAGAAGAGGTAATTAAAATATTTTAATATATTTACATTTTATCTAAGTTATGATTCTGCTTTAGAACAGTATCATTAACCATGAAACTCTTTCTCTCTCTCTCTGGTCGGTTTGACTTTAAACTTTAAAACTAAAACTATCTGTGTGTGTGTCTCTCTCTCTCTCTCTCTCTCTCTCTCTCTCTGTCTGTCTCTCTCTCTCTCTGCCTGTCTGCCTGTTTGTCTCTCTCTCTCTCTCTCTCTCTCTCTCTCTCTCTGGATTATCTTAGCTAGATACGGGCGAAAATCCACGAAAATACGAGCGTTGGGGATTTTCGCTTGTGTCATACGACGATGTCTCTGGTCCTATGAATGATGGTAAAGTCAAACCGACCAAAGGAAAAGGAGAGAGAGAGAGAGAGAGAGAGAGAGAGAGAGAGAGAGAGAGAGAGAGAGTTTAATAGTCTTTAGAAATGTTAATTAAGCAGAATAATGACTTCGATCAACTGTAAATATATTAAAATATTTTAATTACCTCTTGCTGGATCGTCATTTCGCTTAGTTTCTATTCCACGCTAATTTCCATACGCCAGAAAGTGAATGCCTGAGAGTTCGTCTTCAGTTTACAAAAAGCTAACCGGCTTTTATGTTTAAATCATAAGTGTGTCTTAAATTGATTTTATAAATGTGAATAAAAATAGAAATTCAAAAAGAAACCAATAAACTTATCAATTTGCATATGTGATTGCGAACAACAAGAAAATGCATAGAACTACATTTCGTAGCAGACACACTCGCAGGGATGTGCTGAGTTCATTCACTCGGTCAATACACAGTTGCCTGGAGCATATCGTAACTCCGTTCAAAGGGCAAATATGTGTATCTGTATGTGATATAAATAAAATATATGTACAGTATGTACGCTGTATCAATGATATACCATTCGTATAAATTTGCCCCACCATGAATTTGCATGTGCTGTAAAATTGCTGTAGCCTATATACGAAAATTAACAAACCCGTCAAGTTTTACCCACCCCGAATCAAGCCCCCCCCCCCCCCAAAAAAAAAGTTGAAATGACGTCACTGGTTAATACTGGCCGCCACGTATAGCATATATTGTGCTGAAAAATGGCGTTAACCCCTACAACAACAACAACAACCACCTTGTCTCTGATTGAAAGTCGCTATATATAATACATTTCGTGAACTGATCTCAAGATGAAATGTTTAAAACCTTTCCAAAACTATTACAAAAATTCCACCGAAAACCCATCCAATCCTGGGATTTTGCATTTCTCATCCATATAGGTACACTAAATTGTTCATCTAGTTGTATTTCTCCCTCCAAAGAGTCGGGGATCCGGGTGACCGTTTGGTCTAAAGTAATTTCCTCGACAGATCACTGACATTTCACGCATGTTCACGTGGTTGCGGGTTTAGGCTCGGCCAACGTGTCTGTGATTATTTAATTTTTCTTTAGCTTTTTGAGGTTATTAACATACACATACCCTTCCAAATGCAAAGTCAGATAAAGTACTACATTTACGTCACTACATACAGTATTGACTAGATTACTAAATTCTTTGATCTACTTCTTCTACTGTATCGATGTTAGGATCATCTGGATTAAGCCCATACATATTAATAGGTGTTAATCTATATTCAAGTATAATCCATGTAAATTACCTCCCCTATCCAGTTTATTTCTCTGTGTAATTAGAATTCAACGTTGTTATTGGACATTATACTTGTTCCTCGTCAATCAGACTCATTTAAGATAAAATATATCTATATGCCAGTCTATCTCCACATAGTTATCTTCCTTAGATGCAAAGTGAGTATCTTGTAAGCACACACTATCATATTTTTCTGTGAAAAAAAATCAAGACTTCTTTTCTTTTATTGGGCATACCCATTACCTGATTATTTGCAGATGCTTTTTTTTTAAATAATATAATCTCTCGGTTGTAGTGTTTAGAATGTACCTCTTGTCATGCTTTGTAAATTAAATGGTGAAGGATTACCCTTGTACTGTCTACTACATATCGATACGTTGATATATTTAGGACCGATAGACTTCGAAAAAAAGAGAACACGAAACACAATTTATAACAATAAAACGGTCCATGAAACAAGTACTGAATAATGAAAATGTTATATAATGTAAAACAGCTTGCTACGGTGACACTGAAAAAAAAAAGTATAAAAAGGCAATATTCTTCTGAGGTAAGACACAAGAGTTCATTGAGAAACTTCACAAAAGTAACGCAGCATTCTGAAAATACCTCGTTGACACTCATGCTCCTTGGCCCTTTAGTTTATGCATTCATAGTTAATATTCCGATAACACAAACACATGCCTGGTGGAAATTGCTAAATACACACACACACACACACACACACACACACACACACACACACATACATACATACATAGGGGGCCCCGAGTGGCCGAATGGTCTAAAGCGCTCTCCGTTACGGATCACTGCCATCTCACCTCTGTCTGCGTGGGTTCCAGTCTAGGATTCGGCCAATGTGGGTATCTGAGAAAGCTTGCCAGTAGTTTCTCGTGGGTCGGTGGTTCTTTCCGGGGTTTTCCCGGTTTCTTCCTCCACCATTAATACTGGCCGCCATGTATAGCCTATCTTGTGCTGAAAAATGGCGTTAAACCCTACAACAACAACATACATACATACATACTGATTATAACAAGGAATTAGAACCGTCCTTTGTACTATCAAACCTGTATTTGTAATGCGTATGTGCCTTTGTAATGTGCATTCAGGCAAGTAGTTGCCATATTTTATTATATTATATAAATATTAATAAAGAGTGCTTTAATGACTTCTCTGCCATTTTGTATCAGACTTGAGAATAAACCTATATTAGGTTTTGAACAGGTTTGTCTCCAACCACTTTGCCCCATCTATTATGTTCCAGTAGATTTCGCCAAAACTGGTCCAAGCAGCCCTCTTTAGATAAAACCTGCTTCACAAATGGAATGTTAATTTTGACTTGTTCATGCCTGACATACGTCCCTCGTTGTGTGAGCTGAATACTTTAACTGTGGACAGTTGTTTGTTATTTAAGTATGTGAAAAAGGTTAGGTCATAAAAACATAAACCACACCTTGTATGCATAAGGAAAATAATAATAATAAATTATTAGTATTAACTTTCAGGTTATGATGACGATGAGCTTTTTCTTAAAAAAAAAAAATAGGCCCAGGCTTCCCCACCCACAAAATGCCACCAATGTAAAATTAAATGCTCGGTCCCTAATTTGATTAAACTTTTGTTAAAGCGAATAATTTCCCAAACTCACTCAGTGACGGAAGCTTGATTCTGTTGACATGTCGCTCTCGTAAATTTTAGCTTTAAAATTTACAACTGGATAGTTTTTTAAATGTCATATTAGATTTTATCCGATAAAAGTATGCATTTCATGTGTATTCACCGACGAACCTCACTGACTAATCTTTTATCTCGCTATTGTTACAGATTTTATCATGTATTGCAGTTTGAAAAGACATAACCCGAAGTCAATTTTCAGTTGTTTGTTTAGTATTGTTGATGCCTCTCTGCACGCATAGGTGTATCACGTTTTACTTAAATTTCGCTGTGCAGACTTTAAAGAATTTGTTAATAATATCCACTTACATCCGTTTTCATTTACACGTACGCTAGCTTTTTTTTTCTTGTGCCATTAGTAAAATGGAAGAAAGAGTTCTGACCACAAGTTCCGTTAATCACGATATTCGTCCTTGACACATATTTGCATGCACAAAATGCATGCCAGCGAATAACAAATCGTAGAGCAAAGGGGAGTGGCATTTCTAACTGCAATTTATAATGTTGTTGTTTCGGATTTAACACCATCTTTAAACGCATGATAGGCCCTATGGCGGCCAGTATTGCAGGTGTAGGAAGTATCCGGGAAAACCCCGGTAAGAACCACCGACCCACGAGAACCTAGCATGGCACTATGACCAAACATACAACAGAAGTATGACCTCAACATTTAGCCATGTTAAGAATGGGTGATAACTGGTGCAGACACGCCTAAGTAGTCTTTGTTCACGACCGTTGCTGGTTTAACGAGCTTCCGTTTATCGATTTATCGCGCTTCCGTTTTATTGAGCTTCAGTTTTCTGACCTTCTAGTGCACTTGATCTTGCTTTGTTGGCTTCTATACTTAAGAAAATTGTAAATGCTTTATACTTAACCTACAGTCACGAAGCCGTAACATGCTGTAGACTGCGATACATTTTATTTAGATACAAAATTATATTAATTATTTCTAATTGTGTTGCATTGTCTTATAAATGTGTGCTTTTGGTGGCGGTTTTGTTCGTGTGCGTGATTTTTTATATAAAAATTCAACTATTCAAGTAAAAACAGCTTTGTTTGTTTACAGCATTAATCGATGCATTCGTCGCTATAATTTTTTGTGATCACGATACTCCATCTTGATTTGGTGACCATCTTGTTAATGTTCAAGAAAGCCTGACATTACATCTTGATTTGATGACTATACTGTTCATCTACAAGAAAGCCTGATATTCCATCTTGATTTGATGACTGTACTGTTTTTATCTACAAGAAGGCCTGATATTCCATCTTGATTTGATGACTGTACTGTTTTTATGTACAAGAAGACCTGATATTCCATCTTGATTTGATGACTATACTGTTTTTATCTACAAGAAGGCTTGATATTCCATCTTGATTTGATGACGATATTGTTCATCACAGGCAGGTCTGACATTACATCTTGATTTGATGACTATACTGTTCATCTACAAGAAGGTCTGATATTCCATCTTGATTTGATGACGATACTGTTCATCTACAAGAAAGCATGACATTACATCTTCATTTGATGACTATACTGCTTATCACAGGAAGGTCTGACATTACATCTTGTTTTGAGGCCTATACTGTTCATCTACAAGAAGGTCTGCTATTCCATCTTGATTTGATGACGATACTGCTCATCTACAAGAAAGCATGACATTACATCTTCATTTGATGACTATACTGCTCATCACAGGAAGGTCTGACATTACATCTTGTTTTGAGGCCTATACTGTTCATCTACAGGAAGGCCTGATATTACATCTTGATTTGAGGCCTATTCTGTTCATCTACAGGAAGGCCTGATATTACATCTTGATTTGATGACTATACTGGTCATCTACAAAAAGGCCTGATGTTCCATCTTGATTTGATGACTGTACTGTTCAGCTACTAAAAGGCCTGATATTCCATCTTGATTTGATGACTATCTTATTCATGTTCAAGAAGGCCTGACATTCGATCTTGATTTGGTGACTGGCTTGTTCAAATTACACCAGGTATGACATTCCATCTTGATTTGATGACCATCTTGTGAATGTGCAAGAAACGTACGTACCAGATGCTTGGTGACTGAATTTATTGGTCAGTAGTAAAGGGGGGCACCCTACGTACAATGGGAATTAGCATTACAGAACCCCTTGGGACAATCTACGTACAAGGGAAATTTAACATGGCGAAAAATCGTGGGTCAATCTACGTACAAGGGAAATTTAACATGGCGAAAAATCGTGGGTCACTCTACGTACAAGGGGAATTGAACATGGGGAATAGAGTTTGGGCTTGTTTAGGGACAAGGGGAATTAAACATGGGATTTTTTTTTTTTTAAATTTTTTTAAAAAAAATTTAAAAAAAAGGTAGGCAATTGAAAGGCTATCTCTTTTCGAGAAATATGGCTGGCCCTGAAAAGAGCCTTTGGGTTTTCTTCTTCTTCTTCTTCTAATTTCTTCTTTTTCTCCACCAAGTTCTTATTTTATCTCCTACACTCTTCTTCTCTTTCTTTTTTTTTCTTCTCCTCCTCTTCTTTCTTCTTCTCTTCCTCCTCTTCTTTCTTCCTCTTTTCATTTTGTTCTTCTTTTTCAATTTTTTCGTTCCATTTGCGTATTCTTATTCTTTCCTCTTCATCCTCCTTCTTCTCCTTTATCTCTTTCATGACACCACTAATCTTGTCCTTTGCTTTTCTTAAGTTATTAATTTCCATCTTTACACGATGGGGACTATAGGAATAATGGTCTTCAACGAGTCTTATTAACATCTGTTCCATTATTCCTAAGTTGTCTAAAACGTCTTGCAAGGTTTGTATTTTGTCCATTTGGTTAGAAGCCATCTTCTTTGTAGAATGGTTCCGACGACGAACGTGGTGGGTTCTTATACTGAAAGCGCAGACGTGAAGGAAAACATCCCCTGAAACATAAAATTGATCTTACCTAGATCATGACCTAACAATGCGCGGACGTGAAGGAAAACATCCCCACTTTTCTCATTTCATATAATCAAACCCAAACTATACTCTCCACATACGCTAAGAAACAATAAAGAAACCCATAATCTACTATTCACACAAACTTCCTTTAACATTTACAAACCAAAACACACAAACACATACACTCTCACTAATAATGAAGAGTTAGTGTTTATATTCACACTAATCTACTTACACACATTGGCAAATTAATAGTTATTTCTTTTCTAGAGTATTGGGGTAGCCCTGAAAAGGGCTGTTTGTTTTTTTTTTTTGAACTTCATGGGCACCTGGTTAATGGGGGCACCTTCCAGGTCTGGCGCCGCATACACATCTTGCCCCCCAGTTACTTTTTACCTTTTGGGGGGAGAGAGCAGAGGCAGGATATGTGGCTTCAGAATCCCAATTTTCGGTTTCTGGGATTCTGAAATTTCTTCTTCTCTCCTTTTCCTCCTCCTCCTCTTCTTTGTATCTTCTCTCCTCCTCTTTGTATCTTTTTTCCTCTTCTTCTTTATATCTTCTCTCCTCCTCTTCTTTGTTTCTTCTTTCCTCCTCTCTTATCCTTCCCTCCTCCACAATGGCTTCCGCGGCCAGTTCATTTAATATGCGCCTGGCATATTCCAGATGCACATGAAGTTCCAACAGTTTGTCCAGTCTCGTGTTCATTTTTGGTGTTGATCAATCAACAAGGGTAGTTGGACTGCCGAACGAGTTTCAATTTATAGTGAAAGCACGGACGTGATGGAAAACATCCCCCTAAAAACATAAAATTGATCTTACTTAGATCATGACCAAAAAGCAACAACAACGCGCGGACCTAAAAGAAACACTCACTCACTTTTTATGCTACCCATCACTATTTTAAAATTTTTTATAAATCACTTCAATAAACTATCCACATACGCAAAGCAATCCAATCTAACTCCAAATATACACCTCAAACACCAAAAACATGATTTTAATCTACTATCCACACCAACTTACGTGAGCACTTACAAACACAAACACACAAACACATACCCTCACATTTTTTATAAAAGAGTTAGTGTTTATTTTTCACACTACTCTACCTACACACATTGGCAAATTGATAGCTATTTCTTTTCTAGAGTATTGGGTAGCCCTGAAAAGGGCTGTTTTTTTGTTTGCTATGGCATTCTTTTTTAGTTTCTAAGAATGCGATGTCCTCTGAGGATAGACTTTCTGGCGATAGGTCTGCTTCTTCGGAAAGAGAAAAGAACTCTTTGGTGTCGATACGACAATCGACAAAGCCTCTGTCAGGTTCAGGTTGCTGCTGCTGTTGTTGTTGTTGCTGCTGCTGTTGCTGCTGTTGCTGCTGTCTCTGAAGTCTGTACTTCTCTGTCCATTCTTCTTTTTCCCTGTTCATTTCTTCTCTGAAGAGCTCCTCTATCAGGTCTTCAGTGATTTTTAACATTCTCACATTCTCTATTTCTTCCGGCTTCGGTATCAGACTGTGTCTGACCCTATGCAAATTCACGTAGGCTTCGTTGAGCTTAGCTAGTTTGGAGCACATCTTCTTAGAAGGATGAGTCGACAATGGATGGTTAGACTGGAAACAACCCCCGGTTCTTAAAGTCAAAGCGCGGACGTGAAGGAAAACATCCCCCACACGGTTTTCGAGCCGCAACGTTCAGTGAGTGTCATGAGAGGGATAGTAAGAAATGAAAGAGCATCAATCCAACATTCTTCTAGCTAAACAAAAGACAAAGGCATTTTTTTTCAAAACACAACATTTTTTATTCAAAAATCACTTAACACTAAACATCAACTCTAACATTTTTAACAATAATCCAACATGATAACATCAAACAATTGTTTCAAATCACAAACATTTTTTCTCAATTGACAATCTACTTTAAACAGGGCTGACAACGTTGTGAATGAAATTGTGATTTCCACTGTTGGAAATCATTAGGCCATTGATGGACACTACGTTTCCTAGCTTGAGACAAAAGATAAGCATAATGGTCACAAAACCATCGATCTACTTTCACATCGTTTCTAGCAGAAGAACGAGGATCAAAATGAGTCACTAAATGTTCTAAGGAATAGCCCAGGCTGCGATGATGCAGAAAATACACACAGTACTGTCCACACACCAAGGAATCTGTGCCTTGTAATTTCACATTATTGAATCGGGTGGTTTGAGCATTTCTTCTCATAAAGTCGATGATATCGTCTTCCAAAGGGGGCAATCCGTACGAATCGAAATATTCCACACATCCTTCTTGAGGAAAGTAGACGGCTACCCAGTGGGTTCCTGGGAGATGACTGTCGTCCGTGTTGATCACGTAAGCTTGATGGTCTTTAGGTTTGCGATGAGGGAGTTCATCTTTAGCACAGACGACAGGATTCCAAGAAGCCGTATAGGAACTGTGGTTCAAAAGGTAATAAAGTTTCCAGGTATCCATTGATTTGTGTGGGTTTTTTTTCTTCTTCTTCTTCTTCTTCTTCTTCTTCTTCACAGGTAATAATAAGTCGTCAATTCGATCCTGACTTTTTGCTTGAAAATGTCTGACGAATAAACGGTTATTCGTTCTGTTTCCTCACTCTGATTCAGGAGAGCTTCGATACGATGGATCTCTTGTGTGGTTAATGGTGGACAAGAATGTTCACGCAAGTCTTTATACCACTGGTGCAACACGTCTTTGTTCGAGATGAGACTCCAAGCTTCGTCCAGATACTCGTCCAATTTTTCTTCTTGACTCAACATCATGCATTTATCGTGTTGAATTTGACTGGGATGATCGTTTTGACATCCATAGCAATTTTTCTTGATCAATTCCGTCATTTTGTTGACCAAGTGTTTGGCAAAACAGCAGACTAAATGGGCTTCTTGTTCTGGCCATCTCGACTTCATCATGATCACTTCTTCTTCTTTTTCTACGGTCTCCTCACATTTCATGTCCAAAGTTTCTCCACTAGGTAAAGAGGGATAACAGTCTTCCATGGCTTCTAATAGTCTAGGATGACTTCTCTCAAACTGTTGATTTCTATGGTATTATCGAATTCGGCATACAGGATGACGTTCACTGTGTTCCCTGCATCCAGTGGACTCGCAAACTGAATTTCCACACGAATCTGGCCTGATTTTATAGGGTGGAAATGTCCCTCGTCGCTGCCTTGGTCTGGAGTGAAATCGAAAGCCCACAAAGCATAGCCTCCTGCATAATCGTCATACGTAATGCCGTGACTGGTGTTGGTTCCTAACTGTCCGGTAGCTTCGTACAGGGACAAGTACGATCTCAAATAATTCTTTGCTGCACCAAAGTTAGGCTCGAAAGGTCGGGTACACAAGGTCTTGCCATCGCGACTGACTTCGATCTTGGACACATTGTAATGCTTAAACTCAAAAGGATTTTCGTTGTAGACACCATTGAAAGCTGAATTCTTGACGATACCAACAATCAAACGTTTGGGTAACTGTCCTTGGAACAGATGATCTTCGATCATGGATCGCTGTCCAGCAGGAATGGTGAACGTTTTCACTTCTACGCGTCGTATCGGATACTTGGCGGTTGTTCTGCTCAATGTCTGACTGATGTCGTTACCTACTTTAGGTAACACTTCCACACGACGCACGTAGAGTCTGGCTTCTTGGATGATGGCTTTGTAAGTGGCATCAGCAGCAGCCATCAAATGGAAAGCAGCACTACTGCGATTCAGTCTCAGGCGGACATCCACCCCGTTCAGCAAATACTTTTCTTGTAACCACATGTCCAAATGCAAACGATCATTCAGTTCTAAACTACGACTTCCAGCAATTTTCTTTTGTCGTTCTACAAATCCCGTTGGATTTGAAGCATCCCCAGCAAGTGTAATGCCGTTGAACTTAGTCGCTTGGTCAGGTTTCCATACCACGCAAGCATCCAGATGAGTGTTCTTGGCTTCTTTTCCGTACGTCAAGAGATTTTCCAGGTAGGCTCGGTAAGGGTAAGTATCCATGCTGCTGCTGACCAGTTTGTTATTCAAGTACAAGTCCACTTCGCTGAACAAGGAATGCATGAAATTGTTGACGGGAGCTACTGCTTCATCAGCGTCTATGTTAGCGTTGGGTGGTTCGATCACTTGCACTTTCAAGTATAGGTAACTACTATTCAGATCGATGTAATCTTCGGGCTGTCCTTTGATTTCAAACTCGATGGGAGCGGAATCGGTCAATGAGGAGACGGGATGAAATTCCACCCACTGGGATTCTTGCATCGTCATCATGGTGGGGGGCATGGCAAACATATCCAGTTCCGTCTTGGAACAAGCGCAAGACTCTCGGTGCATCATTTTTTTGTTGCTGTGTCTCAATAATCGAAAACGTCTAAGTCTCGAACGGTTCTTCTTTTCTTGGCCTTTCTAGCTTGAAGTCTGGTGAAAGGGTGTTTTCTTCGTCGTCTCTTTCTGCCTTGTCCTTGCTGAATGCCTGATTCGGTAGCGTGCAGGGCATTAATAGGTGTGTCTCGTCGGCCTAAAATGTCTTTACCCGTTTGCAGCAAGACATTTTTGCCTGCCCTCATGAAGGCTTCTTTAGGGTTTTGTTTGTCGATGATGACATTTTGGAGAAATTTTTGCCTTGCGTCAGTGCTGCATCTTTCAAGGCGTGCAATCCGCGTGTCACCATCGGTTTCAACACCGGGGCCACCGAACGAAAGGCTGATTTTAACATGTCTCCTAAACCGTGTCCTCGCTGTCGAGCAACCCCTTGGTACACTGGATACATGACTTACTTACGAATCGTGAGAAAACCGTTTTCGAAAATGGAGTTTCACCGTGACTTTTCCTTTGGTGAATGGAATATTTTGTCCCAAATCTCCTTTTATAGTAATGTTGACCGTGTCCAAATACGACTTGCTGACCGGCAAATAGTGAGGATGGACAAATTCGCGGTGGACGTGGTAAGTGTTTCCACCTTCCTCGTCAGCGTTCGTGGCAGAATCCACTTTGAAAGGAATGACACGCAGTAACGGCACGGAGGTGTGTCCCACCACGTTGTATTCCGCCACATCGGAGTACACAAACATCAAATTCAGTCCTTGGTTCAGTTCTACTGGGGTACGAAATAACTTGCTAAAAGACTCGTTGTCGTAAACGATGGGTAATTCGTTTTTCTTGAGCATGGCCTTTCTCATGTCCATGTCTCCGCCCAACATGTCAAACAATTCAGGACAAAATAAAATGGACACGATTTTACTTCGTTCAAATTTCATCAAGAAGCGACGAGCTGCTTTGTGATACTCCATGGTGACACTTTTGTTGACATGCTCCAAAGCTTTCAGAAACACGACATTAAACCTGGAGGCTATGGTGCTGACCAAATGTTGACCACTAAAATAATAGCCTGGGGGAATGAACAACTGATAGGTGGTGTACTTTTGATTTTGTGTACGGGTTTTCTTGTCATATTTGACATTGCTATCCATCCACTGTTGCATTTGCTCGTCATGAACTTCCACATCAAAAAAATTTTGATTGGGAAGGACATTGAGGACTTGGGTCGGGTGAATCATTTCTACTAAAGCCACTTCCCAATGGGCTTCGTGATCTAACTGGATGGCCTGAGGTAATTTGGCCGTGTAACAGCACAACTTGTTCTTGGGAAACACCTCCATGGAACTGTCACTGGGTAAAGTTAAGTAAAATTGGTTTTGGTGACTCATAATTCCAGAGTTCTGTGGCTGTCCGAGGGGTTACTGGACGTCAGAGGCGTGTCTCCGTCTAAAATGGGGTTCTGGTTGTGGTTGAAGTGGTGACTGGCACTAGCACTGGACACAAGGTTCCCGGGGTTCCCGTTCGAGGTGAATTTCAGGGAGGGATTAGGAAGCAGGTAACCGATGCAACTGCTCAATAAAATGGTCCACAATTGTTTGTCTCCTTGTTGCAAACTCAAATTGGCGATGGCTGCCCCGATGACACAATACACCACGAAGATTTGGCAGAAAAAGACGATTTGCGTTTTAGGCACACGTTCTCCACACCACACCCACAAGGGTTGTTTTTGTAAATCTTGCACAGAAGAACTGGGTGAAGGAGGAGTGGTCGACGTAGCTGCGTCTGTGTGAAAAGGCATGATGGTCACTTCTTTTTATAGTCGATGACTTGCGAAGCGTCGATCCAAGAATCAAAACTGGGCGGATATACTTTCCAACGTACTTTGACTTCTTTGACACGTCGTTTGCCCACTTTACGGGTTCTGCATTCGAGAATGCTTTCGATGTCGTACACGTCGTCTTCTTTTTTGGTGACACGTTGTAACTCGGGCAAATAAAACGTTCTTTTGAGCACTTCTCCGTTCATGTCTTCCAATTTATAGACGGCAGGATGACGGCCATGCACTCGTCCAGTGACGCGAAACAGTTCGGTCGTCCAGTTAGGTAAGTAACCTTTGTCAAAAGTGCGTTTGGTTTTGCCAATGCGCACCCAATCTCCTACGGCCAACTCTCCACTTTTCTTGGGGACAGCCCTCGTCGGGGACGTACCAAACAGACGCTCAAACACCATCACTTCGTTGTCGGGAGTCACTTCTTGCGGGGCACGTCCGATGCTTCGATGGTAAGATTGGTTGTACGCTTGCACCAGGTGCGGTAAGATGTCGATGTACTTCAGAGTGTGGTGATGCGTAAAATATTTCCACATGCGTTCTTTCAAAGTGCGTTGAAAACGTTCCACGATGCTGGCTTTGGTTTCGGGATTCTCGGTGGTAAAAAAATGAATGTCACGTTTCTTTAATTCTTTTTGGAAAGCTTGGTTCAGAAATTCGGTGCCTTTGTCCGTTTGCCATCGAAGAGGGTGATGACCGCTTTGTTTCAACACCCGTTGCAGGGCTCGCACTAACTCGCTGCTGGATTTGGAAGTCAAGGGCACGACCCAGGCAAATTTGGAAAAGACGTCGATGACACAAAACAAATATTTGTAGCCACGATTGTAGCTGGCCAAATGAGAGACATCGGCTAAATCGGCTTGCCATTGATGATCGATGCCTTCCACTCGGGTGCGACTTCTGGCAAACTTGCGTCGAATGGGTTTGTGTAAAGTGTAGGTAGCTTGTTCTTGTAACCATCGTTGCACTTGAGGTAAACGGAGACTTTTCAGTCGCGTTTTGGCAGCACGATACAATTTTTGAACTCGTGCGTAACCTGCAGGATGGGAGGGATCGTAGTAAATGCTGGCTAAGACTTTTTCCATTTTTTGTGTTGGTTGGTGTGTTAATAAGACACCCACTCTTGGAGGATGCTACTCTTTTTCTCTTGGGGTATTTTCTTGGATTGCAATGCTTTGCGTGTGCGGCCAGCAATAGGTGTCGAAGAGGAGAAGGATGTCTGAGCGGGGAATATCGGTTCTTGTTTCACTTCTGTCTTCACTTCTGTCTTCACTTTCTTTTTCTCTTGTGAGGAAGAAGGGGTGGCCATCATCTTTTTAATCCATCCAATTCTGGAGGTAGGTGGTGTTGTTAACTTGCGTACTTTATCTGGTGGAGTTTGAAACCCTTCCTCTTCTTCTCCTTTTTCTGTCTTGGTCACGGGTACTGGTGGTACTGGTACTGGTACTGGTGCTGGACTTTTCATCAAGGTCTTAAAATCTTTCAGAGTGGGTAGAGCTGTTTCGTCTAAAGCTTTCTGGTGAAAGAGTTGCAGTCGTTGCAAGAGTTGACCGTACTTTTGCGATTTTTCTGTTTCGGACAAATCTTGGCGATCCATCAAGGACTGCAATTCGTGTTGTAACTGGGACATCTCGCTCAAATGGGGATTGGGAGGTAAATGCGGGGTGTGTTGTTCTTGCCACCGATGGTATTCCATCCATCGTTTGTAAGGCACTAAAGCTAGTTTTCGTCCTTCCATGGGGTTGTCAGGGGTCGATTCTGAGATCTTGGAACTTCCGAGGCCTTTTTATCTTGCTCCCATCAGTCCTCCCAACATGGTTCCCAAGACTCCTTTCAGTATGGGGCCTAACAAGAGAGGTAAAATACCTCCACGTTGCACTAACATCTTCTTTTTTTGACGAATGGGAATTTTCTTTTGAACCATTTGGCGAAGAACGTGACGATGTTTGCCTAAGCATTGTTTCTGGTGTTTGGACAAAGGGATCGTGCCTTTCAAAACGTTCAAACAACATTCGCACACGGTATCGATGACCTCTTTGGAGGCTGTTTGAATGAGTTTTTTTCGTAGGGGTGGAGAAGCTTTGGACAGGACAGATAACATGTCCCCATGTTTGGCTAAACGTGGTGGCAGTCCTTTCCTTTTCTTTCCTTGGGGTTTTCTGGAGGGTGACATCTTTGAGTCTTCAGGAGCACCAAAAAACACTGATACCCGACTTGGTCACAGGCCTTTTTTATACTGGAACGCGTCGCCACTGATTGTCTTTACGTCGTATTAGTTTGAGGACAGGCATGACACGTCGTGCAGGGGTACGTAACGGACTAAATCGAGCCAGTTCTTGCTTGGACAAATCCAGTAAACTTTGTAACATGCCCGATCTTTCTTGAACTTTGATTTTGGGAGAAGGTACTTTGTGAGCAGCAGCCACTGCCACTAAATTGGAAGGTCCTGCCACTGGGGAAGTTCTTTTGGGGGTCATCAACGGAGAAGTTCTTGGTGTGATCAACGTCTCCAAGTACTCTTCAGTTCTGGGTGTCATTAACGGAGAAGTGGACAAACGTGAAGCTGCCGGAGACGCAGTCACCGCCGTGGCAGGTCGTGGTTTGCGAGTGTAAGGTTGCGTCCTGGCCGAAGTGCCTCTCTTGCGACTAGTTTTCTGTGGACTTTTCTTTTTCTGGGGGCTTCTTTTCTTTTTCCGGGATGTTGGTGGTGTCTGGTCAGAGGAGGGTCCTGCCACTGGAGAAGTTCTCCTTGGGGACCTGGTCTTTTTCTTCTTGGGGCTTCGTTGGACTTTTGTCTTGGGTATAACTTTGGGGGCATTAGGATCCCATCTTAAGAGTGAGCGAATGATGACCCCTCCTAGAGTACCGCTCCCTCCAGGTTTCAAAATGATTTGTTTTTTGGTTTGAGTGTCGATGCGGGGATCGGCCAGTTGGACCAAAGCGACTTTGTTTCGATCGAAAAAGCGTTGGGTTTGATGAGGAATCTGAATGATTCCTTGGAGTATTTGACGTGCCGTCACCGTGAACCATCGTAAGACTTCTTTGAGACTAGCTTCTAAGACACGAGCTCGTGTTTGTGGATTTTTTTCTCGACTGATGCCATACAAGGCACGAATCAATTTGACGGGAAGATGCGACTGAAGGGACGTCATGTTCACACTGTCTGAGACAGACGAAAAAGGGTCTGAGGTTTTTAAAAAAATTTTTTATGGCTAGTGAAATGAAGTCGAGGACGGAGACGTGTACAGGACAGGCCCTCCGTCTTAGCACCAGTGGTGAAACAAGTGGGTACGAAATCGCAAATCCTCAGGGGTCGTAGATTTCAAATCGACGAGTAAATAGGCGTGTGGCGTTTGAGTGGCATCGTCGTACGCCTGAGTCAGCCAAGGTGTTCCTAACTGTTTGGCTAAGACTTGCACTTGCGATTTATCTCGAGGGCTTTTAAACAAGACCACGTAATGTGCATTGAGACTGATGGTGCGATGGGCTTTACTTTGTTGAAACAAATTTTGGGTGATGTAAACGACACTGGCATTACGGTGATGCCCTTTGCGCGTGAACCACAGTTTAATTTCTTCTTCGTCTTCTCCTAACATGTCGTCGAAAATAACCAAATGGGTTTGACGGGAGTCAGAGGCGATACCGTCGTCTTCTTTAGGAATGCCTTCCACAAACACGATGGAATCGCCTTGACTTTCTCGCAAGAGGTTGTACGCCGATTGCCACTCTTTGTAACACCACACGATCCGTTGAGGTGGCCGATCGATCAAATGATGTTTATGTTCGATCAAACGTTTGACGAATTCGGTTTTGCCTGAACCGCTAGGTCCAGCAATGAGCATGTTAAAGGGATGGCGAAGATACAAAGCCTCCCAACTGGCACGATCTAAGTGTTCGTCGATGACTTTGACAGTAGAGGAAGAGGGAGCAGAGACAGCAGAGGTAGCCATTGTGTGAGAAATGTCACTTGTGACACGAAAAACAAACAAGACAAGAGTTTATATACTTTTTTTCAGAACACGTTTATTGAATGTTTCAAATATGAACACGAAAGACAAAAATACATACAACCCAAATAGTGATGTACAGGAATAAAAAACACATCAAAACAATCAAAGTGGAATATAAACAAGTGTCTGTACAACATGTTTTGGGTAACGAAGATGTCCTAGGGACAGTGTGTAATGTTCTTACAGTCTCTACATGAGGTATTGTCACACAAGTGTCCTCCCGGAATGACCTTTCAGGCCTGTCCATGACAGTCCTGTCCTGAAGCGAGTGGTTGTTCTCGGTGACGGGTTCTTCTGGCACCGTCACTAACACAGGTTGAAAAGTAACTTTTTTCCTTGAACAACTCTTGTGCATACTGGGCCACTTCTTGGGCCCAAGCCTCAAAACCCCCCTTTTTCCAATCACGAACATCTGTCCAATGGGGGTGTAAGTCACAAGCTACACACACATCGTCATACACGTCTTGGGTAGCTAAAAGTTGACGAATCTTTTTTTCCTGTTGAGGTCGAGAAGTATCCAGATGAAAACGCAAGGCTTTGAGCAAAAGGAGTTTTTCGTGACCATTTAAGGCCATGGGGGGTATGGTAAGTACTGATCGTAAAGAGTCCACAAAGAATCGGCTGGTAAACGAAATCCCAGAAAACAAGTCACTAAGACACACACCACCTGTCGTCCCAAATTGAATGGATACAGTTCTTGTAATAACTGATGGTAATGATCCACGGTTTGAATATGGTCATTGAGTTCCTTCCACGGAATCTGTTGGATTACATACGACATAAGTCGTGGCATGGCAGCCTGTTTTTATAGTCTCTTTGTTTCGAAAAGAATACACGTACTTTCTAGCCAGACATCTTCGTTCTCCAGTAGGGAATCTAAATCTTGCATACTGTAACCGAAACGTCAGACTTTGTTTAGGAGTTTCCTCTTCCACTAAGTAGATTCCACGTAAAATATGTTGGTAATCCTTTACCTTGTCTTCCTCAATGTGTTGTACTAGGTGAATCTCGAAGTAACCAAAATGATTAACACGTGGATCATCGGGAGCCTGGAAGTATTGAACAAGGTCTGACCACTGAAACAATTTCTGACGAATCAGTTCTCTTATACCATTCAGGTACCAGTGCTTAAAGATCTGGTGACGTAACGGATGCAATTATTCTTTACGTTTCACTTGTATTTTGACCAGCTCTCGGTAAATCCTTTCTCTCAACTCCGCAGGCAAAGCACGAATGTTCTCTTCTAAAGTATTCATGAATAGGTCAGTCCGTACAATTCACAAAAGTAATCCACATAGTGAGTAATTTCTGACCACTGCCATTCAGGGTAACGTCCAAGAATGTCACTGAACTCTTTTGATGTAAACGGTCTAAAGCGATCTAATAGGATGAATGCACCCTTGACCCAAAGAAATCTAACACACTGGTTGACTTTTTTCACTTTCCTCTTGTGAATTTCTCGGCACAAAAGTTCTACAGTGACCCATTGAGATTTCACTCTGGCAAACCCCTGCCAAACTTCTTTGTAAATCTTCTCTTGCAGTTCTTTAGGTAATGATTCAATATCGTTTTTGAAATGCAGTTTAAATACTGGTCTCGGTGATGTCCAACATTTGACTCCTAGCCAATCTGGTTTCTTCTTCGTCAACGACTTGGTAAGTTACTTCAATGTCTCGGTCCTACTAAGGGTAAGTAATGACAATTCGGTGACCATCGAGCATGTTCAACGTAGGCCGAATCTTGCGGTTCCCAGTGGTGAAGTGACACACCGCAACTGAAGCACTTGACTTTATCTCCTTCGCCCAAGTAGAAAAATCCGGCTCTGGCTAATTCTTCGGGGGTCGGTCCTCCCAGATACTTAGGCCATTTTCCTTTGAACGATTGAAGACGATTTTCAAAGTCGCAGTATTCCGACAAACGCACAGGAAACGAATATTCGTCTTTCACAGGTTCGTTTCGATGAGGGTTGGGTGACATGAACAGGAGTTTGCTCAGGGCTGGATGACATCCGTACGGGGGTAGACGTGAAGGTGAACATTCCCCTTTAAAACGAAACCCAGTAAAATGTCCAAGAGGACGAGCGGCATCACTTTCGCATCCCTCAGGTTTGACACGCACAGCATCACTTTCCATGATAGGGGTAGGGACACTAAAGTTCCCATGATGCTTTACGGCATCGCTCAAGTCACAACGTACAGCATCGTACCCATCGCAAGGCTCACAATCGCATTCCACTTCCGAAGCCTCACACTTGAATTGTGCCTTTCTAAACAACTTGTTCTGTGTTTCTCTGAAAGTATTCATCTTGTTCGCTCGGTCTTGGTAGTCCCAATGAACTATCGATCTTGCCTAGGGTTCCTTTTTATATACAGACCAATACCAACGTGTCCATACGGTAAGGTAAAATGATTGGGAAGTCGCACTCGCTTCTGGTACACGATTTGATAGACTTTTTCCAAGGGTCGACTGACGATGTGGTGAGTGGGTAAACGTACAATCTTGTTCGGTTGGTAAGTGGTCACTTTAAAGTTTGCATCATCTCCCGATTGCAAGGCTTCTTTCAATACGCCAGTCAGTCCTTTCATTTGCACGTCGTGTGCACTTCTCCTTGTTTGTCACGGTATTCGTAACCGTAATTTTTGGGACTGCCATTGACGAAACTTAGAATCTTGTCGTCGGGATGCTCGTCTGTCCAGGCTCCTAAACGGTCTCCTTCGATGTCAGGGTGAGGTTGAATCGGGTGATGGATGTAAATGCAACTGTCCGTGTCAAAGTACAGGACGCGTTCCCCTAACAGTTCTAAAGCTTCGTACAATTTTAAGCGAGCATGGGCTGTCACGTAAGCCGCAATGATGACATTTCCAAAAGGGTCGTCTTGTACAAAGTCCAGATCTTCTTCGTAATTGACCAAGATCAAATCCTCTCGAACGACGTCCACGTGTTTCATGTATTTGGTTTTGTCGTGAATCATCTGGAAGTAGCGGTAAGGTTCTGTCAAATATTCCATCTTGGGTAAACACGGTCGTTGTGCCATTTTACCCCACAAGCAATTTAACATCACTTTGGCAAACGATCGCCTGCCTTCGTTTTTCTCGATGTGGTCTAAAGTGATGCCTTCTTGTTCGTAGTATTTCTCTTTGAATTTTATTTGGTCTTCGGGAGTGTGACACCAGAAAGGATACCCGCTGGCTTCTTGCTTCAGTTTCAAAAAGGCATCCACGTAGTCAGCGAAAATGCCTTTCTGACTGGGGTCACCCTTGTGGTATTGTTGTGTCTTAGGAAAGTGGCAAATTTCGTACACTTCTAACAGTTGGTATCCCATGTCCAGAGCTTTGAACAATTCCACGCTGACCCAGGTTCCCGTCAAGGCACGTTCTTCCTGGCTGTGATGACAAGGTTGGTCTTGGTTGCACGTTTCGGCACAAGTACGGCACAAGGGAAACATCAGTTTGCCTTGACAATGGTGAGGTAAGACGGGATGGTATAGGTTCGTGGGAGGCAAAACTTTACACTTGATCAAGCCTTCGTATTGTCGAATGTTGACCAGGTCGATGTGTTCCGTTAACAATTGCGGGTGCCCTACGGGAAAACGACAATATTTGCACACGTAGGGATACAGCGAACACACGTCCAAGTATTTGATTTCTTCTCCTTTCTCTTCGTCGGCTTGGTACAGCAAACAGGTGGCATTGGTCCTTCCTCCGTACAAACTATCCCTCGGGTTCAGGGGGTCCATGAACTGGTAACTTTCCACGAGGCGTTTAAACTCAGGATCGGTTTTCATACGATGATCGTATTCGTGTTCCCACATTTCCACCACTTGGTATCCTTGCTGTTCTAACTTTAGGCGCCGCTGACAAGTGTCCTGGTACAGGTCTTCCATGGTCCGTTGCAAAAACTGATTTTTAGTGTCACGGTCAGGGTAACAGACGGGACATCCGTGAAATAAGCAACCGTTAAACTCGTACACGATCTTGGGGTTTTCTAAGTCCCAGCCATCGACCGAATACGTTCCGATGGTCTTTTCGCCTCCTCCGTTGCGGGCATGCTGAATCCATTTGTCTTCCTTGTCGCACAAGTAATGTAACCAACGTAGGGCTTTGACCGAGTATTGACGTTTGACATAATGGGTCGTTTGAGGGCTGATGACAGCCACGGTGTTTTCAGGCATGAATCGTTGGCGGTACACTAAGGAACACGCTTTGGCAATGGTGCAAGCTTCTTTCAAAGGATCGACCCCTCCGTGTTCCATGAACAGTTCTCGAAATTTTCCACAGCAACGTCGTAAAATGTCCACGTCGGAACGACAATACTTTAACATTTCTTCCTGAAAGTCGAAAGGGTCCGAGGCGTGAGCCTGGTACCAAGCGTAGAAAGCTTCTCGTTGTTCGGTACGCATGTTGTCGGGGTCGTAATAGTGAGCCTCAGGCAAATGGGGTAGAACGGCATGTTGATTGGCTTCCGTATAGAAAAAGTGAGGAAAGTACCCTTTAGCCATTTCTGTCATTCCAAACGTTTTAGGCATTCGACTCAAAGGCATGGCCAAATAGCTCATCGAATCTTTAAACTGTACTTGTCCCACTTGCATGAAAATGATTTTGGCTCCGTTCAAAGTCACTTTAGGACGTTCGGTGCCTTGTTCCGTATAGTATCTCAAAAGAAACTGTCCATCGTATCCGGAGAAATTGTGAGCCATCACCGTGGCATGACGATGACAATCTCCGTAACGTTCGATGTCATCTTGGCTCCACGTCTTGTCGTGTTTGGTCCCCGAAAGATTTTTTCACGCCCTCCGGGAATCTTGCTGCAGTGAGGGCAATGACTGAAGATAGGTTCTTGAATGCACTTCTCGCACGCTTGATGAGCCACGCAAAAATTAGGAATGTGAATGCCGGTCTCTTGCATGCATTCGAAATCGAAAAAGATGAAATTGCCTTTCTTCTTGTGACCGTCCTCTTTCTCTGGTGGGGGTTGGTATTTTTGCACGTAGCATTGGTGTTCCAAGTCCACGATGTGGTGACAAATGTGACATTTTTTCTTTCCTCGACATACGTGTGTCTTGGCCTTACTGGTACGTATGACTTGTTCACACGTAGGGCACAATCTCAGGAGTTGACAAGCACATTTCTTCTGTGAACCTTGTGTTTTCAGATGTTGTTGGTAACAGGTAGGACTGACAAACGTGCGCTGACAAGTCGAACAAGGCACTGGTTCTTCGCTCAGACAGGGTGGAGAGGCCAAACATCCTGAGCATTTCCATCCACAATGTTTGTGTTGCTCTCGATTATTATAACCATGGTCACATTTCTCACAATAATAAGCATATCCCAGGAATCCAGTGATACTGGTAATGGTATCGAAATGTTCATCGTAATAATAGACATGAATGTATTTTCCGTCCTTAAAGTCTTGGCCTCGAAACAACAGAGACCCGCGCATTTCTTGAGGGTACACTTTCAAGGTGTATCGTGGAGCTAGGACATCTTGCAATTTTTGCATCTCAGGAATGCCACAGGGTGTGTCTTTGGACAGTCCGGCTTGTTGCAACAGGAGTTCTGCTTCGTTTCGTTGTTTGGCTCGATCGGATCGTTGAATAGTGTTCCAGGTTCTTTTCCATTCTACCGTGTCGTTCTTGTTGGCATAGGTTCGTCCCACCACGATGGCTCGGGCTAAACACATCTGGTCTTGAGGGTTGTTAATTCGGACGAGACTTGTTTTGGTGTTGCGAAGGTCGTCCACCAATAACATCTTTTTGCGTCCTGTCCCTTGAGGAAGAGAGACGTGAGCCATTTTCAGTGTGGCTTTACCATCGGTGATGTCAAACTGGTCATTAGATTGTTGTACGTGTTGAATCTTGTCCATGATTTTGGAAGGGGTCAGTTCTGCGGGTCTGCTAAACTCGATCCAAACAGGGGATTTCAAACCGTCGTGATCTATGGATAGTGTCAAGCGATCGTCTTCTTTGGGTTGACATTGTCGCTTGAGTGCGGTGAGCAAAGAATCCCACATCTCGGTGATGAACCCTTCTGCTTTCTCCAAGGGTACGTCGGCCTTGAAATCTTTAAACTTCACCGTGTAGGTGTAAGCCGTGGTTCTAAATTTTCTAGAGGAGCGCTTTTCCGTCTCTCGAATGGAATAGTATTTTTCAGGGTTGACTAAGGGTGACGAACTTGGTTTAGAGGTTTCAAATTCTGGTTCACTCATGTCCTCTTCAAAATCACTGGCATGAATTTGTGCCAAGATTTCAGCTCTGGTACGAGGCGATAGATCACGTTTCTGCCTCTTACTTTCTTCTTCTTCTTCTTTCTTCTCGAATGAATGGGATCGTTTCATCTTGAGTGCAAAACGTCAAATGACTCAAGTGTAAACACCATAAACTAATTTATAGTCATGGCAGACCAGCGTATATAAAAGGGTGCGTGTCTTGTCCTTTCACTATTCATTTCACTCTCAAGCCCAGCACAACGATGGAAGAGACTAACCAAATCGAACGTTTCGTCAGAGCTTTGCGAGGGGTCATTAGAAAATTCTCTTCAGACCAGCCGACGGACTACTCTCCTTCCTTTCGAGATAAAAGTCAAGATACTTGCTATATCTGTCAAAAGAAAGGGCATTGGTCTTCAGAGTGTCCAGACCGTCAAAAAAGAAAAAAAACAGGGGCTAAAAAGGACAAAAGTAAAGATACCTGTTATTATTGTAAAGAAAAAGGACATTGGTCTCCAGATTGCCCAAAAAAGAAACAAGAGGAATCAGAAAAAAAGAGGAATTCTTCAGAAGAAGAAAGGGATTCTTCAGAGGAAGAGAGGGATTCTTCAGAGGAAGAGAGGGATTCTTCAGAGGAAGAAGAGGAAGAAAGAAGACAATTCTATTTAAATGAGGCAAAGAAACAGGAGAAGAAAAGAAGAAGGGAAGAAAATGAGGAGAAAGAAGAGGAAAAAACGGTGAAGAAATTCAAAAAACAGAGAGACTAAACAAGGAGAAAGAAGAAGTCAATGAACTTTTAATTAAAGTATTGCGTTGTGAATTGTGAATTGTGAATTGAATTGTAAAAAATGGAGAAAAGAATAAATGAATGATACAAGGTAAGTGTCTTTGAGTTTTGATTTTAAAATAAGAAGCTACACTCAAGCACTCATGCACAGAAACGTACTATAAGGGTAAAATGGGTGGGTTTTTTTTTTTGGAGTTATTGGCAAATTGAAATTGTATTTCTTTTCGAGAAATGTGGGTGGCCCTGAAAAGGGCCTTTTTTCTTTATGGTGTAAGGGTGAGTTTAAGCAATCAACTTTAACTGCCTTAAGCCTTTGCCACGGCCAAGGCCTACTTCTGGACTGCGTAATGTTGATGATGATGATGATGATTGGGTTGAAATCACTAAGGGTGGTACGGTAGGCTTAGTCACAGGGTTGACGTGTTTAGCTCGGGAAGGTCGTATTCTCTTCGGTCGTAATAAAGAAGTCTGATACATTTGTTTCAGACTTCTTAACTCCGCTAAAATGTCCAACAGTACCGTGACCGTTTGATTTTCACCCTCTTGTTTCTTTGCTGCTACTTCTTCTTGCTGTTGTTGCTGTTGTTTTTTTTCTTACCTCTTCTTCTTGCTGCTGTTGCTGTAGGAGAAAAGCTTGTTCCGCTTCCTTTTGTCGTTGTATAAATTTCTCCAATTCTTCTTTCTGTCTCTGTCTAAAATTCTCCACTTGCGGTAATGAAGAAGGTAACGAAGGTTCCGGAACAAATTCTTGCGAGGAGAGAAAATCCACAAAATCCCAATTCACCTCTTCTGAAAGTAAGTCCGAGTTCCCTTGGGCAGTCTCCCCTTTTGGTGCACCCCAATGAATCGTTTCCTGAATTTCCGTCATGTTGAATCACTGTCGCATAGATTGACTGTACACAAGCGCTAGCGAATCTATATAGACTACGTGACGTCACAGACTGCTCTCTTCGGATTGGATGTGGGCTGACTGAATTTTGTAACGCGTGTTCGGATTGGTGAATGAACTCAATCCGTTTCAATCCTTCCTGTACCTATAAATAAGCGCAGTTCACTGCATTGAT
>CM068835.1:18436166-18478299 GCA_028554795.2 Sinohyriopsis cumingii
CATCGATCTTCTCCTTGTCTTCTGAAGTAAGTTTTGATCCTAGAGCTTCTTGATCGTTAATTTGGGTTTTTATCGAATACACGGCGTTCTCCAATTCATTCTTTGCATCAATCCTTTCTTTTGCTTTCTTGTCCTCCTCAGCGAAATTGTTGGCCTCATTTATCATTCTGTCAATTTCCTCCTGCGACAGACTACGGTCACTATGAATTGTAATGGTATTCTTATTTCCGGCACCCTTGTCTTCCGCCGTCACTTTCAGGATGCCGTTGACGTCAATTTCAAACGTCACTTCAATCTGGGGCACCCCACGGGGAGCGGGAGGAATGCCAGTAAGGTCAAACGTCCCAAGAAGATGATTGTCCTTTGTCATCTGCCGCTCTCCTGTATAGAAAGAGGCGCCATTTACAAAATGATATCAAAATGAAAAGCCACCCACCCGCAACTTGGCTCCAAAACAAATCATCACAACTTTAATTAAAGCGAAATCTATTTAGACCAGACTGTTATGAGATATTATTTACTAAATATACAAACATTATTTCAACTTGTCCACAAAAAAAGTGACACGTGTGATGCGTGTGTGTGATTATGATTTTTAACGTAGCTTTAACAATTTTTCAGTCATATCGCTACGATGTATGCAGTGTGGCAGTTTATAGTGATGTCTAGCACTGGGGCATCATGCCGCAGACATGTAACATGATGTCCCACCCAGTCACATTCTCCTCACACCAGGCCCACCAGTCCTAAAACTAACCTCTTAATGCTGAGCGCCTAGCCAGGCATCTGTTAGCACCATTTTTGTAAGTGTTTGGTATCACTTGGCCGGGGATCGAACCCACGGAGCGGTCAAAAGTGACACGTACAAGTCACCTTTAACATTTGGTTGTCAAGACCCAGGAAGTGCTTTATTTTATACTGATTTCTATAATAATAATAATAATAATAATAATAATGATAATCTGTAATAGTTGGTCGTCAAGACCCAGGACTTGCTTTATTTCATACTAATTGCTACTGAGATGTTTATAATAATAATAATAATAATAATAATAATAATAATAATAATAATTATTATTATTATTATTATTATTATTATTATTATTATTATTATTATTATTATTATTGTTGTTGTTATTATTAATTAGAATCATGTTTGGCATTCGCTAGTATTACAGAGTGCGTCAAAATAGCTTTCTTTTAAAGTGACCTTGTTACAAAAAAATAGTGATATGATAATCTGACATACCTTCATAAACTTTAATTGTAACCATCGGTTGATTGTCTTGTGCAGTAGAAAAGATCTGAGATTTCTTATTAGGGATCTGATTGTTCCTGGGTATCAACTTAGTCATCACGCCACCGACGGTCTCAATCCCGAGGGTCAGAGGATTGGTGTCGATAATACCAATATATCTGGTCTCCTCCGCGTTGCTAAGTACGCTTGCTTGTACGGCGGCGCCGAAAGCTATGGACTCGTCAGGGTTGATACCCCTGTTGGGTTCCTGAAAGAAACAAGGACAACTTTTTACTGTTATATCGATGAAAAACAAATGGGCGTAAAACTTATTTATGGAAAAAAGTGGATTAAAGTTGCATACCGTAAGCCACAACATGCGTTAAGTTTACTATGTTAATGGATGCCGAGGGAAAATTACAAAGTTTTTCTCAGTTGTTGTTGTTGTTATTTTGATTATGTTTTGGGAGTGATGGAGGGGTTAGTCCGATAGGTTAAATATTTAAATGACTAAATCAGATTTCAAATGAAATTTTCGCGTACGTCAGTGTTAAAACAAAATACGTTGCGTTTTTCTTTTAGCGAAACGGATTTTAACTGCTATATTTATGTAAGTCAGCTAAAATGATCTTCAGACATGTTAAGGGAAGACATTTTCATTGGTACGTGTGGTTTCCATGTGGCATTAATAAAAGGAAAATTGAGGTTATTTGTATATTTATAATCTCAAGTTAAATATACAAATTAGCTTCATTCAGTACATATGTTTACATTTTAATTAAAAATAAGTGAATACCTTTCCATTAAAAAAATCTCTGACAAGTTCCTGGACTTTTGGAATTCGGGTTGATCCACCAACAAAAACGATTTCATCCACGTCCGTTTTTGTCATTTTTGCATCGGCCAATACGTTCTGCATAGGTTTTAATGTGGACCGGAACAGAGCCTACAAAATTGTAATGAATTTAGTATATACGTTGTTGTTGTTGTTGTAGGGTTTAACGCCATTTTTCAGCACACGTTAGGCTATACATGGCGGCCAGTATTAATGGTGGAGGAAGATCTTGGGAAAACCCCAGAAAGAACCACCGACCCACGAGAAGCTACTGGCAAGCTTTCTCACATACCCACACTGGCTGAATCCGAGACTCGAACCCACGTAGACGGAGGTGAGATGGCAGTGATCCGTAATGGAGAGCGCTTTCGGCCACTCGGCCACCCGGGGCCCCTTCGTATTTACGTGTGTGTGTGTGTGTGTGTGTGTATATATATATATATATATATATATATATATATATATATATATATATATATATATATATATATAAGTGGCATAGCAAGAAATTCTCCCTCCATCTCACTTAATACTTAATGATGGGGTCTCTTCCAACAATAATAATTAACTGTTTTACATACATTTTGTGCCCGCACTTTTCCATAGAAATAGAAATTCTGGTAGCTAGCTATATCTACTTAAACTTTTATTTATTATTTTTCAGTTTTCTGCATTAGTAACTTTGTTTCTTCAGATTTATAAGGCAAAATACGAGGAGGCAAATAAAACCCACCATATTAAGTTCTTCAAATTTAGCCCTCGTCAAAGTCTCAGAGAAATCTTCCCCATCGTACAGATCCTCGATCTCAATTCTGACGGAATATTTGCTTGACAACGCCCTCTTGGCTTTTTCCACTTCCCGTCTTAACTTTTGTAAGGCCCGACTATCCTTTCTCAGGTCATTTCCGGTTTTCTTTTTATACACTTCAATGAAATATTCCATAACCCGTTGGTCGAAATCTTCGCCACCCAAATGAGTGTCACCATTGGTTGCAATAACCTCGAAAACTCCGCTATCAATAGTTAAGAGAGAAACGTCAAATGTTCCTCCGCCAAGGTCAAATACAAGGACATTTTTCTCGTCTCCTTTCTTGTCAAGGCCGTAGGCCAATGCTGCTGCTGTACTAAAATAAAAATAATGATGATGATGATGACGATAATAATGATGATGATGATGATGACATTAATGACAAAAACAAAAGCAACAACTACTACTTCTGTTACTACTGCGTTTGGTTATATTCGTTCAACTTAATCTCATAGTCTCAGCAGTTTTCATCGTTGTTATCTTCACAAAAGATGTGTCTGCATGTTTCTTTACACAACCCAGCTGATAAAATACATTTGTTTGACGAGCGTTTGAAACCTACGAGAATCAGGAGCAAGTTGAGCAGAAGTCTCAATTTACCATACCCTGAAATGAACTTAAGTTCTACTTACGGTTCATTAATGATCCTGACTACATTCAACCCTGCTATAGTTCCCGCGTCTTTCGTGGCCTGGCGCTGAACGTCGTTGAAGTAGGCTGGCACGGTCACAACGGCGTTTGTGACGTTGCAACCCAGATACGACTCCGCGATAGATTTCATTTTACCCAATACCATAGCTGATATTTCCTCAGGGGCAAAGAATTTTGTTTCTGAACCGACCTTGACTTGAATATGAGGTTTATTGATTTTATTTACAACCTTAAATGGATAGAATTTAATATCTCTCTGAACGTCGGGGTCACCCCATGTTCTCCCGATGAGACGTTTGACGTCGAATATGGTATTTTCAGGGTTATTGGTCAACTGATTTTTAGCAGCGTCTCCGATAAGGCGTTCCCCGTCAGGCGTGAAGGCGACGTATGAAGGGGTAATGCGATTTCCCTGATCGTTGGGGATTATTTCTACACGACCATTCTTGAAGACGCCAACACTGAGAAAAGATAAAACAATGTATGTATGTATGTATGTATGTATGTATGTATGTATGTATGTATGTATGTATGTATGTATGTAGGAATATCTACATGGATAATGAGGTAGCCAAGTGACGAGGCAAGTAGACTGAGAGTCTTCTTTCTTAATACTTGCTCTTTATTGTTTTTGCTTCTTTATTTGCTAATTTTAAAACAAATGTACCAGGTTAAGGGAGGCACTATGTGGAGACGAGTTGGCATAGGGAGACAGACAAACAGACAGATAGATAGGTAGGTAGGTAAGTAGGTAGGTAGGTAGGTAGGTAGGTAGATAGATAGATAGATAGATAGATATAGAAGTGAGAAGAAAGAATCTTAATTATAATTTGATATAATTAGATATTAAGGATGCGCGGACGAACGGTGAAGCAGTGTATGAAATTTCGTATTTAAAACTAGGGGTAAAGATGGGGTAACTAAACACAAAAACACACAAAACACCCCACACAAATCAGTACACTTTCTTGAACCTACCATGAATATGTTGTCCCGAGATCGATACCAATAATGGTACCCATACCTTCCTCTGACGCAATGACCGTTTTGGTCATTGCCACGGCAATAAACATAATTGCCATGCTGACGCCAGATGTTCCCTGAATCATCTTCACAATCATATTAGGAAAAATTGCTTCAAATTTCAAACTATTTCCAACGGCAAAAAAATATCTCTTACGATCTGGAATGCAAAGAAAAATATTATTTGAAACAAATATTCCTTTTGTGACTGTTATTGTTTTATTTGGGACATTATAACATTCACATGGTTACAGATTTTACAACATTATATAAATAAGTAAAATATAAATAACAAACATTATCCAAAGCTACAGCATTCCAACTACATTTATGTTTTGAAAAATTGATTCCTAAACGTCCACTGACAAAAACGTCTAATTAGTTAACGCCAACAAAATAATTTACCGCTCGGTTAAAAATAAAAGGGATGAATGTGAAACGTTGGCTATTTCAACCAAGTGGAGCGTATTCTAATTAGTAAAAAAATTATATTTTTATCATATTGTTTCCGGTGCGGTTAGGTTAATTCATTGTTAAAATACATTGTATTTCTACATTTATATATTTCCGATTTTATGTTTTTAAATAATATTTTTAAGGAAATTGACAAAAGGATATGACTTAAAGAAAATGTAAATCGAGATATTGAGAATGGACAGTGATTTCACAACAGACTGTGTTAAAAATTTTTGGATGTTATAATAACTCCAAGAAGTTCTATTTACGAAATGATACTTTGCTAGTTAAATTACATCGAAGTGAAAATAAATTTAATTTAATGATGTGAATTAACAATGCACTGATTACATGAAATAAATAAATTCAGTATAAGATAACGTTTCAGTCTAATCTACAACACTTACCTGGTCAAAAATCCGGTCTTTCGGCAATTTTCGCAACTGAATCCGTCTTTGTTCTTCGCACGCTAACTTTAAAAATTAGTTTTAATAAGCAAATGGATTTGATCTTTAATGACTTGTTCCAATTCTGATTTATTTTTGTTTTTTTACTTCTTCGGAGAAATTGTTCAAAACGGCGGAGAGTGGCGTATTTAAATACCGCGCTATTGTCGTGGCTAGAATTAATTGGACGTGAAATACACGTGGCGCTGTACTGTGTTCTATTTTTAGAACAGAATGGTAGTTTACTGTTGATTGCATCATAAAACGACGAAGTACACGTCGTCTTTTGCATTATGTTTACATGATGCGTGAGTGAGAGTATACGAGGTGATTGTAGTATGACGCATGTTAGAACTAGGCAGTATTGCTTAGAAATAAAGTGAATAGAAAGGTAGGGTTGGATGAAGGGGAGAGGGATAATAAAAAAGGTGTATACTAATAGCACAAAACTGAAGAGATTCGCATGGTGATTGTACAGAACGAAATAGTCTTGTATAGAAGTAACTTGTTAATAATAATAATAATAATAATAATAATAATAATAATAAAATAGTAATAATAATAATAATGATAATAATAAGAACAACAACAACAACAACAAAAATATGGCTTTAGATACAAGCTGGGCACTTTTGATAAGGATGGAGTTTGTAAAGGAAACGAACGTAATATGAATTTGTCTGTGCGAAATAAGTCAATTTTATTTTCAAATATCCAGTTCAGATGGGATGGTGAGAGAAGAAGAAGAAAAAAACGATTTATATTTCCTGTTGCAATTTTTAAAGACAACAGAAGTGTAGGCCAAGATTTCCATTGAAAATACAAGAAACACAAATCAATTGTATCTCAATGGAACTTTAAGTTACATGTAACTAGAGGTTTTCAGCGACAGTGAATTTTCAGAGATAAAACATAGCTAAACAGCTGGAACTGGTTCTAGGTGCATATTTGTATTGTTGTTGTTATTATTATTATTAGTAGTAGTAGTAGTAGTAGCAGTAGTAGTAAAAGTACTATTACTATTATTATTAGTATTGTTGTTGTTGTTGTTGTTGCTACTACGACTACTATCTCAGAATATTCTTAAGAGTTTCTTCACAACAAAAGGAAGCGTATATACAAATGGATTTAAACTAGATTGCTTACGTAATCTGCAGGATGATGCAGCATGTTTTTTGAGTTTTGCTTTTTTTTGGTCTCGTATATAATATTGAGCTTGCTGACAACAAGAAGTGGTGGAGGTCAGTGACAGGGGCAGACAAGTGATGGAGGGTGGAAAGAAGGTGGGGGCTGGCAATGTCGACTTGTTCGAGCACGTACTAAAATATATGCTTAAATTTTTTAATAATAATATTCTGTATATACCATTCATTTTTTTAAAAATAAATCCAATAGGTTTGTGCATTTAGAGGAATGTTAATGTCCACTTACCGAGCGAGTTGATTTCCGTGCACATCGATCCCCTTCTTCGACCATGTTCCATACTTTTTGGAGATGAGCGCATGGCGAAATGGATCAGATTGCCGGTCCATGAAAATTAGGGGATGAGTGTCACTACTCCAGGGCGTGGATTCGATTTCTGTTGATATAACATTCAGCAAAATCTGACAACATAATTGTAATTTTAACATCATGTCGTTTTTAAAAAAGTGTTTTTTAAATATGGATGCTGTAGCGGTGAAACATTTTTTTTTATTATTTTTTTTTTTTTATACAAAAGTCCCAGAATTGTCAGAGTTAAGGAACTTCGTCACATTTAAGCGCTTTCTGGACTCACGGTACTAATTCAGTTCCCATAGTAAACCTATGCAAACACCATGATATTAAGAATTCGATAACTTTAAGTTTTTAGTGCTAATGATCAAATCTATATTTGTCAGCATAGATGAAACCTAGATGTCAGCTTCTGTGTAGAGGAAAGGATATGAGCCGCGGCATTTTCTGAACTTGAATGTATTTGAAATATGTCCTTTCAATTTCGCACCAAAGAGTCAGGTGCTAATTTTAGTTGTTGTTGTTGTTGTTGTGAGGCTTAACGCCATTTTTCAGCACAAGATAGGCTATACATGGCGGCCAGTATTAATGATGGAGAAAGAACCCGGGAATACCCCGGTAAGAACCACCGACCCACGAGAAGCTGCTAATTTTAGTAATGAGTGTTCCAAACTCAAGACTGTTGAAGGACTAAAATTATACTAATAAAACAATGTCTCTATTTCTTTTCACTTACAACAAGGATAAGCTCTCAAAAGAATCTTTTTCCTAAAACATAACTTACATTACTAACCAATCCTGCTCAGTCAGACCCATATATACTTTATTTCATGTACACCCATTTCCAGGCTGTCTCCCATTTTTCCATATCACTAATACTGTGTGTCCTTCAGTGTGAGTGTAACTTAGTTATAAAGCTACACTCCGATACATAGTGCACCACCTGCGCATGCACGCGCGCGTGCGTGCGCGCGTGTGTGTGTGTGTGTGATTTGAATTTTTAACGACGTAGCTTTTAACAATTTTTTCAATCATATCGCTAGGATGCCTGCAGTGTGGCAGTTTATAGCTATGTCTAGCAGTGAGGCATCATGCCGCAGACACGTAGCACTATGTCCCACCCAGTCACATTATCCTGACACCAGGCCGACCAGTCCTAACACTAACCTCTTAATGCTGAGTGCCAAGCGAGGCAGCTGTAAGTATCATTTTGGTAAGTCTTTGGTATGACTCGGCCGGGGATCGAACCCACGACCTCCCGCATCCGAGGCGGACGCTCTAACCACCAGGCCACCGGAGCGGTACTGCGCCACCTGCCAAGAGTGCCTTCTGTGCAGGCCCTGTGTCAAGAAGCAAAATAATTTAACTGAAAATGATGCCCAGATAAATAACTGGTTTCAGTTTCAGCGCGTAGATGCTGATTTTTTTTAAAAATCTTTATTTCAACAATTCTATTTTAAATTGAAAATTAAGTACATTCTAACAAGTCAGAAAGATGGAGTTAAGTTGAAGGGTGTCATATTAAAAATTTAAAGAAGTTGAAGGAAAAATACAAGAGTCAAAGAAAAGAAAAGATACGAAAACTTTAGGCGAAGGGTTTCACTGTTAACTATTCTCGTCTGTGAACAATGGTATGATACGTTTATGTCTCGTCTGTGAACATTGGTATTGCACGTTTATGTCTCGTCCGTGGACATTGGTATGGCACGTATATGTCTCGATTATGAACAGATACGTATATGTCTCGCCTGTGAATATTGGAATGATAGTCTATGTCTCGCATGTGAACATTAATATGACACGTCTATATCTCGATTGTGAACAGATACGTCTATGTCTCGCCTGTGAACATTGGAATGATAGTTTATGTCTCGCATGTGAACATTAATATGACACGTCTATATCTCGATTGTGAACAGATACGTCTATGTCTCGCCTGTGAACATTGGAATGATAGTTTATGTCTCGCATGTGAACATTAATATGACACGTCTATATCTCGATTGTGAACAGATACGTCTATGTCTCGCCTGGGAACATTGGAATGATAGTTTATGTCTCGCATGTGAACATTAATATGACACGTCTATATCTCGATTGTGAACAGATACGTCTATGTCTCGCCTGTGAACATTGGTATGAAAGTCTATGTCTCGCATGAGGACATTGTATGACAGTCTATGTCGCGCCTGGGAAAATCAGTATGCTATGCCTATGTCTCAGCTATAAACAGGTACGTCTAAGTCTCGCAAATGAACATTGGTATGATATGTATATGTCTCGACTATGCACAGATACGTCTATGTCTCGCCTGTGAATATTGAGAATGAACGTCTAAGTCTCGCCTGTGAACAGTGGTATGACACGCCTATGTCTCGCCTACGAAAAATTATATGTGTCAATTACTTTAACATAACAAAGAACAAAACTGTCAGAAAAATGTTCAAATCCTCCTTGCATTTTTTGTTAGTATTCAGCTCCATCTCCTTTTTGGGTGATATAGAATAGGCCCGATGCGCCCTAAGACATGTTACAAGAGGCGACTATTGGACCACTGGAGGAAACCTTTTGTCCTGGGGTGTCGCACGTTATGATATTCCAGTTGAGAAGGTCTACGGTTGCAACTTATGTTGATAATTTGACTTTGCATGTTCAAGATGAATCTCTTTCTGTCTTTATTTTTGTTTCGTGCACCTTTCTGGTTTACTCTGCCCTTTAGTGTCACGCTTGTGTTGAAGTGTGGTTAATAATGGACAGACATACATACATACATACATACATACATACATACATACATTAAAAATAATAAAACAATTGGCTCCTTCACTCTTTAATTTCTTCACTATCGCTTATATAGCGGGTTCGAGTCCAAGGTTCGGCTAGCGTGGATACGTGGGAAAGCCTGCCAGTAGCTTTTCGTGGGTCGGTGGTTCTTCCCTGGGTTTTCCAGGGTTCTTCCTCCACCAGTTATACTGGCCGCCATGTATAACCTATATTGTGCTAAAAAAACGGCGTCAAACCCTAAAACAACAACAACAACAACAACGATCAATTTTGTAATACTAACTATAAACCTGACCTAATTACTCGACTGAAATGCTGACAGAAACAATCAAAAGTAATGCATTTCATTCTATTCCCCGATTAATAAATATTACATCATTTCAAGGCTGTGCGCAGAATAGGCCGACATATCGCAAGTCAGGAAAACACGGGGGTGGTATCCCCTGTGTCCAAAATTTATATTATTTTATTTTCGTCAATCGGTCGAATTCGGTATGCATTTTGCTTCAGTATTGGAGACGGAAACCTTAAGTGCGCAGAAATGCCCGACAGCATTGTACACATTCATTTACTCAGTCGTTTATTCACCTTATTCAACACTGCTCTTCCACGTTCAAATTTTCAGTCTCCCATTCTTGCTCATTCATTTAATCACCCACCACTTCCATGTATGTTCTCATTCATATATAGATGTTTGTATTCTGCGTGTGAAAGCCATGCATATGATAAACACAAGGTGATAATTACTTCATATATTCCTGTACAAGAACATGTATATGTAAAATTTCTGCTGTTTTCATGGATAATAACATAAAAATTATGTGTGTGTGTGTGTGTGTGTGTGTGTGTGTGTGTGTGTTAGAGGCCTGCAAGATTCAGTCTTTAAACGAAGGGACATTTTCCACTGGATAAAACAAAAGAATGTATATATAGTATGCTTACAAAAAACCCATAGTACATAAAACGATGCCATATATTTGGGCAGCTGAATGGGAATACAAATGCATATTTAGCACTGCTCTAGCAATAGTGCTGGGGTTGCAATATTTTCTAGAAATACTTTTGAATTCGTCATTCATAGAGAAAGATGTGACAGTCCAGGGAGATTCATTATTTTAGATATTACAATTAATGGCAACAGAATAACCCTCGTTAATTAATATGGTTATAATGATGATAATCCTAGCTCTTTTTATAAAGTTAAAGCAGGAGATCTTATTTTTGGAGAACTCATCAATTATAATGTGTGGAGACTGGAACACTGTTCAAGACTTAGACTTGGATACTTATAATATTTTACATGACAAACACCAACAGTCTAGGGCAGCGATTCAAGACCTGAAAAACGAATTAGAATGATTTGATCCCTGGCGAAATTCCAATCAAGACTTAAAGATGTATAACTGGAGACAAAAATCTCCCTTGAAACAAAGTAGATTAGATTACTTTCTTGTATCGGATGACATTCATACGAATACAGCTGGTACGTGTATCTTACCAGGGTATAAGACTGATCATTCAGCTGTTGTTTTGAGTGTGGCTTTTTCAGCGTGTCAAAAGGGAGAAGGATATTGGAAATGTAATGCCCAACTGTTGAGGAACACTGAGTACACTGATTTGGTCAAAAAGTGTCTGACACTGTAAATGAATATTATGTAGGGGGGAAATAAAGATGACTCTCTCTCTCTCTCCATGTTTCTCGTTCCTGTAATGATCAGATGTTCTTTGAAATTTTGAAAATGAAAATAAGATCTGAAATTATATGTTATTCTATTACGAAAATACAAGAGAAACGGACAAAAATTAAAGAAAATTGAGCAGGAAATAATATAAATTCGGGCGGATGGGGGGGGGGGCCTGTCGACATTGATGGAGAAACTGGAAAATTTAGAGGAAAAAAAAGCAGACTTAGAGGAATATAGGAACAAATACAAAGAAGGTGTTATATTAAGATCTAAAGCTAGATATTATGAATTTTGGGGGAAAAAGCACAAAGTACCTTTGAAATCTTTAAAAAAGAAACTATGTTAATAAGACAATAAAGGAAATTATTTTAGATGAAGGGACAAATATATCTGACCAAATAGATATTTTAGAAGTTCAAAAACAGTTTTAAATGGAATTGTGATCAACACTTAGTGACAGACACTTGAAACATTACCCGGTAACATGTGCCCCTTTCATGATGACAAACCTATGGCTATTACTTGATACATTCTCGATGACAGGCTTCTAATGACCTGTGACAGACTCTCGATGACTGTTGCTTTACACAATACCCGGTATTCAGTGTGTGTCACTTGACACAACCCAGTGTCAGATGCTCTTCACTGGTCACCTGCCAATGCCAGATCAGATGAATCAGATTTTATCGGGGAGTGTCTATTCATGGAACTCTACTCCGACTAACGAAAGCTTGTCCATTTAAATCCAGTTCTACTCGAGCGAGAAGACCGCTTTTCTGTTGCATCGATAAAGAGGGACTTGCTTCTGCGTGATGGAGACTTTCTCGACCGGGAAGTGCCGAAGCTCTACCACGCGGGATCTAATAACTCCCTTCCACGTGTCAGTGACATCACCCTACGGGAGTTGTCTTGTTCCCTAAACATAAAGTGCCTTAGATCCCTCTTGAAGTTGTTTTTCCAGAAACGAAGAGGAAGGAGCAGATCCTTCTTCATGGTCATGTAGGCAAGGTGATTCTCAGTTAAGTCCTGACCGCTCCGGTGGCCTAGTGGTTAGAGCGTTCGCCTAGGATGCGGAAGATCGCGGTTTCGAACCCCGGTCGAGTTATGTCAAAGACTTAGAAAAATGGTACTAACAGCTGCCTCGCTAGGCGCTCAGCATTAAGAGGTTAGTGTTAGGACTGGTCAGCCTGGTGTCAGGATAATGTGACTGGGTGGGACATGATGTTGCATGTATGCGGTATGATGCCCGAGTGCTAGACATCACTATGAACTGCCACACTGCAGACATCGTAGCGATATGACTAAAATATTTTTAAAGCTACGTTAAAAATCCAAATCACAAACACACACACACACACACACACACACACACACACTCTCTCTTATAGCTTGCCATACCAAATATAATATAACATAAAGGATCACTATCCGTGTATTCATTCTGCAGGTGGGGCTAGTGGCTCAAGAAGCCATTTTTATGCATCATTAATTGCTAAAAGGAAATATGATAAATACCACAATAAACTGGGAAAAGTTGAGTAGGATATACTTGCCATGAAAAGAGGTGCTAATAGAAGAATTAAAACAGAAGCGCCATTTTGCTGTGAACGTTTGGAAATGGGATACATATATATACGGGAATTATCAAATTACTAGGGAGAAATTAACAAATATAACACAAAAACGGATACGATGAACAGTAGAAATGCCAAAAGACGACTTAAATGACGAAACGTGTATAAGTCTATGATGTCTAAGCAAACAAAAAAAAAGACGATATTCCTATTGTTCAAACTAAGGATGGGATCCTGTTGGTTTTTCTTTTTACTTTCTTTTTTTCTTTTTTCTATACCCCCAGTTACTGAATAATCTCCTTTCGGTTATACTTACAATAAATGTATCTGATACGGGGTACAAAATTTGCAAACAATAACATTCAATACCAAAGTAAATTGCCAAGTAATTATAATGTTCACCCAAACTTCGGCTTAAGACGACTGTCCCTTAAACATAACAAATTATAATTTTTACTTCTTTTTTCTTCTGGCCTTTACAGTGATGACAGGCACAGACCGAAGTCATATGGGTCAGCCTGATAATCAGCATCACCGGCGTGAACTACGTATAAATACACTGGTCAACAGTGAAATCATTACTGACTTGAAAAGGCCCTAATCTGTAGTATTTTGGTGTGCCGAACACGAATATAACCGTGAAAAATTTGTATTGGCTCTCGTTTTGAAGATATTCATATACCTCATTTTCTATGTTTCACTGTGTAAATTTCTCCAGTAGGACTGCAGCAACATCCGGAATAATGATGTAACATTGCATAATACCATCATGCTCACATCATCCACAGTTGATTGCATCATTTTCTGATGCAATGCAATACTAATGCCATGCGGCTGCTGAAGTAAGTTGACGTCAGCAGTGTACTATACATGTGTAGGCCTATTATACTAATGCCAGGCGGCTGCTGAAGCTGACGTAAGCAGTGCACTATATAAAGCCCAATCAGATAGGTTCAGCATTTAAAATATTTTAGACGTTGTGCGAGACAGTTCAAGCTACTGTTACATAAAACTTATTATTTTATCCATTTACGTACAATAAAGAACAGTAATGCCTCGAAAGTGTGTTAATACCGCGGACAATTTTTGCTATATTTGTGGGGAAGTGACATTTGCCAACCAGAAGAAAAGTATCAATTCTCAAGTGAAGAAGGCATATCATCTTTACTTCGGATGCAAGGTTGGTGACCAAGACAAGCCTTGGGCTCCGCATATATGCTGTGCTACATGTACAACACAGCTTTCACAGTGGTTGAATTGCAAAAGGTCATCAATGCCGTTTGCAGTCCCAATGGTGTGGAGAGAGCCAAGCAACCACCTAAATGACTGTTACTTCTGCTTGGAAGCGAAAGAAGTCGAGAATAGTCTACCCAAACATTCCGTCTGCATTGAGACCAGTTCCACATGGTGATGGACTTCCTATTCCAGAACCTCCAGCAGAATATTCTCTTGATTCATCTGACGAAGACAAAGGTGAGTCGACCTGTTCTTCTCCTGGTCCATCAGCATGCAGTGATCCAGATTTTCACTGTGGTGCATCATCAACCCCACACAGAATAACACAGGAAGAACTAAATGACCTGATTCGTGATTTGGACTTATCAAAGAACAAGGCAGAATTGCTAGGATCAAGACTCCAACAATGGAATCTTCTAGAAGAAGATGTCACAATTACTGCATATCGAAAGCGCCACCAGCAATTGGAGCCTTTCTTCAGAAAGGAAAGTAATCTGATATTCTGTTCCGATATTGAGGGTCTCATGAATGCTTTAAAAATCACTCATGACCCACAAGAATGGAGACTATTTGTGGACTCTTCGAAACTGAGTCTCAAGGCTGTGCTTTTGCACAATGGAAACATTCTTCCATCTATTCCAGTAGCGTATGCTGTCCACATGAAAGAGACATACGATAACTTAAGGCAGCTACTGAATTCCATTGAGTATAACAAGTACAGCTGGCACCTCTGTGGTGATTTGAAGGTAGTTGCCCTTTTAATGGGACTGCAGCAAGGATATACAAAATACATGTGTTTCTTATGCGAGTGGGATAGCCGAGCAAGGGAAATGCACTACATGAGGAAGGAATGGACTCACAGGTAGAATGTAGCCATTGGAGAGAAGAATATCCAACACCCAGCTCTGGTTGAGGCTCAGAAAATCTTGCTACCACCCCTTCACATCAAACTAGGTTTGATGAAGAACTTCGTGAAAGCCATTGACCGGACTTTGCCAGCATTCCGATACCTGCATGAAAAATTCCCTCGACTCAGCGAAGCAAAGATTAAAGAGGGAGTTTTTGTGGGTCCTCAGATTCGAGAGCTTTTCAAAGATGACCGGTTCAACAACTTGCTGGAAGGTGACGCGAAACAAGCATGGAATGCTTTTCGCCTAGTTTCTACAAACTTCCTCGGAAATGTTAGGGCAGAAAACTATAAGGAACTAGTAGAAGACATGTTGATGAAGTATAAGAAACTTGGCTGCAATATGTCTCTAAAGATTCACTTCCTTCATTCCCATTTGGATTTCTTTCCTAGCAACTGTGGTATTGTTAGTGATGAACACGGCGAACGTTTTCATCAAGATATCGCAACAATGGAACAAAGATACCAGGGAAAATGGTCCACTACAATGCTGGCTGACTACTGCTGGACACTCCTCAGAGATGCTCCCGAACAGCTGTACAAGAGACAGGCGAAGAAATCTAAGATGTAGTCAATGACTTGATTTTTTATAGGTAGGCTATTACAGTTGACCTTTTACTATTGGAATGCATTTCGTTATGTAAACATTAATTTCTTGCAGATTACAAAAAAACTAGAGCCAATTTTGCAATTTGACTGTCATATTCGTGTTCAGCACATAAAAATTGATAAGAATTGACTAATTTTATTTCAGTAACATGACTTTTGTAAAAATTTGTTGTCCAGTGATATTTGTCTATGAAATTACCTTATGTAACCGTTTAAATTCCTTTAAACTAAAATAACCGTATGCATGCATACCTCTTGTCGTGATAATAACCAATATTTACGCAATAACTTCTAGGGACATGTTAGGCTTTAATATTACGGCAATACGATCACTCTGTTATATCAGACATCTACAAAATTTTAGATGGACTTAGACCAACTTAGGATTATCTCAAGGCACCCATATATATTACCTGATTTTTTGCCAAATCTTCGGCACGTGTCTGTGAATTGGCTAATTAAATATTCGCATAAATTCAGACAATACAGTACGTTAAACATAATTTATTACCATATTAATGAAGCAATTCAGGCTGGACAGCGAGATCCCCCAAGTATTTACAGTTCACCCTTAATAATAACACACATCATTGTAAGAGAGATATCGAGATCCATAAGTAAAATACGTCAATATGTGTGATACATATAATAATAATAATAATAATAATAATAATAATTTTATTATTATTATTGTCGTTATTATTATTATTATTATTATTAACAACAACAACAACAACAACAATAACATAGATCTTGTAAGTACTCATTTACAAACCTAAGCAAATTAGGAAATTTGTCTGGTATAAAGTAATAAAATCTTGAACAGCTCTAAATACAGTTTATTTAGGCCTCAGGTGCCTCTCCATCATTACCTACTGATGATTCATTTACATGCTTAGCAAATAAACCTTTTTATAGAATGCTACAATTACCGTTTGTACTCGCTTGTAGGGAGAGTCCAACGGCAAACTGCACATACCCAAATCTGCCGTTGCATAATGCAATGGAAGATTTGGGTTTGGGAAGTTTGTTATGAATACTCAGTAAAACAAATAAGACAGATTCTGATCTGCAGGCGCATTGTGCTATGGTAGATCAGGATCGTTCTTGTTCGCAGTTTTACTTTACTTATAAGCATGCACACACGGTATGTCTAATTCTTGCATGGAGGATAGAATATATCCTCTCGTCTAAGGTACATGTATAGTATAGCGGTGGTTCACAAATTTCTCACGTTGTAAGTCGTCTGAATAAACGAAAGGTAGGGGCAATTCTTAACTTTTAGGAAGACTGTTCCACAAAATAAGGTCGAAATAATTAATGACCTCCTTGATATTTCTAATCTAATATTAAGAATGTCGATATGAAACCTATTTTTTTTAATGGAACTTGTAAGTTCGACAGCGAGACGCGGTAACATATCATGCAGATGAAATGGCCATTGACTATCCACACATATAATTTTATACAAGTTACACATTTATGGAATTTTCTTTTTTGCATAATTCTTACAAACTAGTTCCCAATACAGTGTTTCAATTCTGATAAGTCTAGCCACAATTTATGTTGCCTGTAATTGGAGTTTTTCGAATCGATCAAAGTCATCTTGAGAACAAGCTTCCCTGTCAAGAACTGAATACTCTCAACATGGTCGTATAAAGGACAAGTATATTCTTTTTTTTTTCTTCAAGATTTCCGGGTCAATTTGTAATGTCGTTAGTGATGTTATCGTTTTGAATACCAAATTACACAGATCGTGTGTATATATGGTGATCGTTTTCCATAATCACCGTGAAGAATGATCCCTACATATTTTCTAAATCGTGTAAAGCCGTGTATTTCATCAGTGATTATAATTCAGGGGTGGGCAAACTACGGCCCGCGGGCCGCATGCGGCCCGCCAAGGGCTTTCATTCGGCCCGCCAAGGGTTTTCATGCGGCCTAGGAACAAGTCATCATTCGCACTGACTGTTTATGTTACTCTGTTTATATAATAAATGTGCTTCTTTGAAGTTTAAGTTTTCAAATATTAACAACATATTAACAACTGAAAATTAATTAGATGTTATTTAGAAAAACCTTTTGTTCTTGCTATTTCAAATATTAATTATTTTACTTAATGAACTATGCGGCCCGCGACAAGGTGTAAATTTGTGTATGCGGCACTTGCACTGGAAAGTTTGCCTACCTCTGGATTAGATTTACAGGGAAACTTCCTATTTAGTTTAAACAGTACCGCACCTGTTCTGCTAGGATAAAGATTTTACTAGCGATGGTGTGTACTAGCTTATAAGAAAAGCCAAACTGCAAACTGCACAGACTTGGATGTGCCGGCGCATTATTCGCCGGCAGATCAAAGTCTGCGCAGTTTGTTAGGAGTAATAAGTAGAACAAACACCACAGACCCTGGTCTGAAGTAGTATTATGCTACGGTATATCATGATCTTTGTTGTTTGCAGTTTATCTCAACTTATACGCGGGTACAGACGGTATTAGTTACGAGACTTTGACAGTTTGAAGATCGGTGTTCAAACTGTATTAAAGTTTTGTTTTATATAAGATATGTAGCTTATAAACCGTTTCTAAATGTGCGTGTCTCATTCCATAGGTTCATAATTTATACAAAAGACCACAATTCCAAACCCGAATATATCGCACATAGCCCATTGAAACGTCGGAGAAACTAAAGATGCCTTGGGTGCCGGGGGAGTGGATGGGCGAGTGGTCGAAAGCGCTCGCCATTTTACCACTGTCCGCGTGGGTTCGAGTCTCGGGCCCAGCCAACGTGAGAAAGCTTGCCAGTAGATTCCCGTGGGTCGGTGGTTCTTACCAGTTCTTCCTCCTCCACTAGTTGCACTGGCCGCCAATGTATAGTCTTGCGTTTAACGAACCCCCTCCAAAAAAAAACAACAAATCTGGTGTCTGCATTATTACCGGCTACTAATTCGCATTATCTGCAGGTAACTATACATTAATTGAAATTTTGCAGCAGGTAACTTTGAACTTCGGTGAATTAGGTTAGTAAAACTGATTAAAACACAAGCGAAAATTTCAACAACAAAATAAAGAAAGATAACATAAAGCTTCCTCAGACAAACCTAGTTGATCTGGTTTTACCTGGATCTAATTAGCATTCTCCGCATTACTAAAATTGATATATTATGCAAATTTGTGTATCTATTTCTCGGACATTGAATTACATGATACCGATGGTAATTGTTTCTCGCGCGCGTCACCCAAAGTTCAGGTAATATATATTTACCTCATTACCTCATATAAACGGAATTTATCTAGAAGGTCCCTATATATTGTAGTACTTGACACAATTTCCCATTATCTCCCACTCATGCATTACCCAGTTTTGTTAATTTTGCGTCATGTATCTATGAATCATATTAGGTAATGTGAATTATTTTCCAGGTATCCGTATATTAACAGATCATGAATTTCAGTACATGACATCATCCTAATAGTTAATCATTTGTAAGTTGTATTTAATTGGCGAATTACCTTAGCTTTGGAACTTAAATCCTTCCTAACACTCGGCTGTCTAAGACGGTACAATATACATACGTGGTCAGTGCTAACGAGTATACGATAATTTGTTTAGTATACATTTTTATTCATCTTTGAGTAAGAAATGGTTGGTGGGTGGTGGTGGATTATCTGCTTATTAAGGGGTATAACATAATCAAGTTCTTCAGATATATAGTATGACCTCTGATTACGTACACTGTAATTATGTTTTAAACGAAAGTAAGCAATTTTATAATGTAGTTTGAAGATAGCATTTGATGAATATAAAACCTGAAACCATTTGAGTTCGATCCTTATAAGTAGAACAAGATTTAAAATGAAATGTATGCTTTATGCTGATTGATATTATATATATATATATATATATATATATATATATATATATATATATATATATATATATATATATATATATATATATGTGTGTTTTGCTTAGCCGATTGACAATATATCCCCGGGGCACTAAACTTACACGAAGTTTTGATACATTTACTAGTCTAGTTTTGCTTGATCGGGACTGCAAACTATTACTATTCTTATCGTGGTATTGCGATAATTTTGCATTATTATTATTTGCATTTTCTTTAGGCGAATCTGGATTTTATTATTACTACCGTCTATACTCGTATATGTCGAGTCAAACTGCAAACAACAAAGCTCCTGATCTGACGAAGCAGAGTCTTTGTTGTTTTCTTTCTGTTGATTATTCTGAACAAACTGCACAGACCCAGATCTGCCTGCGCATTAAGCGAGTATATATGGTAACTGGAAGCTTCAATATCTTGGCGTTTTTCGCAAAGTTAACGAATCATAACTAACACGTGGATAATGCGAAATTAACAGATCATATTATCGCGCAAAAGACGCACTTCAATAAGTACTGTGCGTGCGCAAGCCTCTCTTTATAAAAAACCTAAAAATATTAAACCACAATAGGTCTGCGTGAGCTTGCATCTCGCTTTGATCAAATCGTCAGCACGGCATCTCCTTGAAGGCTCGTCTCTATCATGCAAGTTATATATATATATATATATATATATATATATATATATATATATATATATATAGAGAGAGAGAGAGAGAGAGAGAGAGAGAGAGAGAGCAGTAAAGTTCAAATGACTCGGGGACAGTAATAAGTAATCAACCAAAGATTTTTTTAAAACAATTATAATTCTGCCAGAGATGATTTATTATGTGATGTCAATTTTTATGATTTTTATGATTTAAACTGAACATGTTGCTAACTCCGCTGTCTGCTTGTCCCTTATCAGTCCATGAATACTGCATTGACTCAGTCGTTCAAGAAATTTCCGTTACTGCTTTGTGCGCCCGTTATGAACAAATCGTGTGTGGAGTTCTAATTTGCCGGAAAACTGAGTTCTCGTCCGCAACATTAACTCTTGTTGTTTAATTTAGATAATAGTATTTAAATGACATGTTTAATTGTCATCGGAGTGAATGCCGTGATAACTATATATATTACCAGCATTTCTGTATATTTCGCTAGTGTTTTAGGTCGTATTACCTACCAAAACATTTTTCTAAATTCATACATTCTGGCCACGAAATTAATTTTGTTTAAAAAACAAAACAAAGATCAAAACAGGTAATATATACTTACATGCGCATAACGCGAAACTGCCAGGTAATACATGTACATAGATATCTGGCAGCTTGTCTGTGGTATGTAAATATTACCTGATATTATGTGAATGTTTCAAACCATATATAGTACTGGCATCACGTAACACTAATTCTAGATAAAAATTCGCATTACCTGCCAAGTTTAATTAATTAAGAGTTACTGCAGATTAAGTCCAAGTAATACACAAATACCTGCCGGATAAACTAGGATCATCTGAGGTTCATAAATATATATTCTAATCTCTGAGAATCACTTGATATAAATGTGTGAAAGTTATTGTTTTTTTATCCACATAAAATGCAAACATTGAACGGAAATGTCATATTTATAAGATGATATACAATTAATTTAAATGAACAGAAAGCAAGTGTTGGTGATTTTTTAAAATAGGTCATATAGCCTTTTTTATTGTTAATGAGAAATGCACCGTATGTACTAGCTTATAAGATGAATCGAACTGCAAACTGCACAGATCCAGCTCTGCAGACTCACGATGCTCCGGCAGATCTGGGTCTGTTCAGTTTGTTAGGAGTAATCAATAGAACAAAAAACACAGGCCCTGGTCTGCAGACGCATTTTGCGACGGCAGATCAGGATCTTTGCTGTTTGTATTTTGATGTATAAGTGAGTACATACGGTACGTGCAGAGTTGGTTGGTTCATGAATCCCTACACTTAATTAGCATCGAAATAATGTACACTACTGTAACAACTATTATGTCGGTAAGTATGATCAGCTACAATGTGGTCTTGTGGGTTTAGCGCTATTTTTCAGCACATGATAGGCTGTACATGGCGGTCAGTACATTGGTGGAAGAAGTACCCCAGAAGACTCGTAGAAGAACCACCGACCCACTGGAAGCTACTAGCGATTTTTTTCACATCCTTAAGTTGACCGTGCCGAGACTCGAACCAAAGCGAACTGAGGTGAGATGCGAGTGATCAATAATGGTGAGCGCCAAAGATCACATGGTACCCCATCATCTTCGCTAGCCAAGGTTTCGGTATGTTAACCCTATCTACATCTTGGCGGATTTAAGAGATATCGGGTCTGTGAATTTCATTAGATGCGGCGGCAAGCCACCGCATCCAATCAAAATTAAGTTGTTTAAATTTGAACGTTGTTCCTGTATAATTGAGACAAGGGGAGCACATAACTTGAATGGACTCATAAATAATCAAATACACCTGTAATGGTTTCTGTCTGGAAGGTATTCATATTTTCGATGTTAAACTTACAAAGTATCCTTTTTAAGTCAATTTCTCCACAATGTTCGGCAGATACACAATGCACCTCTGTTACACGCTATTGGTTAGCTGGCATTGCATGCTATGGGAGGCAACTCATGAAATCCAATTGACGTAGCTTAGACCAAACACTAAAATATCTGTTCGATCCGCCAAGGTGTAGATAGGGTTAACATATAGAAACCTTGGCTAGCGACGGTTGGATCCCATGAATAGTCTATTAGATATAACAAATAACGGTTGAAGGGAATCGTACAAAAATACTCGCACGGAAGTTTGGTTCAGCTAGCACGTGTGCCTTTGCTGTCGGTCATTAGCTGTGGACTACTAAACTTGGCTAGGTGTATGTGATCTATAACGCAATTATGGGCCATCCATTTAGTACGTACGCACAAATCTGGCAAAGCTTGATCCCTCCCTGTACACATGCGTACTTTTTTTAATACCCCCACCTGCATACGTACGCTTGACGCCCCCTCCCGCCCCCAATTCTATAGAACGGCCTAGAATGTAATCCACGCAGAAACGATAAAGGATTAATAATATTAACGTGTTTAATAAAACAGACAGTCCACCGACGTTGAATGTCTGGCTGCATCAAAGAAATAAGCTGCGTAACTTTCAAAAGTTTGTAAAGTGTCCGCTAGAATTCAAATGCCGACTGAACCCAGGGGAACAGGTTACATATTAGACAAATTGTTATCGAGGTTTCCCCCCACCCCCACCCCCTCCGTTTTTTATGCGTACGTACATTATTAGTAGACACACCCCCCATACGCAAGCGTATGCATTTGGGTTAACCCCCACCCCCTCCATGCGTACGCACTAAAATGGACGGCCCCTTATGCCTGGGATGCTAAGCTGGACCGACTATAAAGCGACTTTGTTTACTGCTAGCCGGACAACTAGACAAATTCAATACTCTACACGTACAAGTTGAGGTTGTTTTAATTACCGTATATACTCACTTTGAACTAGGGTCCATCTGTAAACTGCAGAGACCCAAATCTGCCGCCGCATAATGTGCCGGTAGATCCGGCTTCACGCAGATTGCTAGGAGTAGCAATATAACACACACACCATAGACCTCGATCTGCCGGGCCATTTTGCAAGGGTAGATCAGTTGTTTTTTTTTATTTTTCTTGCAGCATCATCAGTCTTATAAAATTAATTAGATCTTCAGTATGAACTTTATAACATATTTGAAGTGAAAATTGTTAACAGAAGTACTGAGTTTGGGGTGAAAATAGCTATCACTTGCATTTGCGATTTGTGAAACGTGTTCATACAGTGAAAAAATTATTAGAACGATATCGTGCTCCAATAAAGGTGGATGATGTGCATTAATTTAAGTATGAAACGTTGGCCACAATGACTCGTTTGTATCATGGTGGTGCATTGATCTTCAAGATTTATGCATACCGTATATTCTCGCTTATAAGACGAGTCAAACTGCAAACTGCACAGACCCAGATTTGCCAGCGCACAACGTGCGGCCAGCCAGATCTCAGAATCAGAAGAAGAAGAAGGGTGGAGGAGGAGGAGGGTAGGAGAAGGAGGAGGGTAGGAGGAGGATGTATGGAGATTAAAATAGGGCAGATAAAACTAAGATTTTTTGTTGTTGTTGTAGGGTTTAACGCCATTTTTCAGCACAAGATAGGCTATACATGGTGGCCAGTATTAAAGATAAAACTAGGAATTCACGAGTATAAATTAATATTTTATTCTTTGAAGTTGGTATTTCATTATTAGGGGCATGTATACACGAGGGTTTGAAATACTAAATCTGAGGTAACAATAGTATTTGATTATATAAAACATGATTTGTTAAGATGCATGACAGTCAACATAGAAAATGATACATATTCAGCTACATCTAAACGTTTGGAGTATTTATTGTTATATCTATTTGATCATTATGTATAACTTCACAGAATATTGCATAGATATAGTACAACACCTGTTCAAATGACATGAGGTATTTAATAATATCAATGTGGTTGAAAGCTAATATTATCACATATGTACTGATTCACAATAACTTTTATTAGCTATTTAATTCCTGAAAACGTCTACAAGTTTAATATTGCCATTTTACAAATGATTATATTTTCACTACCTTCCAAATGCCATCCAGAATTACCGAAAACTGAAAGTAACTGTTTCCTAAAAGCGCTAAATGTCTGTAAATCCCAGGCTTTCTACAAGACGAATCCTGCATTCTGCTTATGTTCTTCACCTTTGAATTATCAACGTAATATCTATTTGAGAAAATCGATTTTATGTTGGGTTCATAATGCAACTCACTAAATGAAAAAGACAAAAAATAATAAAAAAAATAATAAAAATGTTGCATTATTAAGTTTAACGAAAAATTATAAATTTTCAACCGCTATTTGTGAATATAAACTTTGTGCTACACTATATGCGTTATATTTAGAATTTCACGAACATTTATGCAAAATGATTTTTTTCCATAAATTTTTGTTGCAAATGCAATAAAATAAATGGCAATATATATGTAACTTGTCTTCTATAAACAAGATTTATTGTACATAAAACTTCGAACATTATAAACAAGAACATTTAATTTTCAGCAAACAATACTTTGATGAACCTGTTCATTATACTAGATACAGATCTGATAGTGTATGCATTAATACAGTATTAACACTTATCATGTTAAGCATTAATACAGTATAAACACTTTTCATATGCATTAATATAGTATTAACACTTACCATGATATAATGCATTAATACAGTATTAACACTTACCGTGATATAATGCATTAATACAGTATTAACCCTTATCATATTAAGCATTAATACAGTATAAACACTTGCCATGATATTATGCATCAATACAGTATTAACACGTATCATGTGAATTAATATAGTATTAACACTTATCATATGCATTAATATAGTATTAATACTTACTATGATATAATGCATTAAGTGTTTAATTCATACTGCAATTCATATGCATTAAGTGTGTAAATCATACTGCAATTCATATGCATTAAGTGTGTAATTCATATTGCAATTCATATGCATTAAGTGTGTAATTCATTCTGCAATTCATATGCATTAAGTGTGTAATTCATATTGCAATTCATATGCATTAAGTGTGTAATTCATATTGCAATTCATATGCATTAAGTGTGTAATTCATATTGCAATTCATATGCATTAAGTGTGTAATTCATTCTGCAATTCATATGCATTAAATGTTTAATTCATACTGTGATTCCCATCAATTAGTTTCAATCAGAATACTAGTTGGTTGTCTGGAAATTTATGACGTTTCGAAAAAATCATGGGTAGATATTTTTTTTACACAGATTTTGCTTTTATGATCCTGACTGGATCAATCTGCACTGTTAAAATCCATAATAAAATTATATCTCTGATATATCCAAGTCAAGTAGAAATCCGAAATCGGTTTTAACAACATGTATGCTCCCATCTGTATCATGTATCTGCTGAAATACTGATTTAAGATACATGAATGTCAAAATTTGGAAGAAAACAATAATACGAATGAATGTGACTTAAATTTATTGTTAATTCCTTTTTTAAATTTGATTTCAATCCATAAAGACTTACAATGTTATCACATAGAAAATAGTTATGATGCAGTCGCAAACTGACAAGGGCCACAACTCTGTCAACTTTTTTTTTCTAGAGAAAACAGTAGAAAGAGAATTTGACATACATGTACATGTTCATGATAAATGTGTTTCTAGGCCATAAAGATCTTAAAGCAACTGAGTGTCAATGTAATTTTGTGATGGGCTGGGTGGATGCACTGATATGGACAAATGTAAATGTCTACTCCATATAATATGGAATGGACAAAAATAAAAAACTTTGTCCGAAAAGTCACTATGGCAGTATAGTTTTGTCTTTACAATTCTGTGATATAATCAAGTCAGATCAAGTACAAGACTGTTTATCCAAAAAGATATGAACATATTTTGGAATTTTTCAGGTTAGTCAAGGACTAAGTTACAAAGGTGAGAAGAAAAAAATCTGTGCATAATACTGACATCTAGTTTTCACAGACTATGCAAATGACATCTAGTTTCAGATTATATAATTACCATTTAGTTTTCTGACTATGCAACTGATATCTAGTCTTCAGACTATGTGACATCTAGTTTTCACAGACTATGCAACTGACATCTAGTTTTCAGATTATATGATTGCCAATTAGTTTTCAGACTATGCAACTGACATCTAGTCTTCAGACTATATGACATCTAGTTTTCACAGACTATACAACTGATATCTAGATATCACAGACTAGATAATGAGATCTAGATATCAGAGACTTTGTGACTGACATTTAGTTTTCACAGACTGTGTGACAATTTTAAATTTAAACAAGGTATAATTCACGTCTTATTCAAGTCTGGATTCAAGTAGTTCCTAGTTTAAAATCTAAACAAAATTCTGACCACAATAAGTAACAATGCAATTCATTTTGCATAAATCTGCATCCATCCCATCTTGACTATTACAGGGTTTATATTAATGCAGATAAAATATGCCAATTAATGATCAATCTCCTAAACGCACATTTTTCCTAAACTTTAGATGACTGTGTACCATGCATCACACACAGTGACTTCCAGGGCATTCTGAAAAATGCTTAATCTATCACAGAAAAAAGATTTGTGAACTGCAAAGAAAGTCTGAACTAAACAAAAAAGATTCTAAATTATTTACAAATTTCTAATTACATATTGGCACCATTGTAAAGTGCATCATAACTTGAGCACAAATGGTGCATCATATTAAGAAATATTTTACAAGAACTTGCTTTAATTTTGTGCACAAAAATTGGCAAAAGCCATAAAATCTGTCATTCAATGTAACACTAACACAAGTCAGAAACTAATGGACTAAAAGAATCCCCTTACTCAATGTGTTTTGCAGCAAAGCAACGCAAGTAGGTTATTTAGTGCTAAGGCAATTAGAGTCAAGCACATTGCCTAATCATACACCATGGCAGTTCACACAAGTTCATTTCATGGTAGGATTCGAACCTGCATCCTTCTGGTCATAGTCTGTAATGGTAACTACTCTGTAAGCATGGTGCCTCACACTTTTATTCATGCCAACCAAGATACACCCAAAAGAATGTATGAAAAAAAATGTTAAAACTTTTATATCAAGACATCATTGCTGGAAGAATATCAGCTGTCTCCACACAAAATGTTGTGTTAATGAATAACACTTTGTCTAACATGTAAAAAAATAATGACTGGAATATACCAGCCAATACATTTAATATCTGTTGTTTAATGCAGTACACTTACTTGAAATGAGCATACATTTTGTCTTGTGTGAGACTGCATGTAAGAGAAAGTGTGGAGCCTCTGTTTTGGTACCAATATAATTATACACTGTCTTATAAATATAAATGACATGAAATATTTCGAGTAATAATAAAAACTGGAAACAAATGAAGATGTTGAGCACAGGATAGAATCTGACACTATTCGAATGTTGTCTCATGAAAGACAGAAGTCAGACATTTCCACATGAAACCTGACAAGGTAGTTATTGAACACCAGGCACTCATGGATGTTCAGCAGTTGTGAGCACTAAGGTTTTACATGCTACCGCAAAGGAACATATATTTTTCGAAACATTTCCAAGATTCTCCCTTGAACTTTCAGCACATTTCTAAATTCAGACACCATACTATTCACAACAGAATGTCATGCTTCACAGATAGTTCGAACCAGGCAGAAAGGACTCTGCGACTTACCAGATGAGCACAGGACAAGGTAGAGAGATTGAACCAGTCTTAGTCCGGTACTTCCCACAGGGTGAACCCACTGAGCCTGCCCAGGTCAGGTACTTGCCAAAAGGTAAAGACACTGAACCAGTCTGGGTCAGGTACTACATTTCACACATAAGATATATCTGTGTAACTCCATTCCTCGTATTCCGACGAACTGCTTGTATCACGTCTATGATAAAATGAATGGTGTGATGAATCTGACTCATCGGTTGAACTAAAACTGTCCCAAGCCTGGGGACCAAATTTTTTTTTAAAGGTCACATTATGGTTTGTTTTTGCACTTCCATTGCTGCTAAGGCTAGAACTACTAGCACATAGATTGTCATTTTTTCCTGGAAATAGTGGTGGATTGTTGTAACCTGGGGTAGTGGTGGAGTTTTGATGGCTGGCTGCTTCATTCAGTGGATCTGTTCCAGTTGAGGACATTTTGTTTGTATCAAACTGGGATCTCAGTTGTTTCACACTCCATGGCAATTCTTTTGCACTCATCAATTTAGTGGTAGAAGGTGAAACATTTCTAGATCCTAGGTTCTGGGATGAGTTATTACTAGAATCTACATTTTTACTGTTGACAGAGGTTCGGCTGTCCAGTGAATCAACGGATGATCTTCTAAGCCTTCCATCCAATGGTGAATCTCTTTGGGACATTGTTATATTTTTCTTGCCCACAGAACCACTAACAACATCTTTTGTTGAAATCTGTTTGACGGTATGTTCTAATGAAGAAGCACGTGACCTACTTGAATCAGATGCTAATGAATCTAGACTGGGAGACTGAGAAAGACTGGAATCTCGGCTACGAGCTACTGTTTGGGGTGAATCCCTACTATTAACGAAACTAGGAGAGTCCCTGTTGGTTGTCACAGTCCGTGAATCTCTTTGCCCTGAATTCAGAGTCAAATCTCTTTGTGGTGTGACGCTCCTTGATGAGTCTCTGCTACTAACATCAACAGAAGACTCCCTGCTACTATCCAAGACTCTCTGAGGAGAGTTCCTCACAGAAGACAGTATCACAGACTTTTTATAAAAGGGTTCATCTTCAAATGATTCTCTCCTGTGAGTGAGTGTGGAGAATTTCTGCGAGAGATTTTCCAATGATCTAGCAGTCAATGACCTGTGTGAATCTCCTACTATTTGAGGTTTCCTATCTACTGTCCGAAAAGTATGTCTTGGACTAGAATCAGCAGTCTCTTTTTTGTAGGAGGGTGGGTCAAGATAGGGTGGTGGCTGATCTGGACGTTTTGTAAGAGAGCCCTCACTACTATCACTATTTGTGAGATGTCTCCTACCATATGAGTCCGTAGTTTTAACTCCACTATTTGAAACCGAAGGGCTCACACTTCTACCAGAATCTGCGGGACTTGGCTCCCTACTGGGACTTTTCTGTCTCAACCAACTGCCCCGTTTGTTAACATGGTCTCCAACATCACTTAAACTCCTCTGAATACACACGACATCCAGCAAGTCTCTGTTCATCCTCTCAGCTGATTGCAGCAAAGCTGGAGACTGCCCCTCCTGCAAGCTTGAGACAGGGGCAAGCGCAACTGGTTGTGTGGTTCTAACACTCTGTGAGCTGTGCTGTTGCTGCATGTATTGTTCCAAGGATTGCTGATACAACTTCTTCGGGTCTTTTTCTGGTTGGACCAATGACACATAGTCACCGTCCCTTACTCCAATGCCCTCAGCCTCAGGATTTTCATCTGCTTTCTCCCCAACAGCATCCAGTTTGACCTCAAACTGCTGCGAGGGGGGCCCAAACTTTTTATCCGATACTTGCTCCTGATACTTTTGGAGAGATTGTTGGTATAGTTGTAGAGCCTTTGCACTAGCCTCCTTTTGCTTCATACCATCAACATCCGAAATTAATGGAGACAATTTGTCAATTAAGATACCTTGCTTAATCAAGAAATTTCTCTCAACTGCCTCCTTATATGAGGGAGGTTGCTCAGGTCTCTTTGAGGGAGATTCAAACTGTTTTAGAGGAAATTTGACATGTAGTTCATCAATAATCCTCGGAGGACTTTTGGGTCTGAGAGAGAGGCTGAGCATGGACGTGTATCGAACCTTCTCCTCTTCAGAATCAGATTCTTCTAATGACACTGAATCACTAGATAATGATTCAACCTTAGATGGAGCTCTTTCACGGAGCTCTGTGACATCAAAACTGCTCTGTCTCACTTGTGATATGATGGCACTGTCATAACTTGCTCTCATAGGCATGTTCTCCTTTCTCTCTGAAGTTTGTTTCAGTCCATGGAGAACAACCCTTGGAGGAGGTGAGGTCCCCAGTCTTCCCATATACTTAAGTGTTTTCAAGGGCAAATGAGAGCCAGGGGATGGACTAGAGTTGTACAGATCCAAGTTTGGAGATCTTGAGCCTGGTTTCTTGAGGCGTTCATCCTCATCTGATTTGCATAGTGAGTCTATGGAACAATAAGTCACTGAAATTTTGGGAGATTTTATAATGTCCTCTGCTTCTTTTGATGTGTTGGAGCCTGATCCCACACGAGTTGTTGATGTCTCCATTGGGAATGAATGTCTAACTCCAAGTGGAGAATGTGATATTGCACTTGCAACTGGACTTGCTTTTGGTGAAACTGGAGAGGGAGAGGTATGATGACCATCATGATCTGCAGCATGACCTTCAAACTTGCGTGTGAAGTCCCCACTTTTCAGTCCTACCTCAGAGTCATCCTGACTGTACTGTCTCTTTGAATATATTTCTATCCCACTATCCTTTGATTTCTGTGCAATCCAAGAAGGAACATCACAATCACTCTCTGGAGTATGGGGTGGAGATGAGAAAACGAGGTCATTGCTAAATTGCCGCACATATGAACCTGAAGAGTCAGAAAGAACACTATCGTGTGAACTATTCAACGAGTATTTAGAGTCTGGGGAAATTGGTGGTGTGCTTTCAATGATGGCAGATCTTGCAAGGCGAGCTCTGGAAGACTTCTGAGGATGAGAATGAGAACTGAAGGAGTAAAGACTTTCTGCGTCCATGAAGAGATGTGCACCACTATCAGATTTGATCAAAGTTCCCATGTCAGTTCTCTGTCCCCAGTCACGAACATTTGGTTCACTTTCAACTTCTGACCCCTCCTCCACACTTTTTAATGATTCTGTAGATCGTTGCTTACAAAGCTGACTAAATGCATCAGATGACATACTCTGAGAATACAGACTTCGAGATTTCTCGTTGTGACCCATTCCATTGTATTGCTGAGGTTGTGAAGTACCACGGTTATGGCCGTGTCTTCCATATGGATCAAAGTTGGTAGGCGGATGTACGAGCTCACTGCCTTTCTTTCTACTTTTACGTGGTGGAGGCACAGGAATTTGTCCTTCATAGGAATAGAAAAAATTACCATCCAAGCTATGACTAACTTCACTGTGCTCTCCTGGATCGATATCTCTCTCAATATAATGGGAAGCACTACGTGAATATTCTCTTCTGTCAACATTATTATTGGTGTTCTCTTCATCATACAACATGGTGTCACTGAGCATTAGTCCTGAATCACGGCTCAGATTTGATGGAGAGAGATGTGAATACCTTAATTTGGGACTAGAATCCATATCACCTGAATAGTGGATTTCCCGCTCCAAGCTATCTATGGAAGAGTCATCTCGGCGCATTCCACCTGAAACAGATGAACAAATAAAGTCACTAGTATTAAAACAACATTCATTTTGAACTAACTTAACTTTGTAAAAATAAAAATGCACAAATTTTGTTTTGATTTATGAAGAGGTTTGATTCTCTAGATTACTGGTTATCATGTATGACATATTAGCACACATAAATGGTTTCTCCAAATGTCATACAATTCAAGTCTGACAACCGGACTTAAAGGAAGGAAATAAAATCTGTGCATAAACTAAACAGTTTTCATTAAAATTCTTGGTAATAATGTTTAAAGAAACCAACTGTTCTCTATATTTAAGATAATAGAGTATGATTTAAAGTGACAGAAGAATAATCACCTGATTCACCATTATTGTCAAAAGCATTTACATTTTTCAATGGAAACAAATAAGGCATTATAAAACTTATACTGGCCAAAAAAATACAGTTTATGTGCTGAAAATTGGCATTAAACCCCACAAAAATACCCATATAAATTCCTTTGCCCAATTCACTTGAGCAACAAAATAAAATCATTGATTGGTTTTTCAAATCTTTTGTTAAGCCAAATTTAACTTTGAAAAAAGAACACAAATTCACATTTTTGTCACTTTTTTCATGCCATCCTTGTGAGCATAATTACTGTTCAAAATTGGAATTGTTGTCCCACATCTTACATTACTTAACTCAGCTGCATGACAAAACGGGCAACAAGTTTTCGTTGACGACATAAAATTTCATGACAATCCACAAAACATTAGGGGACTAATTGTGTGGATTTAATAACCACCAAATAATGTTAAGGACAATATTGAAATCACTTACTGTGTGTACTGAGTACACTGTGCATGCTGTCTGAATCTGTGCTTGAATCCTGCCGTGCTTTCTGTTCTACTGGCTCTCCAAAGAGATTCAAGCTTTCCTCTCCAAATATGTACATGAAATTTTGGATCATACACTGAATGAGAGCAGCTGGGGTTGCAAGTGGATCTGAATTCCCTTTTGCCCACAGCAGGCTGGGAGCAATACACACAGATAGGTTGTATGCTGTCATTTTATTCTCATCCGACTTTTTGTCAATGTAGAATAACACGCAGAGAAGGTGCTGTAGGAGGGCAAAGTGGCATGGTGGGAGTTTTTCAAGGATGCTGAATAGGAAAAAAATAAACAGCAAATAAGTTGCAAGGAATATTTCAGAAGCTGGAAGTTAACTGAACCCTGGAGCTACAAGAGATTCATTTTCTTTCACGATATGAAAATATATTCCAGGTTTAAAATTAGCCTAGTCTGCTATCCCCCCAAGACTAGTAAATTTCCTGTTGGACTTGTAGTATCCATATTTTGAAAAGTCTTATGGCTCAGTTTAATTAAGGGACCAAACTGAGTTTGAAAGATCTATATTTATCTAATTATTTCATCTCTGCTGCCTTACAAGAAAACTGTATGTGTTATTTGTACCTAGCCTTAATCATGCTGGCCTCAAGTAATGTAAAAAAAAAGAAATGCAACTTGAACCCCAAAAATTATACATAGTAAAAAAAAAGAATGTTTTTTCTGTTACTCACAGTTTCATCTTGTTCTGTTTCTCTTGGCCATCTCTAAGGTTATGGGCTGTGATCCAGTCGTCAAATAAATCCTCATACATCAAGCTTTGTGGTATGGATCTCAAAAATTCCTGGAATGAAAAGGAAATTTAAGAGTTATTTCCCTTTGACTGAAAAAAAAAAGCTAATATCCACTGCATGATCAAGCGGTCATCATTTTCACAGCTTTATCATATGCTGGAATGAAGAATTAGTTTTAAGAAGGATAGTGATTTTAAAGACATTGCAGACCCTATCCTTTTTTAAGGAGGACGTTGGGGACCCTATCCAGGTTTTAAAGTTAGTTATGGTGTATTTGTTAAATATAAACTATTCAACCTGGAAAGGTTCCTGATGTCTGTGAACATTTGAAATCACAGTACTCAATAATTGTGAGAACATCCTTCAAATGTGTATAGTGCTATAATGAGGCAGTGCTGTATCACTATTTCTAAAAAACAAGCTCAAGTCGCAGTATTATTTTTTTTGTCTTTCAAGATGAGTGGGCCTGCAACAGAATAATAGATGTCAAAGCTTAAGGAGTGGAAAATACCTTAAGAAGTCCTCCAACCACCAGAGGTGGACAGGGGTCATTCAAGCACTCTTCTCCATTATCCATTTTTTCACGCAGCTCTTTCAGTAATTTGGCATTAGGGGACTTTCGTAGAATTCCGACAGTGTGTGGTCCTTCTCTGAACAGAATTGTCATCAGGTCCTAACGAGAAAGTCAAAACTAATATATACTTGCTTATACATTAAATAAACTGCAAACAGTACAGACCCAGCATAATGTATTGGCAGATCTGGGTCTGTGCAGTTTGTTAGGTGAATTCACTAGAACATAGACCTGGATCTGCAGGCACATTAGGCAGATCAGGATCTTTCTTGTCTGTAGGTTGACTCTGCTTATAAGCAAGTACATATGGTAATTTTAAATGATAATCCTTTCATTATAAATATCAATATGTGACAAGACCTGAAACATTAGTATAATGAATCAAAGAATCTTTGTTGAAATATCTTATTTCTAATTTCAAGGTGTTCATTGATCTCAGTTCTTGCAAAAGTCTTCCAATTTTAAATTTCAAGGTGTTAAAAGAATCCACTTTGGTTAATCATACCATTCTTGATTCTAAAATCAGATGTTCAAGTGTCTTCGTATAACTCAAATAAAAAATTGGTAATATTTTTTTCACAAAGTCATTTCCTAAATGTTTCACACTGTAGAAAGTTTATTATTGAAGCCTTACCATGACTGGTTTTGGGATAAGATTTTCTGGTGTTGTTATATCCTGCAAATTATGGCCAAACAATTTTCCCTGTGGCTTCTTCTCCTCACGGGGCCGACGAAATATGTTAAAGAGAGGAGACTTCCCTTTCTTCTTCAATTTTTGATGGCTTTCTCCATCCTCTGCAATTAAAAAAAATTCTGTTTGTAAACAAACCTGATGGACCTTCATACCATTTGTGTCTGTGTCATTCTTTTTGACTCTCATGAATAAGCGGCAGAGTGGAACAGAATGCAATAGAACGATATGAACAGGAAAGAACAGATGATGACTACAGGAAGTCCCCAATGCATTTAGCTAAGTTGGCTATTCTCTAGTGTTAATTTATGTTATTACCCCAGCAGGTCAGGTCCCTAATCCATGAAATAGTGTAAAAAATATTTGGACCAAACCAGATTCCTAATATTGAGACAATCAAACTAATAAAATGGGCAAAAAGAACATTTAAGAAATCAAGGCTACATCAGTACCGAATTGCACACCTACAATATGTACTCACATATTAGAAAGATCCTGGTCTGTCATGGCATAAGGGTCTATGTTGTTTGTTCTATTGATTAGTCCTAACGAACTGCACAGACTCAGATCTGCTGGCACATTTTGTTATGGCAGATCTTGGTCTGTGCAATTTGCAGTTGGACTAGACTTATGAGTATATATAGTAGCTTGAATGAAATCTGGTAATAATTGATGGGATTTTGTGGTAAAGAAACTGGCAAGTCTGACAATACAAGGGCTATAACTCTGCTAAACAATGACACAGAATGCTGACAAATGAACTCTGCAAAGGTCTCCTCAATATCAAGCAGCGTACAACATTTGGTCTAAATTCCAACTAATTAGATATTTATTATGCAAATGATAAAAGAGTGGTATGAATTATGTGTGTTCATGTGTGTGTTGGTGTGTGCATGCAAGTATTTGCATATGTGCATTTGGTAGTCAAGGTCTATAACTGCTAAATGATGACAAGAAGGCTGTTAGTATTAATACGTAAACCCTCCAAAATGTTTTGAAATCTGACAATAATTAAGTAAGTAAATATAATGAATGACAGTGGATTTGCCCAACAATCAGGGTCTATAAATGCCTATATAGAAAGCGGACACTCATCCCTATCTACCTGGATACCAAATTTAGTTGAAATCCAGTAAATATAATTAAGACAGTAATATTACACAGAAATCAAAGTGGAATTGATGGGGAGAAAAGAATGGCAGACAGAGTCTATTTAATGTATAATATTTACTATGAAAAGTGGATATAATAATTGGTTTACTTGATTACAAATGAGCATTTTGTTTTGAACTAAACAGCCTTGAATCTCAATAGAGTACATACTGATTGTGAGGACTGGCTATTTTACAAGTCAAGGAATATCAATTTTCTCATTGTATAAAGCTGGAATGATTAGTTTCATTCATAAAATGTTTCTCAAAATTATACTGTAAATCAAACTAATTAAGGATTTATTATGCAAATGAGAAAAGGGTGGTATGGAGTATTGTGTTTGCATGTGTGTATTGGTGTGTACATGTTGTCAGGAGCTATAAGTGCTAATTTATGACAATAAGGCTGTTAATATTAAGATATAAACCCCAAAAATGTGTTAAAATCTGACATTAATTGAGTAACCATGCAGAAATGAATGTGGTTTTGTCTAACAATCAGGGGCTGTAAGTTATAATAAATAAATGCTGAGATAGATTGCAGACAACTTAACTCAGTCAAAAACTCATTAACCTAGATACCAAATCTGACTGAAATCCAAAAATAAAGATAGTTATGTAGAAATAAAAATGGAACCGATGGAGAGAAAATAATGTCAGACAGAGCCTAGTAATGTATCCTATTTTCTATGAAAAGTGGGACACAATAATTGGTTTACTCAATTACAAATTAGCTTTTCTTCTGAAGTAAACAGCCTTGAATATAGAGTATATATTGATTGTAAGGATTGGCCATTTTAACAGTCAAGGAATCTCAATTTTCTCATTGTAAAGGTGAGAACAATTAACTTCATTCATAAAAATGTTCTCAAAATTATGCTGCAAAAGAAAACACTTGTAATGGATCAACATTAATGGGTTATTAAATATCAGAAGAGCAAATGAATGGTTCTAAAAAGTCCCACTGGAAATTATCCCGAACAGAAATACTTTTATAAATTTACCTAGATACTGCTCAACATAGGTATATAATGAAAACTGTCAAAATATTAAGTGGTCATTTTTGCATGTCCATTAAATGTGCTGCCCTCTTTCCCATATTGATGTGGCAAGGTGAAAATGACAACAGCTTGCAGAGGGTCATTGTTTATCTGTGCATCTTGACAAGCCAAAAGGTGACATGTGGGTCGTAATTAGGAGGAGAAGCTGACATACAACATCTACTGTGTGATGCAACCTGCTGATTTTATGTAGCCCTTGGCCATAATGTGCCAAATGGTACCTGCAAGGCAGGCTTTTGATCTTGTACCATTTATTTATGGCTTGTCAAGGTTAACACGTATTGCTTGCTTCACACCTTTGTCAGGTACAATAGCAATGCTCTGGTAGGGAAGCATGAATCAAACTCTGGACCCGAACTGCAGGGTCATTAGGTAATGACCTTTAACCTTATATTTATATGAACAGTGAAACATATGTTCACTATTGCACAAGTCAATTTTGACATGTCTCACTTAAGGGTCAGGTCATGCACTGACTGACCACGTTATGGCTAAAACAAGTAGATAAATCATAGATAACCAATACACCAGTTGTGATTTGTTCTTTATTTCATCAAACAATACACATTAATAGTTTACCAAGTTCCTATCAAAAAGTGAAGTCTGCACTCAGATCACTAGATAAACTGTTCATTGGTATATTTTACACCAACATAAATTGACTAAAAATAAGAATTTTTTTGTGCTCAAATTATGTAACACATTTTAATCGTAATAATAATAATAATAATAATGACCTTATTTAAAAAGGGTAGCACAATTAGCTAAGAACTAATCTACCTTGAGGCCCTCATACAAAGGAATTTATTTTAGCTGCATCTCTGAAGCCACTGGATATATTGGGTTTGGAAGAAGGAAATACAGTTGTCATTTCTCATGAGCATTTAGTTCAAAGTTTTAGTGTAAGAACACTCCACATTGTATGATTACAGACTCCATTAATAAAACTATGCAATCAGTTCAGTTCCAAATGGCAGCAAATGTGGGTCTGGGCTGTTTGCATCTGGACTTGACTTGTGTGTAAGTACATATTGTACATAATTTCACCTCTTACTCCAAAAGATCAATGAATATTTAAATTTAATGCTATATGACATACCTTGTTTCTCAGTTAATGTGGAAATCAAAGCTTTTGATCCAGATTCACTAAAGTTTTGGTTTCTGATCCAAATTCAATGGTGTATTGGCTTTTAATCCACTATTGTGACCTAGATGATTAATTGTACAGGCTGATCAGGGTAACAGTGTATGTCCCTACCACTACTGTGACCTAGATGTGGAATACAGACAGACAAGGGTAACACTATATGACCCTAACACAACCAAGATGTGAAATACAGACAGACAAGGGTAACACTATATGTCCCTACCACTAATGTGACTTAGATGTGAAATATAGACAGACAAGGGTAACACTACATGTCCCTACCACTATTGTGACCTAGATGTGAAATACAGACAGACAAGGGTAACACTACGTGTCCCTACCACTAATGTGACTTAGATGTGAAATATAGACAGACAAGGGTAACACTACCTGTCCCTACCACTATTGTGACCTAGATGTGAAATAAAGACAGACAAGGGTAACACTATATGACCCTAACACAACCTAGATGTGAAATATAGACAGACAAGGGTAACACTGAATGTCCCTACCACTATTGTGACCTAGATGTGACATACAGGTAGACAAGGGTTATATACCACTACCACTATTGTGACCTAGATGTGACATACAGGTAGACAAGGGTTATATACCACTACCACTATTGTGACCTAGATGTGACATACAGGTAGACAAGGGTTATATACCACTACCACTATTGTGACCTAGATGTGACATACAGACAGAAAAGGATAACAATGTATGCCACTACCACTATTGTGACCTAGATGTGACATACAGACAGAAAAGGATAACAATGTATGCCACTACCACTATTGTGACCTAGATGTGACATACAGACAGAAAAGGATAACAATGTATGCCACTACCACTATTGTGACCTAGATGTGACATACAGACAGAAAAGGATAACAATGTATGCCACTACCACTATTCTAACTAAGATCTGATAGAGACATGGACAAAAGTAACACTGTATGTGTGTACCACAATTGTGGCAAGGAAAAATAAGCATCAAACAACAATAGTAACACAATGAAAGATGAAATGACAATTAAATTGCATCTTGGATCAAAGGTACACAGTCAATGATTTAATTTACATTTATATCTGTGAGCTTCTTTGATCAACATAACTTCAAGAGTGTTCTTTCACACACCCTAACAACTACTTACTATCACTGTGGTAATATTCAACCAGGTTTTTTTCTTCCTGTCTTTATCTTATACCAATGACCACTGTCCACTTCATCTAAACTTGTCACCACAAGCTTACATATGTACAATATTCCTTCAACTTATTCCCACATTTTTGTCAAATTAATGCAATTAACATTATTCATTGAAACTGCAGACTTTCCAATTGTTTGCAATTTTGATGTGTATGCTTTGAGTACATATATTATACCAATATCTACATCAACAAGGACACATGTTCAACATTTGTATATACTGTAACAAGATTAACCTTTTTGGCAGCCAGGATGTAGACAAGTTGGGTCCTAGCCATCATCACCTCAAGTGACCATTTGACCCTTTTGTAAAATAATTGTGGTCATTACAAAACAAACAAGAGAGTCACTCCCAGCAGACCTGTACTTAGTGGCCTGCAAAGGTGTTCATCCATATTTCAAGGTGTGTCTAACAACAACAGGTTAATAAAAGATCCAGTCCATACCCTTTCTTTAGAAAGTCCTTAAGTACTTTAGAGTACTAGTCACATATTTGTTTAACGGGGTGTACAAAATGTTATTACTGTCTAAAATGCTATGAACCCTGACCCAATGTTGTGATCAGTTTCAATTTGATCATTATGTTCTTTACATCCCGGTAAACTAAAAGCAGCCAGTGTATTCCTCCTGAACCTCACATAAACTTATGATTTCAAAAAAATATAACATATGAGCCGCCATTGCTTGCCATGAGATGATCGTATATAAATTGTGTGCTAATTGTAGCAGTTACCTTCCTTGAGTCTCACAGAATAGCTATAGAATCATAATTAAAATCTTGCCTTATTTTTGGGTCTAATTTCCAATGATAATAAACCACACAGTAGCGCATTTCTATCAAATAAAAAATAATTACATAATTTAACATCTGAAGTAGATGACGTCTGCCATTTTGTTTTGCCCAGTTGTATTTTGACAGTTATCATTCAACTTGCATCAAGCTTTCTAGTCACTTGACTTACTTAATACCTTGTTACAGTTCTTGCACATACCCTGAATAATTTGTGACAAAAATACAGGATTTTATAACTTGATAATTGGCCAATCATATATGTAAATTTGTTTATGAAGTAATAATTACATTTCACAACTGCAGCATTCTCATCTTTATCTGTGTCTAACATCTGTTAAGATGATTGAATTCTAGGATAGCTTCTTGTACTATCTTGCCAGCCATCTACTGCCTGCCATGATTCATACATGATATTAATTTCATCTGACAATGGCAGTTCAGGGACTTGAGACCATGCATCATTTAATTTCTCAATTCAGTTTTCTAGGTTAAAAAGTCAATTAATTAATGCTTTTTAGATCTCTTAATTTATAATATGGTCTGGATATATTGTAATTTTTATGGTATGAGTATACTGTACTTTATATGGTATGGTTATATTGTACTTTATATATTACACGGGTATATTGTCCTTTATATGATATAGGTATATTGTACTATATATGGTATGGGTATGTTGTTGTTGTTGTTGTGGGGTTTAACGCCATTTTTCAGCACACAATAGGCTATACATGGCGGCCAGTATTAATGGTGGAGGAAGAACCCGGGAAAACCCTGGAAAGAACCACTGACCCACGAGAAGCTACTGGCAAGCTTTCTCACATACCCACATTGGCTGAATCTTAGATTCGAACCGCTGTAGTCAGAGGTGAGATGGCAGTGATCCGTAACGAAGAACACTTTAGACCACTTGGCCACTCGGGGCCCCGGTATGGGTATGTTGTACTTCATATGGTTTGGGTATACTGTAATTTATATTGCATGGGTATACTGTACTTTATATCGTTTGGGTATACTGTACTATATATATGGTATGGGTATGTTGTACTTTATATGGTGAGGGTATAAAGTAATTTATATTGTATGGGTATATTGTACTTTATATGGTATGGGTATATTTTACTTTAAATGGTGTGGATATATTGTACTTTATATAGGATAGGTATATTGTACTTTATATGGTATGGATATATTTTACTTTATATATGGTATGGGTATATTGTACTTTATATAGTATAGGTATATTGTACTTTATATGGTATGGGTATATTTTACATTATATGGTACAAGTATATTGTACTTTATATGGTATGGGTATATTGTAATTTATACAGTATGGGTATATTGTAATTTATACAGTATGGGTATATTGTAATTTATATGATATTAGTACATTACGGATCACTGCCATCTCACCTCTGTCTATGTGGGTTCAAGTCTAGGATTTGGCCAATGTGGGTATGTGAGAAAGCTTGCCAGTAGCTTCTCATGGGTCGGTGGTTCTTCCCAGGGTTTTCCCAGGTTCTTCCTCCACCATTAATACTGGCCGCCATGCATAGCCTATTGTGTGCTGAAAAATGAGGTTAAAACACCACCACAACAACAACATATGATATAGGTATATTATACTTAAGTTCAGAAAGACAATCTCATCAATGACGTCAACTGAATTCTTTTTGAAATTTACATCAAAATATTATTTCAGCATGTGAAGTAAGCCTTACACCTACACTTTTACCAATTATAAAACCTGACTGTACCCATGTAATTTTACCAATTATAAAACCTGACTGTACCCAGGTAATTTTACCAATTATAAAACCTGACTGTACCCAGGTAATTTTCACATCATATCATTTTTCAAACAAATACTTTGCTCCTTAAGTTGATAATTAACTTAATCATGTACATTTTGATGTTGAGACCAATTTGCTAAACTTGTGACAAATATGATGAGGTTGGTCTCCAGATGGAAACATAGCCTTAGGTACTTGCCTTAACTGATCACTGACATCTCACTTCTGTTAGCATGGATTCGAGTCTTGTCCAACCAACATGGGTGTGTGAGAAAGCTTGCCAGTAACTTCCCATGGTTCAGTGGTTCTCCTCAGACTTGTCCTGGGTTCATCCTCCACCAAATATTCTAAAAGCCATCTAACATCTGCTGAAAATTGGCTACAAAACCAAGCCAAACTGAGGCAAGTATTTTTTGGCTGTGTGTAGGATAGATATTTATTCTGAAATTTTCAGAAT